>JBBPBR010000487.1:0-62381 GCA_037974775.1 Cicer pinnatifidum | reverse complement strand
TAGGGAGGACGAAAATGACCTAAATGTTCATCCAATGACACAATTGAACTTATTGGATTCACAAGATTGGTTAAAAACCCTAATGGGACAAGAATAAGGTTAGGGAGGACGAAAATGACCTAAATGTTCATCCAATGACACAAATACACCTATTGGATGCACAAGATTGGTTAAAAACCCTAATTGGACAAGAATAAGCCTAGGGAGGACGAAAATGACCTAAATGTTCATCCATTGACACAAACACACCTATTGGATGCACAAGATTGGTTAAAAACCCTAATTGGACAAGAATAAGCCTAGGGTGGACGAAAATGACCGAAATGTTCATCCAATGACACAAACACACCTAATGGATGCACAAGATTGGTTAAAAACCCTAATTGGACAAGAATAAGCCAAGGGAGGACGAAAATGTCCTAAATGTTCATCCAATGACACAAACACACCTATTGGATGCACAAGATTGGTTAGAAACCCTAATTGGACAAGAATATGCCTAGGGAGGCCGAAAATGACCTAAATGTTAATCCAATGACACAAATGAACTTATTGGATTCACAAGATTGGTTAAAAACTCAAATTGGACAAGAATAAGCCTAGGGAGGATGAAAATAACCTAAATGTTCATCAAATGACTAAACACACCTATTGGATGCACAAGATTGGTTAAAAACCCTAATTGGACAAGAATAAGCCTAAAGAGGACGAAAATGACCTAAATGTTCATCCAATGACACAAACACACCTATTGGATGCACAAGATTGGTTAGAAACTCTAATTGGACAAGAATAAGCGTAGGGAGGACGAAAATAACCTAAATGTTAATCCAATGACACAAATGAACTTATTGGATGCACAAGATTGGTTAAAAACCCTAATTGGACAAGAATAAGCCTAGGGAGGACGAAAATAACCTAAATGTTCATCAAATGACTAAACATACCTATTGGATGCACAAGATTGGTTAGAAACCCTAATTGGACAAGAATAAGCCTAGGGACGACGAAAATGACCTAAATGTTCACCCAATGACACAAATGAACTTATTGGATGCCCAAGATTGGTTAAAAACCCTAATTGGACAAGAATAAGCCTAGGGAGGACGAAAATGACCTAAATGTTCATCCAATGACACAAACACACCTATTGGATGCACAAGATTGGTTAGAAACCCTAATTGGACAAGAGTAAGCCTAGGGAGGACGAAAATGACCTAAATGTTCATCCAATGACACAAACACATCTATTGGATGCACAAGATTGGTTAAAAACCCTAATTGGACAAGAATAAGCCTAGGGAGGACGAAAATGACCTAAATGTTCATCCAATGACACAACCACACCTATTGGATGCACAATATTGGTTAAAAACCCTAATTGGACAAGAATAAGACTAGGGAGGACGAAAATGACCTAAATGTTCATCCAATGACACAAACAGACCTATTGGATGCACAAGATTGTTTAGAAACCCTAATTGGACAAGAATAAGCCTAGAGAGGACGAAAATGACCTAAATGTTCATCCAATGACACAAATGAACATATTGGATGTACAAGATTGGTTAAAAACCCTAATTGGACAAGAATAAGCCTAGGGAGGACGAAAATGACCTAAATGTTCATCCAATGACACAATTGAACTTATTGGATTCACAAGATTGGTTAAAAACCCTAATGGGAAAAGAATAAGGTTAGGGAGGACGAAAATGACCTAAATGTTCATCCAATGTCACAAACACACCTATTGGATGCACAAGATTGGTTAAAAACCCTAATTGGACAAGAATAAGCCTAGGGAGGACGAAAATAACATAATTGTTAATCCAATGACACAAATGAACTTATTGGATGCACAAGATTGGTTAAAAACCCTAATTGGACAAGAAGAAGCCTAGGGAGGACGAAAATGACCTAAATGTTCATCCAATGACACAAACACACCTATTGGATGCACAAGATTGTTTAGAAACCCTAATTGGACAAGAATAAGCCTAGGGAGGACGAAAATGACCTAAATGTTCATCCAATGACACAATTGAACTTATTGGATTCACAAGATTGGTTAAAAACCCTAATGGGACAAGAATAAGGTTAGGGAGGACGAAAATGACCTAAATGTTCATCCAATGACACAAACACACCTATTGGATGCACAAGATTGGTTAAAAACCCTAATTGGACAAGAATAAGCCTAGGGAGGACGAAAATGACCTAAATCTTCATCCAATGACACAAACACACCTATTGGATGCACAAGATTGGTTAAAAATCCTAATTGGATAAGAATAAGCATAGGGAGGACGAAAATGACCTAAATGTTCATCCAATGACACAAACACACCTATTGGATGCACAAGATTGGTTAGAAACCCTAATTGGACAAGAATAAGCCTAGGGAGGACGAAAATGACCTAAATGTTCATCCAATGACACAAACACACCTATTGGATGCACAAGATTGGTTAAAAACCCTAATTGGACAAGAATAAGCCTAGGGAGGACGAAAATGACCTAAATGTTAATCTAATCACACAAATGAACTTATTGGATGCACAAGATTGGTTAAAAACCCTAATTGGACAAGAATAAGCCTTGGGAGGACGAAAATGACCTAACTATTCATCCAATGACACAAACACACCTATTGGATGCACAAGATTGTTTAGAAACCCTAATTGGACAAGAATAAGCCTAGGGAGGACGAAAATGACCTAAATGTTCATCCAATGACGCAAATGACCATATTGGATGCACAAGATTGGTTAAAAACCCTAATTGGACAAGAATAAGCCTAGGGAGGACGAAAATGACCTAAATGTTCATCCAATGACACAATTGAACTTATTGGATGCACAAGATTGGTTAAAAACCCTAATTGGACAAGAATAAGCCTAGGGAGGACGAAAATGACCTAAATGTTCATCCAATGACACAAACACACCTATTGGATGCACAAGATTGGTTAGAAACCCTAATTGGACAAGAATAAGCCTAGGGAGGACGAAAATGACCTAAGTGTTCACCCAATGATACAAATGAACTTATTGGATGCACAAGATTGGTTAAAAACCCTAATTGGACAAGAATAAGCATAGGGAGGACGAAAATGACCTAAATGTTCATCCAATGACACAAACACACCTATTGGATGCACAAGATTGTTTAGAAACCCTAATTGGACAAGAATAAGCCTTGGGAGGACGAAAATGACCTAAATGTTCATCCAATGACACCAATGAACATATTGGATGCACAAGATTGGTTAAAAACCCTAATTGGACAAGAATAAGCCTAGGGAGGACGAAAATGACCTAAATGTTCATCCAATGACACAAACACACCTATTGGATGCACAAGATTGGTTAAAAACCCTAATTGGACAAGAATAAGCCTAGGGAGGACGAAAATGACCTAAATGTTCATCCAATGACACAAACACACCTATTGGATGCACAAGAATGTTTAGAAACCCTAATTGGACAAGAATAAGCCTAGGGAGGACGAAAATGACCTAAATGTTCATCCAATGACACAATTGAACTTATTGGATACACAAGATTGGTTAAAAACCCTAATGGGACAAGAATAAGCCTAGGGAGGACGAAAATGACCTAAATGTTCATCCAATGACACAAACACACCTATTGGATGCACAAGATTGTTTAGAAACCCTAATTGGACAAGAATAAGCCTAGGGAGGACGAAAATGACCTAAATGTTAATCCAATGACACAAATGAACTTATTGGATGCACAAGATTGGTTAAAAACCCTCATTGGACAAGAAGAAGCCTAGGGAGGACGAAAAAGACCTAAATGTTCATCCAATGACACAAACACACCTATTGGATGCACAAGATTGTTTAGAATCCCTAATTGAACAAGAATAAGCCTAGGGAGGACGAAAATGACCTAAATGTTCATCCAATGACACAATTGAACTTATTGGATGCACAAGATTGGTTAAAAACCCTAATTGGACAAGAATAAGCCTAGGGAGGACGAAAATGACCTAAATGTTCATCCAATGACACAAACACACCTATTGGATGCACAAGATTGGTTAGAAACCCTAATTGGACAAGAATAAGCCTAGGGAGGACGAAAATGACTTAAATGTTCATCCAATGACACAAACACACCTATTGGATAAACAAGATTGGTTAGAAACCCTAATTGGACAAGAATAAGCCTAGGGAGGACGAAAATGACCTAAATGTTCACCCAATGACACAAATAAACATATTGGATGCACAAGATTGGTTAAAAACCCTAATTGGACAAGAATAAGCCTAGGGAGGACGAAAATGACCTAAATGTTCATCCAATGACACAAACACACCTATTGGATGCACAAGATTGGTTAGAAACCCTAATTGGACAAGAATAAGCCTAGGGAGGACGAAAATGACGTAAATGTTAATCCAATGACACAAATGAAGTTATTGGATGCACAAGAATGGTTAAAAACCCTAATTGGACAAGAATAAGCCTAGGGAGGACGAAAATGACCTAAATGTTCATCCAATGACACAAACACACCTATTGGATGCACAAGATTGGTTAGAAACCCTAATTGGACAAGAATAAGCCTAGGGAGGACGAAAATGAGCTAAATGTTAATCCAATGACACAAATGAACTTATTGGATGCACAAGATTGGTTAAAAACCCTAATTGGACAAGAATAAGCCTAGGGAGGACGAAAATGACCTAAATGTTAATCCAATGACACAACTCAACTTATTGGATGCGCAAGATTGGTTAAAAACCCTAATTGGGCAAGAATAAGCCTAGGGAGGACGAAAATGACCTAATTGATCATCCAATGACACAAACACACCTATTGGATGCACAAGATTGGTTAAAAACCCTAATTGGACAAGAGTAAGCCTAGGGAGGACGAAAATGACCTAATTGATCATCCAATGACACAAACACACGTATTGGATGCACAAGATTGGTTAAAAACCCTAATTGGACAAGAATAAGCCTAGGGAGGACGAAAATGACCTAATTGATCATCCAATGACACAAACACACCTATTGGATGCACAAGATTGGTTAAAAACCCTAATTGGACAAGAATAAGCCTAGGGAGGACGAAAATGACCTAATTGATCATCCAATGACACAAACACACCTATTGGATGCAGAAGATTGGTTAAAAACCGTAATTGGACAAGAATAAGCCTAGGGAGGACAAAAATGACCTAATTGATCATCCAATGACACAAACACACCTATTGGATGCACTAGATTGGTTAAAAACCCTAATTGGACAAGAATAAGCCTAGGGAGGACGAAAATAACCTAATTGATCATCCAATGACACAAACACACCTATTGGATGCACAAGATTGGTTAAAAACCCTAATTGGACAAGAATAAGCCTAGGGAGGACGAAAATGACCTAATTGATCATCCAAGGACACAAACACACCTATTGGATGCACAAGATTCGTTAAAAACCCTAATTGGACAAGAATAAGCCTAGGGAGGACGAAAATGACCTAATTGATCATCCAATGACACAAACACACCTATTGGATGCACAAGATTGGTTAAAAACCCTAATTGGACAAGAATAAGCCTAGGGAGGACGAAAATGACCTAATTGATCATCTAATGACAGAAACGCACCTATTGGATGCACAAGATTGGTTAAAAACCCTAATTGGACAAGAATAAGCCTAGGGAGGACAAAAATGACCTAATTGATCATCTAATGACACAAACACACCTATTGGATGCACAAGATTGGTTAAAAACCCTAATTGGACAAGAATATGCCTAGGGAGGACGAAAATGACCTAAATATTAATTCAATGACACAAACAAAGTTATTGGATGCACAAGATTGGTTAAAAACCCTAATTGGATAAGAATAAGCCTAGGGAGGACGAAAATGGCCTAATTGATCATCTAATGACACAAACACACTTATTGGAAGCACAAGATTGGTTAAAAACCCTAATTGGACAAGAATATGCCTAGGGAGGACGAAAATGACCTAATTGATCATCCAATGACACAAACACACCTATTGGATGCACAAGATTGGTTAAAAACCCTAATTGGACAAGAATAAGCCTAGGGAGGACGAAAATAACCTAATTGATCATCCAATGACACAAACACACCTATTGGATGCACAAGATTGGATAAAAACCCTAATTGCACAAGAATATGCCTAGGAAGGACGAAAGTGACCTAATTTATCATCCAATGACACAAATGAACTTATTGGACGCACAAGATTAGTTAAAAACCCTAATTGGACAAGAATATGCCTAGGTAGGACGAAAATGACCTAAATATTAATTCAATGACACAAACAAAGGTATTGTATACACAAGATTGGTTAAAAACCCTAATTGGACAAGAATAAGCCTAGGGAGGACGAAAATGACCTAATTGATCATCCAATGACACAAACACACCTATTGGATGCACAAGATTGGTTAAAAACCCTAATTGGACAAGAATAAGCCTAGGGAGGACGAAAATGACCTAAATGTTAATCCAATGACACAACTCAACTTATTGGAAGCACAAGATTGGTTAAAAACCCTAATTGGATAAGAATAAGCTTAGGGAGGACGAAAATGACCTAATTGTTCATCCAATGACACAAACACACCTATTGGATGCACAAGATTGGTTAAATACCCTAATTGGACAAGAATATGCCTAGGGAGGACGAAAATGACCTAATTGATCATCCAATGACTCAAACACACCTATTGGATGCACAAGATCAGTTAAAAACCCTAATTGGACAAGAATAAGCCTAGGGAGGACGAAAATGACCTAATTGATCATCCAATGACACAAACACACCTATTGGATGCACAAGATTGGTTAAAAACCCTAATTGGACAAGAATAAGCCTAGGGAGGACAACAATGACCTAATTGATCATCCAATGACACAAACACACCTATTGGATGCACAAGATTGGTTAAAAACCCTAATTGGACAAGAATAAGCCTAGGGAGGACGCAAATGACCTAATTGATCATCCAATGACACAAACACACCTATTGGATGCACAAGATTGGTTAAAAACCCTAATTGGACAAGAATAAGCCTAGGGAGGACGAAAATGACCTAATTGATCATCCAATGACACAAACACACCTATTGGATGCACAAGATTGGTTAAAAACCCTAATTGGACAAGAATAAGCCTAGGGAGGACGAAAATGACCTAATTGATCATCCTTTGCCACAAACACCCCAATTGGATGCACAAGATTGGTTAAAAACCCTAATTGGACAAGAATATGCCTAGGGAGGACGAAAATGACCTAATTGATCATCCAATGACACAAACACACCTATTGGATGCACAAGATTGGTTAAAAACCCTAATTGGACAAGAATATGCCTAGGGAGGACGAAAATGACCTAATAGATCATCCAATGACACAAACACATCTATCGGACGCACAAGATTGGTTAAAAACCCTAATTGGACATGAATATGCAAAGGGAGGACGAAAATGACCTAATTGATCATCCAATGACACAAACACACCTATTGGATGCATAAGATTCGTTAAAAACCCTAATTGGACAAGAATAAGCCTAGGGAGGACGAAAATGAACTAATTGATCATCCAATGACACAAATGAACTTATTGGATGCACAAGATTAGTTAAAAACCCTAATTGGACAAGAATAAGCCTAGGGAGGACGAAAATAACCGAATTGATCATCCAATGACACAAACACACCTATTGTATGCACAAGATTGGTCTAAAACTCCAATTGGACAAGAATATGCCTAGGGAGGACGAAAATGACCTAAATGTTAATCCAATGACACAAATGAACTTATTGGATGCACAAGATTGGTTAAAAACCCTAATTGGACAAGAATAAGCCTAGGGAGGACGAAAATGACGTAAATGTTCATCCAATGACACAAATACACCTAATGGATGCACAAGATTGGTTAAAAACCCTAACTGGACAAGAATAAGCCTAGGGAGGACGAAAATGACCTAAATGTTCATCCAATGACACAAACACACCTATTGGATGCACAAGATTGGATAGAAACCCTAATTGGACAAGAATAAGCCTAGGGAGGACGAAAATGACCTAAATGTTAATCCAATGACACAAATGAACTTATTGGATGCACAAGATTGGTTAAAAACCCTAATTGGACAAGAATAAGCCTAGGGAGGACGAAAATGACCTAAATGTTCATCCAATGACACAATTGAACTTATTGGATACACAATATTTGTTAAAAACCCTAATTGGACAAGAATAAGCCTAGGGAGGACGAAAATGACCTAAATGTTCATCCAATGACACAAACACACCTATTGGATGCACAAGATTGGTTAGAAACCCTAATTGGACAAGAATAAGCCTAGGGAGGACGAAAATGACCTAAATGTTAATCCAATGACACAAATGAACTTATTGGATGCACAAGATTGGTTAAAAACCCTAATTGGACAAGAATAAGCCTAGGGAGGATGAAAATAACCTAAATGTTCATCAAATGACTAAACACATCTATTGGATGCACAAGATTGGTTAAAAACCCTAATTGGACAAGAATAAGCATAAAGAGGACGAAAATGACCTAAATGTTCATCCAATGACACAAACACACCTATTGGATGCACAAGATTGGTTAGAAACCCTAATTGGACAAGAATAAGCGTAGGGAGGACGAAAATGACCTAAATGTTAATCCAATGACACAAATGAACTTATTGGATGCACAAGATTGGTTAAAAACCCTAATTGGACAAGAATAAGCCTAGGGAGGACAAAAATAACCTAAATGTTCATCAAATGACTAAACACACCTATTGGATGCACAAGATTGGTTAGAAACCCTAATTGGACAAGAATAAGCCTAGGGACGACGAAAATGACCTAAATGTTCACCCAATGACACAAATGAACTTATTGGATGCCCAAGATTGGTTAAAAACCCTAATTGGACAAGAATAAGCCTAGGGAGGACGAAAATGACCTAAATGTTCATCCAATGACACAAACACACCTATTGGATGCACAAGATTGGTTAGAAACCCTAATTGGACAAGAGTAAGCCTAGGGAGGACGAAAATGACCTAAATGTTCATCCAATGACACAAACACATCTATTGGATGCACAAGATTGGTTAAAAACCCTAATTGGACAAGAATAAGCCTAGGGAGGACGAAAATGACCTAAATGTTCATCCAATGACACAACCACACCTATTGGATGCACAATATTGGTTAAAAACCCTAATTGGACAAGAATAAGACTAGGGAGGACGAAAATGACCTAAATGTTCATCCAATGACACAAACAGACCTATTGGATGCACAAGATTGTTTAGAAACCCTAATTGGACAAGAATAAGCATAGAGAGGACGAAAATGACCTAAATGTTCATCCAATGACACAAATGAATATATTGGATGCACAAGATTGGTTAGAAACCCTAATTGGACAAGAATAAGCGTAGGGAGGACGAAAATGACCTAAATGTTAATCCAATGACATAAATGAACTTATTGGATGCACAAGATTGGTTAAAAACCCTAATTGGACAAGAATAAGCCTAGGGAGGACGAAAATAACCTAAATGTTCATCAAATGACTAAACACACCTATTGGATGCACAAGATTGGTTAGAAACCCTAAGTGGACAAGGATAAGCCTAGGGAGGACGAAAATGACCTAAATGTTAATCCAATGACACAAATGAACTTATTGGATGCACAAGATTGATTAAAAACCCTAATTGGACAAGAATAAGCCTAGGGAGGACGAAAATGACCTAAATGTTCATCCAATGACACAAACAGACCTATTGGATGCACAAGATTGTTTAGAAACCCTAATTGGACAAGAATAAGCCTAGAGAGGACGAAAATGACCTAAATGTTCATCCAATGACACAAATGAACATATTGGATGTACAAGATTGGTTAAAAACCCTAATTGGACAAGAATAAGCCTAGGGAGGACGAAAATGACCTAAATGTTCATCCAATGACACAATTGAACTTATTGGATTCACAAGATTGGTTAAAAACCCTAATGGGACAAGAATAAGGTTAGGGAGGACGAAAATGACCTAAATGTTAATCCAATGACACAAACACACCTATTGGATGCACAAGATTGGTTAAAAATCCTAAATGGATAAGAATAAGCATAGGGAGGACGAAAATGACCTAAATGTTCATCCAATGACACAAACACACCTATTGGATGCACAAGATTGGTTAGAAACCCTAATTGGACAAGAATAAGCCTAGGGAGGACGAAAATGACCTAAATGTTTGTCCAATGACACAAACACACCTATTGGATGCACAAGATTGGTTAAAAACCCTAATTGGACAAGAATAAGCCTAGGGAGGACGAAAATGACCTAAATGTTCATCCAATGACACAAATGAACTTATTGGATGCGCAAGATTGCTTAAAAACCCTAATTGGACAAGAATAAGCCTAGGGAGGACGAAAATGACCTAAATGTTCATCCAATGACACAAACACACCTATTGGATGCACAAGATTGGTTAAAAACCCTAATTGGACAAGAATAAGCCTAGGGAGGACGAAAATGACCTAAATGTTCATCCAATGACACAAACACACCTATTGGATGCACAAGATTGGTTAAAAACCCTAACTTTACAAGAATAAGCATAGGGAGGACGAAAATGACTTAAATCTTAATCCAATGACACAAATGAACTTATTGGATGCACAAGATTGCTTAAAACCCTAATTGGAAAAGAATAAGCCTTGGGAGGACGAAAATGACCTAAATGTTCATCAAATGACACAAACACACCTATTGGATGCACAAGATTGGCTTAAAACCCTAATTGGACAAGAATAAAACTAGGGAGGACGAAGATGACCTAAATGTTCATCCAATGACACAAACACACCTATTGGATGCACAAGATTGGTTAAAAACCCTAATTGGACAACAATAAGCCTAGGGAGGATGAAAGTGACCTAAATGTTCATCTAATGACACAAACACACCTATTGGATGCACAAGATTGGTTAAAAACCCTAATTGCACAAAAATAAGCCTAGGGAGGACGAAAATGACCTAAATGTTCATCCAATGACACAAATGAACTTATTGGATGCACAAGATTGCTTAAAACCCTAATTGGACAAGAATAAGACTATGGAGGACGAAAATGACCTAAATGTTCGTCGAATGACACAAACACACCTATTGGATGCACAAGCTTGGTTAGAAACCCTAATTGGACAAGAATAAGCCTAGGGAGGACGAAAATGACCTAAATGTTCATCCAATGACACAAATGAACTTATTGGATGCACAAGATTGCTTAAAACCCTAATTGGACAAGAATAAGACTAGGGAGGATGAAAATGACCTAAATGTTCATCGAATGACACAAACACACCTATTGGATGCACAAGATTGGTTAGATACCCTAATTGGACAAGAATAAGCCTAGGGAGGACGAAAATGACCTAAATGTTCATCCAATGACACAAATGAACTTATTGGATGCACAAGATTGCTTAAAAACCCTAATTGGACAAGAATAAGCTTAGGGAGGACGAAAATGACCTAAATATTCATCCAATGACACAAACACACCTATTGGATGCACAAGATTGGTAAGAAACCCTAATTGGACAAGAATAAGCCTAGAAAGAACGAAAATGACCTAAATGTTCATCCAATGACACAAACACACCTATTGGATGCACAAGATTGGTTAAAAACCCTAATTGGACAAGAATAAGCCTAGGGAGGACGAAAATGACCTAAATGTTCATCCAATGACACAAACACACCTATTGGATGCACAAGATTGGTTAAAAACCCTAACTGGACAAGAATAAGCATAGGGAGGACGAAAATGACTTAAATCTTAATCCAATGACACAAATGAACTTATTGGATGCGCAAGATTGCTTAAAACCCTAATTGGATAAGAATAAGCCTTGGGAGGACGAAAATGACCTAAATGTTCATCAAATGACACAAACACACCTATTGGATGCACAAGATTGGCTTAAAACCCTAATTGGACAAGAATAAAACTAGGGAGGACGAAAATGACCTAAATGTTCATCCAATGACACAAACACACCTATTGGATGCACAAGATTGGTTAAAAACCCTAATTGGACAAGAATAAGCCTAGGGAGGACGAAAATGACCTAAATGTTCATCCAATGGCACAAATGAACTTATTGGATGCACAAGATTGCTTAAAACCCTAATTGGACAAGAATAAGACTAGGGAGGACGAAAATGACCTAAATGTTCATCCAATGACACAAACACATCTATTGGATGCACAAGATTGGTTAGAAACCCTAATTGAACAAGAATAAGCCTAGGGAGGACGAAAATTTCTTAAATATTAATCCAATGACACAAATACATCTATTGGATGCACAAGATTGGTTAGAAACCCTAATTGGACAAGAATAAGACTAGGGAGGACGAAAATGACCTAAATGTTCATCCAATGACACAAACACACCTATTGGATGCACAAGATTGGTTAAAAACCCTAATTGGACAAGAATAAGCCTAGGGAGGACGAAAATGACCTAAATGTTCATCCAATGACACAAATGAACTTACTGGATGCACAAGATTGCGTAAAAACCCTAATTAGACAAGAATAAGCCTAGGGAGGACGAAAATGACCTAAATGTTCATCCAATGACACAAACACACCTATTGGATGCACAAGATTGGTTAAAAACCCTAATTGGACAAGAATAAGCCTAGGGAGGACGAAAATGACCTAAATGTTCATCCAATGACACAAATGAACTTATTGGATGCACAAGATTGCTTAAAAACCCTAATTGGACAAGAATAAGCCTAGGGAGCACGAAAATGACCTAATTGTTCATCCAATGACACAAATACACCTATTGGATGCAAAAGATTGGTTTGAAACCCTAATTTGACAAGAATAAGCCTAGGGAGGACGAAAATGACCTAAATGTTCATCCAATGACACAAACACACCTATTGGATGCACAAGATTGGTTAAAAACCCTAATTGGACAAGAATAAGCCTAGGGAGGACGAAAATGACCTAAATGTTCACCCAATGACAAAAATGAACTTATTGGATGCACAAGATTGGTTAAAAACCCTAATTGGACAAGAATAAGCCTAGGGAGGACGAAAATGACCTAAATGTTCATCCAATGACACAAACACACCTATTGGATGCACAAGATTGGTTAAAAACCCTAATTGGACAAGAATAAGCCTAGGGAGGACGAAAATGACCTAAATGTTCATCCAATTACACAAACACACCTATTGGATGGACAAGATTGGTTAAAAACCCTAATTGGACAAGAATAAGCCTAGGGAGGACGAAAATGACCTAAATGTTCATCCAATGACACAAATGAACTTATTGGATGCACAAGATTGGTTAAAAACCCTAATTGGACAAGAATATGCCTACAAAGGACGAAAATGACCTTAATGTTCATCCAATGACACAATTGAACTTATTGGATGCACAAGATTGGTTAAAAACCCTAATGGGACAAGAATAAGGTTAGGGAGGACGAAAATGACCTAAATGTTCATCCAATGTCACAAACACACCTATTGGATGCACAAGATTGGTTAGAAACCCTAATTGGACAAGAATAAGCCTAGGGAGGACGAAAATGACATAAATGTTAATCCAATGACACAAATGAACTTATTGGATGCACAAGATTGGTTAAAAACCCTAATTGGACAAGAATAAGCCTAGGGAGGACGAAAATGACCTAAATGTTCATCCAATGACACAAACACACATATTGGATACACAAGATTGTTTAGAAACCGTAATTGGACAAGAATAAGCCTAGGGAGGACGAAAATGACCTAAATGTTCATCCAATGACACAAACACACCTATTGGATGCACAAGATTGGTTAGAAACCCTAATTGGACAAGAATAAGCCTAGGGAGGACGAAAATGACCTAAATGTTCATCCAATGACACAAACACACCTATTGGATGCACAAGATTGGTTAAAAACCCTAATTGGACAAGAATAAGCCTAGGGAGGACGAAAATGACCTAAATGTTAATCCAATGACACAAATGAACTTATTGGATGCACAAGATTGGTTAAAAACCCTAATTGGACAAGAATAAGCCTAGGGAGGACGAAAATGACCTAAATGTTTATCCAATGTCACAAACACACCTATTGGATGCACAAGATTGTTTAGAAACCCTAATTGGACAAGAATAAGCCTAGGGTGGACGAAAATGACCTAAATGTTCATCCAATGACACAAATGAACATATTGGATGCACAAGATTGGTTAAGAACCCTAATTGGACAAGAATAAGCCTTGGGAGGACGAAAATGACCTAAATGTTCATCCAATGACACAATTGAACTTATTGGATGCACAAGATTGGTTAAAAACCATAATGGGACAAGAATAAGGTTTGGGAGGACGAAAATGACCTAAATGTTCATCCAATGTCACAAACACACCTATTGGATGGACAAGATTGGTTAGAAACCCTAATTGGACAAGAATAAGCCTAGGGAGGACGAAAATGACATAAATGTTAATCCAATGACACAAATGAACTTATTGGATGCACAAGATTGGTTAAAAACCCTAATTGGACAAGAATAAGCCTAGGGAGGACGAAAATGACCTAAATGTTCATCCAATGACACAAACACACCTATTGGATGCACAAGATTGGTTAGAAACCCTAATTGGACAAGAATAAGCCTAGGGAGGACGAAAATGACATAAATGTTAATCCAATGACACAAATGAACTTATTGGACGCACAAGATTGGTTAAAAACCCTAATTGGACAAGAATAAGCCTAGGGAGGACGAAAATGACCTAAATGTTCATCCAATGACACAAACACACCTATTGGATGCACAAGATTGGTTAGAAACCCTAATTGGACAAGAATAAGCGTAGTGAGGACGAAAATGACCTAAATGTTCATCCAATGACACAAATGAACTTATTGGATGCACAAGATTGGTTAAAAACCCTAATTGGACAAGAATAAGACTAGGGAGGACGAAAATGACCTAAATGTTCATCCAATGACACAAACACACCTATTGAATGCACAAGATTGGTTAGAAACCCTAATCGGACAAGAATAAGCCTAGGAAGGACGAAAATGACCTAAATGTTAATCCAATGACACAAATGAACTTATTGGATGCACAAGATCGGTTTAAAACCCTAATTGGACAAGAATAAGCCTAGGGAGGACGAAAATGACCTAAATGTTCATCCAATGACACAAACACACCTATTGGATGCACAAGATTGGTTAAAAACCCTAATTGGACAAGAATAAGCCTAGGGAGGACGAAAATGACCTAAATGTTCATCCAATGACACAAACACACCTATTGGATGCACAAGATTGGTTAAAAACCCTAATTGGACAAGAATAAGCCTAGGGAGGATGAAAATAACCTAAAGGTTCATCAAATGACTAAACACACCTATTGGATGCACAAGATTGGTTAAAAACCCTAATTGGACAAGAATAAGCATAAAGAGGACGAAAATGACCTAAATGTTCATCCAATGACACAAACACACCTATTGGATGCACAAGATTGGTTAGAAACCCTAATTGGACAAGAATAAGCGTAGGGAGGACGAAAATGACCTAAATGTTAATCCAATGACACAAATGAACTTATTGGATCCACAAGATTGGTTAAAAACCCTAATTGGACAAGAATAAGCCTAGGGAGGACAAAAATAACCTAAATGTTCATCAAATGACTAAACACACCTATTGGATGCACAAGATTAGTTAGAAACCCTAATTGGACAAGAATAAGCCTAGGGACGACGAAAATGACCTAAATGTTCACCCAATGACACAAATGAACTTATTGGATGCCCAAGATTGGTTAAAAACCCTAATTGGACAAGAATAAGCCTAGGGAGGACGAAAATGACCTAAATGTTCATCCAATGACACAAACACACCTATTGGATGCACAAGATTGGTTAGAAACCCTAATTGGATAAGAATAAGCCTAGGGAGGACGAAAATGACCTAAATGTTCATCTAATGACACAAACACATCTATTGGATGCACAAGATTGGTTAAAAACCCTAATTGGACGAGAATAAGCCTAGGGAGGACGAAAATGACCTAAATGTTCATCCAATGACACAACCACACCTATTGGATGCACTATATTGGTTAAAAACCCTAATTGGACAAGAATAAGACTAGGGAGGACGAAAATGACCTAAATGTTCATCCAATGACACAAACAGACCTATTGGATGCACAAGATTGTTTAGAAACCCTAATTGGACAAGAATAAGCCTAGAGAGGACGAAAATGACCTAAATGTTCACCCAATGACACAAATGAACTTATTGGATGCCCAAGATTGGTTAAAAACCCTAATTGGACAAGAATAAG
This sequence comes from Cicer pinnatifidum, assembly GCA_037974775.1. Classification (NCBI taxonomy): domain Eukaryota; kingdom Viridiplantae; phylum Streptophyta; class Magnoliopsida; order Fabales; family Fabaceae; genus Cicer; species Cicer pinnatifidum. The sequence goes on along the minus strand of JBBPBR010000487.1, from coordinate 45,895 downwards.
CCTAGGGAGGACGAAAATTACCTAAATGTTCATCCAATGACACAAACACACCTATTGGATGCACAAGATTGGTTAGAAACCTTAATTGGACAAGAATAAGCCTAGGGATGACGAAAATGACCTAAATGTTAATCCAATGACACAAATGAACTTATTGGATGCACAAGATTGGTTAAAAACCCTAATTGGACAAGAATAAGCCTAGGGAGGACGAAAATGACCTAAATGTTCATCCAATGACACAAACACACCTATTGGATGCACAAGATTGGTTAAAAACCCTAATTGGACAAGAATAAGCCTAGGGAGGACGAAAATGACCTAAATGTTCATCCAAGGACACAAACACTCCTATTGGGTGCACACGATTGGTTAGAAACCCTAATTTGACAAGAATAAGCCTAGGGAGGACGAAAATGACCTAACTATTCATCCAATGACACAAATGAACTTATTGGATGCACAAGATTGGTTAAAAACCCTAATTGGACAAGAATAAGCCTAGGGAGGAGGAAAATGACCTAACTATTCATCCAATGACACAAACACACCTATTGGATGCACACGATTGGTTAAAAACCCTAATTGGACAAGAATAAGCCTAGGGAGGACGAAAATGACCTAAATGTTCATCCAATGACACAAACACACCTATTGGATGCACAAGATTGGTTAAAAACCCTAATTGGACAAGAATAAGCCTAGGGAGGACGAAAATGACCTAAATGTTCATCCAATGACACAAACACACCTATTGGATGCACAAGATTGGTTAAAAACCCTAATTGGACAAGAATAAGCCTAGAGAGGACGAAAATGACCTAAATGTTCATCCAATGACACAAACACACCAATTGGATGCACAAGATTGGTTAAAAACCCTAACTGGACAAGAATAAGCCTAGGGAGGACGAAAATGACTTAAATCTTAATCCAATGACACAAATGAACTTATTGGATGCAAAAGATTGCTTAAAACCATAATTGGATAAGAAGAAGCCTTGGGAGGACGTAAATGACCTAAATGTTCATCAAATGACACAAACACACCTATTGGATGCACAAGATTGGCTTAAAACCCTAATTGGACAAGAATAAGACTAGGGACGACGAAAATGACCTAAATGTTCATCCAATGACACAAATGAACTTATTAGATGCACAAGATTGCTTAAAACCCTAATTGGACAAGAATAAGACTAGGGAGGACGAAAATGACCTAAATGTTCATCCAATGACACAAACACACCTATTGGATGCACAAGATTGGTTAGAAACCCTAATTCGACAAGAATATGCCTAGGGAGGATGAAAATGACCTAAATGTTCATCCAATGACACAATTGAACTTATTGGATGCACAAGATTGGTTAAAAACCCTAATTGGACAAAAATAAGCCTAGGGAGGACGAAAATGACCTAAATGTTCATCCAATGACACAAACACACCTATTGGATGCACAAGATTGGTTAGAAATCCTAATTGGACAAGAATAAGCCTAGGGAGGACGCAAATGACCTAAATGTTAATCCAATGACACAAATGAACTTATTGGATGCACAAGATTGGTTAAAAACGCTAATTGTACAAGAATAAGCCTAGGGAGGACGAAAATGACCTAAATGTTCATCCAATGACACAAACACACCTATTGGATGCACAAGATTGGTTAAAAACCCTAATTGGACAAGAATAAGCCTAGGGAGGACGAAAATGACCTAAATGTTCATCCAATGACACAAACACACCTATTGGATGCACAAGATTGGTTAAAAACCCTAATTGGACAAGAATAAGCCGAGGGAGGATGAAAATAACCTAAAGGTTCATCAAATGACTAAACACACCTATTGGATGCACAAGATTGGTTAAAAACCCTAATTGGACAAGAATAAGCATAAAGAGGACGAAAATGACCTAAATGTTCATCCAATGACACAAACACACCTATTGGATGCACAAGATTGGTTAGAAACCCTAATTGGACAAGAATAAGCGTAGGGAGGACGAAAATGACCTAAATGTTAATCCAATGACACAAATGAACTTATTGGATCCACAAGATTGGTTAAAAACCCTAATTGGACAAGAATAAGCCTAGGGAGGACGAAAATGACCTAAATGTTCATCCAATGACACAAACACACCTATTGGATGCACAAGATTGGTTAAAAACCCTAATTGGACAAGAATAAGCCTAGGGAGGATGAAAATAACCTAAAGGTTCATCAAATGACTAAACACACCTATTGGATGCACAAGATTGGTTAAAAACCCTAATTGGACAAGAATAAGCATAAAGAGGACGAAAATGACCTAAATGTTCATCCAATGACACAAACACACCTATTGGATGCACAAGATTGGTTAGAAACCCTAATTGGACAAGAATAAGCCTAGGGAGGACGAAAATGACCTAAATGTTCATCCAATGACACAAACACACCTATTGGATGCACAAGATTGGTTAAAAACCCTAATTGGACAAGAATAAGTCTAGGGTGGACGAAAATGACCTAAATGTTTATCCAATGACACAAATGAACTTATTGGATGCACAAGATTGGTTAAAAACCCTAATTGGACAAGAATAAGCCTAGGGTGGACGAAAATGACCTAAATGTTTATCCAATGACACAAATGAACTTATTGGATGCACAAGATTGGTTAGAAACCGTAATTGGACAAGAATAAGCCTAGGGAGGACGAAAATGACCTAAATGTTCATCCAATGACACAAACACACCTATTGGATGCACAAGATTGGTTAAAAACCATAATTGCACAAAACTAAGCCTAGTGAGGACGAAAATAACCTAAATGTTCATCCAATGACACAAATGAACTTATTGGATGCACAAGATTGGTTAAAAACCCTAATTGGACAAGAATAAGCCTAGGGAGGACGAAAATGACCTAAATGTTCATCCAATGACACAAACACACCTATTGGATGCACAAGATTGGTTAAAAACCCTAATTGGACAAGAATAAGCCTAGGGTGGACGAAAATGACCTAAATGTTTATCCAATGACACAAATGAACTTATTGGATGCACAAGATTGGTTAAAAACCCTAATTGGAAGCGAATAAGCCTAGGGAGGACGAAAATGACCTAAATGTTCATCCAATGACACAAACACACCTATTGGATGCACAAGATTGGTTAAAAACCCTAATTGGACAAGAATAAGCCTAGGGAGGACGAAAATGACCTAAATGTTCATCCAATGACACAAATACACCTATTGGATGCACAAGATTCGTTAGAAACCCTAATTGGACAAGAATAAGCCTAGGGAGGACGAAACTGACCTAAATGTTCATCCAATGACACAAACAGACCTATTGGATGCACAAGATTGGTTAAAAACCCTAATTGGACAAAAATAAGCCTAGGGTGGACGAAAATGACCTAAATGTTTATCCAATGACACAAATGAACTTATTGGATGCAAAAGATTGGTTAAAAACACTAATTGGAAGAGAATAAGCCTAGGGAGGACGAAAATGACCTAAATGTTCATCCAATGACACAAACACACCTATTGGATGCACAAGATTGGTTAAAAACCCTAATTGGACAAGAATAAGCCTAGGGAGGACGAAAATGACCTAAATGTTCATCCAATGACACAAACACACCTATTGGATGCACAAGATTGGTTAAAAACCCTAATTGGACAAGAATAAGCCTAGGGAGGACGAAAATGACCTAAATGTTCATCCAATGACACAAACACACCTATTGGATGCACAAGATTGGTCAGAAACCCTAATTGGACAAGAATAAGCCTAGGGAGGATGAAAATGACCTAAATGTTAATCCAATGACACAAATGAACTTATTGGATGCACAAGATTGGTTAAAAACCCTAATTGGACAAGAATAAGCCTAGGGAGGATGAAAATAACCTAAATGTTCATCAAATGACTAAACACACCTATTGGATGCACAAGATTGGTTAAAAACCCTAATTGGACAAGAATAAGCCTAAAGAGGACGAAAATGACCTAAATGTTCATCCAATGACACAAACACACCTGTTGGATGCCCAAGATTGGTTAGAAACCCTAATTGGACAAGAATAAGCGTAGGGAGGACGAAAATAACCTAAATGTTAATCCAATGACACAAATTAACTTATTGGATGCACAAGATTGGTTAAAAACCCTAATTGGACAAGAATAAGCCTAGGGAGGACGAAAATAACCAAAATGTTCATCAAATGACTAAACATACCTATTGGATGCACAAGATTGGTTAGAAACCCTAATTGGACAAGAATAAGCCTAGGGACGACGAAAATGACCTAAATGTTCACCCAATGACACAAATGAACTTATTGGATGCCCAAGATTGGTTAAAAACCCTAATTGGACAAGAATAAGCCTAGGGAGGACGAAAATGACCTAAATGTTCATCCAATGACACAAACACACCTATTGGATGCACAAGATTGGTTAGAAACCCTAATTGGACAAGAGTAAGCCTAGGGAGGACGAAAATGACCTAAATGTTCATCCAATGACACAAACACATCTATTGGATGCACAAGATTGGTTAAAAACCCTAATTGGACAAGAATAAGCCTAGGGAGGACGAAAATGACCTAAATGTTCATCCAATGACACAACCACACCTATTGGATGCACAATATTGGTTAAAAACCCTAATTGGACAAGAATAAGACTAGGGAGGACGAAAATGACCTAAATGTTCATCCAATGACACAAACAGACCTGTTGGATGCACAAGATTGTTTAGAAACCCTAATTGGACAAGAATAAGCCTAGAGAGGACGAAAATGACCTAAATGTTCATCCAATGACACAAATGAACATATTGGATGCACAAGATTGGTTAGAAACCCTAATTGGACAAGAATAAGCGTAGGGAGGAGGAAAATGACCTAAATGTTAATCCAATGACATAAATGAACTTATTGGATGCACAAGATTGGTTAAAAACCCTAATTGGACAAGAATAAGCCTAGGGAGGACGAAAATAACCTAAATGTTCATCAAATGACTAAACACACCTATTGGATGCACAAGATTGGTTAGAAACCCTAAGTGGACAAGAATAAGCCTAGGGAGGACGAAAATGACCTAAATGTTAATCCAATGACACAAATGAACTTATTGGATGCACAAGATTGATTAAAAACCCTAATTGGACAAGAATAAGCCTAGGGAGGACGAAAATGACCTAAATGTTCATCCAATGACACAAACAGACCTATTGGATGCACAAGATTGTTTAGAAACCCTAATTGGACAAGAATAAGCCTAGAGAGGACGAAAATGACCTAAATGTTCATCCAATGACACAAATGAACATATTGGATGTACAAGATTGGTTAAAAACCCTAATTGGACAAGAATAAGCCTAGGGAGGACGAAAATGACCTAAATGTTCATCCAATGACACAATTGAACTTATTGGATTCACAAGATTGGTTAAAAACCCTAATGGGACAAGAATAAGGTTAGGGAGGACGAAAATGACCTAAATGTTAATCCAATGACACAAACACACCTATTGGATGCACAAGATTGGTTAAAAATCCTAATTGGATAAGAATAAGCATAGGGAGGACGAAAATGACCTAAATGTTCATCCAATGACACAAACACACCTATTGGACGCACAAGATTGGTTAGAAACCCTAATTGGACAAGAATAAGCCTAGGGAGGACGAAAATGACCTAAATGTTTGTCCAATGACACAAACACACCTATTGGATGCACAAGATTGGTTAGAAACCCTAATTGGACAAGAATAAGCCTAGGGAGGACGAAAATGACCTAAATGTTCATCCAATGACACAAATGAACTTATAGGATGCACAAGATTGGTTAAAAACCCTAATTGGACAAGAATAAGCCTAGGGAGGACGAAAATGACCTAAATGTTCATCAAATGACTAAACACACCTATTGGATGCAGAAGATTGGTTAGAAACCCTAATTGGACAAGAATAAGCCTAGGGAGGACGAAAATGACCTAAATGTTAATCCAATAACACAAATGAACTTATTGGATGCACAAGATTGGTTAAAAACCCTAATTGGACAAGAATAAGCCTAGGGAGGACGAAAATGACCTAAATGTTCATCCAATGACACAAACACACCTATTGGATGCACAAGATTGGTTAAAAACCCTAATTGGACAAGAATAAGCCTAGGGAGGACGAAAATGACCTAAATGTTCATCCAATGACACAATTCACTTATTGGATGCACAAGATTGGATAAAAACCCTTATTGGACAAGAATAAGCCTAGGGAGGACGAAAATGACCTAAATGTTCATCCAATGACACAAACACACCTATTGGATGCACAAGATTGGTTAGAAACCCTAATTGGACAAGAATAAGCCTAGGGATGACGAAAATGACCTAAATGTTAATCCAATGACACAAATGAACTTATTGGATGCACAAGATTGGTTAAAAACCCTAATTGGACAAGAATAAGCCTAGGGAGGACGAAAATAACCTAAATGTTCATCAAATGGCTAAACACACCTATTGGATGCACAAGATTGGTTAGAAACCCTAATTGGACAAGAATAAGCCTAGGGAGGACGAAAATGACCTAAATGTTCACCCAATGACACAAATGAACTTATTGGATGCACAAGATTGGTTAAAAACCCTAATTGGACAAGAATAAGCCTAGGGCGGACGAAAGTGACCTAAATGTTCATCCAATGACACAAACACACCTATTGGATGCCTAAGATTGGTTAAAAACCCTAATTGGACAAGAATAAGCATAGGGAAGACGAAAATGACCTAAATGTTCATCCAATGACACAAACACACCTATTGGATGCACAAGATTGGTTAGAAACCCTAATTGGACAAGAATAAGCCTAGGGAGGACGAAAATGACCTAAATGTTCACCCAATGACACAAATGAACTTATTGGATGCCCAAGATTGGTTAAAAACCCTAATTGGACAAGAATAAGCCTAGGGAGGACGAAAATGACCTAAATGTTCATCCAATGACACAAACACACCTATTGGATGCACAAGATTGGTTAAAAACCAAAATTTGACAAGAATAAGCCTAGGGAGGACGAAAATGACCTAAATGTTCATCCAATGACACAAACTCACCTATTGGATGCACAAGATTGGTTAGAAACCCTAATTGGACAAGAATAAGCCTAGGGAGGATGAAAATGACCTAAATGTTAATCCAATGACACAAATGAACTTATTGGATGCACAAGATTGGTTAAAAACCCTAATTGGAAAAGAATAAGCCTAGGGAGGACGAAAATGACCTAAATGTTCATCCAATGACACAAACACACCTATTGGATGCACAAGATTGGTTAAAAACCCTAATTGGACAAGAATAAGCCTAGGGAGGACGAAAATGACCTAAATGTTCATCCAATGACACAAATGAACTTATTGGATGCATAAGATTGGTTAAAAACCCTAATTGGACAAGAATAAGCTTAGGGTGGACGAAAATGACCTAATTGTTCATCCAATGACACAAATGAACTTATTGGATGCACATGATTGATTAAAAACCCTAATTGGACAAGAATAAGCCTAGGGAGGACGAAAATGACCTAAATGTTAATCCAATGACACAAATGAACTTATTGGATGCACAAGATTGCTTAAAACCCTAGTTGGACAAGAATAAGCGTAGGGAGGACAAAAATGACCTAAATGTTCATCCAATGACACAAACACACCTATTGGATGCACAAGATTGGTTAAAAACCCTAATTGGACAAGAATAAGCCTAGGGAGGACGAAAATGACCTAAATGTTCATCCAATGACACAAATGAACTTATTGGATGCACAAGATTGGTTAGAAACCCTAATTGGACAAGAATAAGCCTAGGGAGGACGAAAATGACCAAAATGTTCATCCAATGACACAAATGAACTTATTGGATGCACAAGATTGCTTATAAACCCTAATTGGACAAGAATAAGCCTAGGCAGGACGAAAATGACCTAAATGTTCATCCAATGACACAAATGAACTTATTGGATGCACACGATTGCTTAAAAACCCTAATTGGACAAGAATAAGCCTAGGGAGGACGAAAATGACCTAAATGTTCATCCAATGACACAAACACACCTATTGGATGCACAAGATTGGTTAAAAACCCTAATTGGACAAGAATAAGCCTAGGGAGGACGAAAATGACCTAAATGTTCATCCAATGACACAAATGAACTTATTGGATGCACAAGATTGCTTAAAAACCCTAATTGGACAAGAATAAGCCTAGGGAGCATGAAAATGACCTAATTGTTCATCCAATGACACAAACACACCTATTGGATGCAAAAGATTGGTTAGAAACCCTAATTTGACAAGAATAAGCCTAGGGAGGACGAAAATGACCTAAATGTTCATCCAATGACACAAACACACCTATTGGATGCACAAGATTGGTTAAAAACCCTAATTGGACAAGAATAAGCCTAGGGAGGACGAAAATGACCTAAATGTTCATCCAATGACACAAACACACCTATTGGATGCACACGATTGGTTAGAAACCCTAATTTGACAAGAATAAGCCTAGGGAGGACGCAAATGACCTAACTATCATCCAATGACACAAATGAACTTTTGGATGCACAAGATTGGTTAAAAACCATAATTGGAAAAGAATAAGCCTAGGGAGGACGAAAATGACCTAAATGTTCATCCAATGACACAAACACACCTATTGGATGCACAAGATTGGTTAAAAACCCTAATTGGACAAGAATAAGCATAGGGAGGACGAAAATGACCTAAATGTTCATCCAATGACACAAACACACCTATTGGATGCACAAGATTGGATAGAAACCCTAATTGGACAAGAATAAGCCTAGGGAGGACGAAAATGACCTAAATATTCATCCAATGACACAAATGAACTTATTGGATGCACAAGATTGCTTAAAACCCTAATTGGACAAGAATAAGACTAGGGAGGACGAAAATGACCTAAATGTTCATCCAATGACACAAACACACCTATTGGATGCACTAGATTGGTTAGAAACCCTAATTGAACAAGAATAAGCCTAGGGAGGACGAAATAGACCTAAATGTTCATCCAATGACACAAATGAACTTATTGGATGCACAAGATTGGTTAAAAACCCTAATTGGACAAGAATAAGCCTTGGGAGGACGAAAATGACCTAAATGTTCATCCAATGACACAAATGAACATATTGGATGCACAAGATTGGTTAAAAACCCTAATTGGACAAGAATAAGCCTAGGGAGGACGAAAATAACCTAAATGTTCATCAAATGACTAAACACACCTATTGGATGCACAAGATTGGTTAGAAACCCTAAGTGGACAAGAATAAGCCTAGGGAGGACGAAAATGACCTAAATGTTAATCCAATGACACAAATGAACTTATTGGATGCACAAGATTGATTAAAAACCCTAATTGGACAAGAATAAGCCTAGGGAGGACGAAAATGACCTAAATGTTCATCCAATGACACAAACAGACCTATTGGATGCACAAGATTGTTTAGAAACCCTAATTGGACAAGAATAAGCTTAGAGTGGACGAAAATGACCTAAATGTTCATCCAATGACACAAATGAACATATTGGATGTACAAGATTGGTTAAAAACCCTAATGGGACAAGAATAAGGTTAGGGAGGACGAAAATGACCTAAATGTTAATCCAATGACACAAACACACCTATTGGATGCACAAGACTGGTTAAAAATCCTAATTGGATAAGAATAAGCATAGGGAGGACGAAAATGACCTAAATGTTCATCCAATGACACAAACACACCTATTGGATGCACAAGATTGGTTAGAAACCCTAATTGGACAAGAATAAGCCTAGGGAGGACGAAAATGACCTAAATGTTTGTCCAATGACACAAACACACCTATTGGATGCACAAGATTGGTTAAAAACCCTAATTGGACAAGAATAAGCCTAGGGAGGACGAAAATGACCTAAATGTTAATCCAATGACACAAATGAACTTATTGGATGCAAAAGATTGCTTAAAACCCTACTTGGACAAGAATAAGCCTAGGGAGGACGAAAATGACCTAAATGTTCATCCAATGACACAAACACACCTATTGGATGCACAAGATTGGTTAAAAACCCTAATTGGACAAGAATAAGCATAGGGAGGACGAAAATGACCTAAATGTTCATCCAATGACACAAATGAAGTTATTGGATGCACAAGATTGGTTAAAAACCCTAATTGGACAAGAATAAGCCTAGGGAGGACGAAAATAACCTAAATGTTCATCAAATGACTAAACACACCTATTGGATGCACAAGATTGGTTAGAAACCCTAATTGGACAAGAATAAGCCTAGGGAGGACGAAAATGACCTAAATGTTCACCCAATGACACAAATGAACTTATTGGATGCACAAGATTGGTTAAAAACCCTAATTGGACAAGAATAAGCCTAGGGAGGACGAAAATGACCTAAATGTTCATCCAATGACACAAACACACCTATTGGATGCACAAGATTGGTTAAAAACCCTAATTGGACAAGAATAAGCCTAGGGAGGACGAAAATGACCTAAATGTTCATCCAATGACACAAATGAACTTATTGGATGCACAAGACTGGTTAAAAACCCTAATTGGACAAGAATAAGCCTAGGGAGGACGAAAATGACCTAAATGTTTTCATCAAATGACTAAACACACCTATTGGATGCACAAGATTGGTTAGAAACCCTAATTGGACAAGAATAAGCCTAGGGAGGACGAAAATGACCTAAATGTTCACCCAATGACACAAATGAACTTATTGGATGCACAAGATTGGTTAAAAACCCTAATTGGAAAAGAATAAGCCTAGGGAGGACGAAAATGACCTAAATGTTTATCCAATGACACAAACACACCTATTGGATGCCCAAGATTGGTTAGAAACCCTAATTGGACAAGAATAAGCCTAGGGAGGACAAAAATGACCTAAATGGTAATACAATGACACAAATGAACTTATTGGATGCACAAGATTGGTTAAAAACCCTAATTGGACAAGAATAAGCCTAGGGAGGACGAAAATAACCTAAATGTTCATCAAATGACTAAACACACCTATTGGATGCACAAGATTGGTTAGAAACCCTAATTGGACAAGAATAAGCCTAGGGATGACGAAAATGACCTAAATGTTCACCCAATGACACAAATGAACTTATTGGATGCACAAGATTGGTTAAAAACCCTAATTGGACAAGAATAAGCCTAGGGAGGAAGAAAATGACCTAAATGTTCATCCAATAACACAAATGAACTTATTGGATGCACAAGATTGGTTAAAAACCCTAATTGGACAAGAATAAGACTAGCGAGGACGAAAATGACCTAAATGTTCATCCAATGACACAAATGAACTTATTGGATGCACAAGATTGCTTAAAACCCTAATTGGACAAGAATAAGACTAGGGAGGACGAAAATGACCTAAATGTTCATCCAATGACACAAACACACCTATTGGATGCACAAGATTGGTTAAAAACCCTAATTGGACAAGAATAAGCCTAGGGAGGACGAAAATGACCTAAATGTTCATCCAATGACACAAATGAACTTATTGGATGCACAAGATTGGTTAAAAACCATAATTGGACAAGAATAAGCCTTGGGAGGATGAAAATGACCTAAATGTTCATCCAATGACACAAATGAACTTATTGGATGCACAAGATTGGTTAAAAACCCTAATTGGACAAGAATAAGCCTAGGGAGAACGAAAATGACCTAAATGTTCATCCAATGACACAAACACACCTATTGGATGCACAAGATTGGTTAAAAACCCTAATTGGACAAGAATAAGCCTAGGGAGGACGAAAATGACCTAAATGTTCATCAAATGACTAAAGACACCTATTGGATGCACAAGATTGGTTAGAAACCCTAATTGGACAAGAATAAGCATAGGGAGGACGAAAATGACCTAAATGTTCACCCAATGACACAAATGAACTTATTGGATGCACAAGATTGGTTAAAAACCCTAATTGGACAAGAATAAGCCTAGGGAGGACGAAAATGACCTAAATGTTCATCCAATGACACAAACACACCTGTTGGATGCACAAGATTGGTTAAAAACCCTAATTGGACAAGAATAAGCCTAGGGAGGACGAAAATGACCTAAATCTTCATCCAATGACACAAACACACCTATTGGATGCACAAGATTGGTTAAAAATCCTAATTGGATAAGAATAAGCATAGGGAGGACGAAAATGACCTAAATGTTCAACCAATGACACAAACACACCTATTGGATGCACAAGATTGGTTAGAAACCCTAATTCGACAAGAATAAGCCTAGGGAGGACGAAAATGACCTAAATGTTCATCCAATGACACAATTGAACTTATTGGATTCACAAGATTGGTTAAAAACCCTAATGGGACAAGAATAAGGTTAGGGAGGACGAAAATGACCTAAATGTTCATCCAATGTCACAAACACACCTATTGGATGCACAAGATTGGTTAGAAACCCTAATTGGACAAGAATAAGCCTAGGGAGGACGAAAATGACATAAATGTTAATCCAATGACACAAATGAACTTATTGGATCCACAAGATGGGTTAAAAACCCTAATTGGACAAGAATAAGCCTAGGGAGGACGAAAATGACCTAAATGTTCATCCAATGACACAATTGAACTTATTAGATGCACAAGATTGGTTAAAAACCCTAATTGGACAAGAATAAGCCTAGGGAGGACGAAAATGACCTAAATGTTCATCCAATGACACAAACACACCTATTGGATGCACAAGATTGTTTAGAAACCCTAATTGGACAAAAATAAGCCTTAGGAGGACGAAAATAACCTAAATGTTCATCCAATGACACAAATGAACATATTGGATGCACAAGATTGGTTAAAAACCCTAATTGGACAAGAATAAGCCTAGGGAGGACGAAAATGACCTAAATGTTCATCAAATGACTAAACACAACTATTGGATGCACAAGATTGGTTAGAAACCCTAATTGGACAAGAATAAGCCTAGGGAGGACGAAAATGACCTAAATGTTCACCCAATGACACAAATGAACTTATTGGATGCACAAGATTGGTTAAAAACCCTAATTGGACAAGAATAAGCCTAGGGAGGACGAAAATGACCTAAATGTTTATCAAATGACTAAACACACCTATTGGATGCACAAGATTGGATAGAAACCCTAATTGGACAAGAATAAGCCTAGGGAGGACGAAAATGACCTAAATGTTCACCCAATGACACAAATGAACTTATTGGATGCACAAGATTGGTTAAAAACCCTAATTGGACAAGAATAAGCCTAGGGAGGACGAAAATGACCTAAATGTTCATCCAATTACACAATTGAACTTATTGGATGCACAAGATTGGTTAAAAACCCTAATGGGTCAAGAATAAGGTTAGAGAGGACGTAAATGACCTAAATGTTCATCCAATGTCACAAACACACCTATTGGATGCACAAGATTGGTTAGAAACCCTAATTGGACAAGAATAAGCCTAGGGAGGACGAAAATGACATAAATGTTAATCCAATGACACAAATGAACTTATTGGATGCACAAGATTGGTTAAAAACCCTAATTGGACAAGAATAAGCCTAGGGAGGACGGAAATGACCTAAATGTTCATCCAATGACACAAACACACCTATTGGATGCACAAGATTGTTTAGAAACCCTAATTGGACAAGAATAAGCCTAGGGAGGACGAAAATGACCTAAATGTTCATCCAATGACACAAACACACCTATTGGATGCACAAGATTGGTTAAAAACCCTAATTGGACAAGAACAAGCCTAGGGAGGACGAAAATGACCTAAATGTTAATCCAATGACACAAATGAACTTATTGGATGCACAAGATTGGTTAAAAACCCTAATTGGACAAGAATAAGCCTAGGGAGGACGAAAATAACCTAAATGTTCATCAAATGACTAAACACACCTATTGGATGCACAAGATTAGTTAGAAATCCTAATTGGACAAGAATAAGCCTAGGGAGGACGAAAATGACCTAAATGTTCACCCAATGACACAAATGAACTTATTGGATGCACAAGATTGGTTAAAAACCCTAATTGGACAAGAATAAGCCTAGGGAGGACGAAAATGACCTAAATGTTCATCCAATGACACAAACACACCTATTGGATGCACAAGATTGGTTAAAAACCCTAACTGGACAACAATAAGCCTAGGGAGGATGAAAATGACCTAAATGTTCATCCAATGACACAAACACACTTATTGGATGCACAAGATTGCTTAAAAACCCTAATTGGACAAGACTATGCCTAGGGAGGACGAAAATGACCTAAATGTTCATCCAATGACACAAATGAACTTATTGGATGCACAAGATTGGTTAAAAACCCTAATTGGACAAGAATAAGCCTAGGGAGGACGAAAATGACCTAAATGTTCATCCAATGACACAAATGAACTTATAGGATGCACAAGATTGCTTAAAAACCCTAATTGGACAAGAATAAGCCTAGGGAGGACGAAAATGACCTAAATGTTAATCCAATGACACAAATTAACTTATTGGATGCACAAGATTGGTTAAAAACCCTAATTGGACAAGAATAAGCCTAGGGAGGACGAAAATAACCTAAATGTTCATCAAATGACTAAACACACCTATTTGATGCACAAGATTGGTTAGAAACCCTAATTGGACAAGAATAAGCCTAGGGAGGACGAAAATGACATAAATGTTAATCCAATGACACAAATGAACTTATTGGATGCCCAAGATTGGTTAAAAACCCTAATTGGACAAGAATAAGCCTAGGGAGGACGAAAATGACCTAAATGTTCATCCAATGACACAAACACACCTATTGGATGCACAAGATTGGTTAAAAACCCTAATTGGACAAGAATAAGCCTAGGGAGGACGAAAATGACCTAAATGTTCAGCCAATGACACAAACACACCTATTGGATGCACAAGATTGGTTTGAAACCCTAATTGGACAAGAATAAGCCTAGGGAGGACGAAAATGACCTAAATGTTAATCCAATGACACAAATGAACTTATTGGATGCACAAGATTGGTTAAAAACCCTAATTGGACAAGAATAAGCCTAGGGAGGACGAAAATGACATAAATGTTCATCCAAAGACACAAACACACATATTGGATGCACAAGATTGGTTAGAAACCCTAATTGGACAAGAATAAGCCTAGGAAGGTCGAAAATGACCTAAATATTCATCCATTGACACAAATGAACTTATTGGATGCACAAGATTGCTTAAAACCCTAATTGGACAAGAATAAGACTAGGGAGGACGAAAATGACCTAAATGTTCATCCAATGACACAAACACACCTATTGGATGCACAAGATTGGTTAGAAACCCTAATTGGACAAGAATAAGCCTAGGGATGACGAAAATGACCTAAATATTCATCCAATGACACAAATGAACTTCTTGGATGCACAAGATTGCTTAAAACCCTAATTGGACAAGAATAAGACTAGGGAGGACGAAAATGACCTAAATGTTCATCCAATGACACAAACACACCTATTGGATGCACAAGATTGGTTAAAAACCCTAATTGGACAAGAATAAGCCTAGGGAGGACGAAAATGACCTAAATGTTCATCCAATGACACAAACACACCTATTGGATGAACAAGATTGGTTTTGAAACACTAATTGGACAAGAATAAGCCTAGGGAGGACGGAAATGACCTAAATGTTCATCCAATGACACAAACACACCTATTGGATGCACAAGATTGGTTAAAAACCCTAATTGGACAAGAATAAGCATAGGGAGGACGAAAATGACCTAAATGTTCATCAAATGACACAAACACACCTATTGGATGCCAAAGATTGGTTAGAAACCCTTATTGGACAAGAATAAGCCTTTGGAGGACGAAAATGACCTAAATGTTCATCCAATGACACAAATGAACTTATTGGATGCACAAGATTGGTTAAAAACCCTAATTGGACAAAAATAAGCCTAGGGAGGTCGAAAATGACCTAAATGTTCATCCAATGACACAAACACACCTATTGGATGCACAAGATTGGTTAAAAACCCAAATTGGACAAGAATAAGCATAGGGAGGACGAAAATGACCTAAATGTTCATCCAATGACACAAACACACCTATTGGATGCACAAGATTGGTTAGAAACCCTAATTGGACAAGAATAAGCCTAGGGAGGACGAAAATGACCTAAATGTTTGTCCAATGACACAAACACACCTATTGGATGCACAAGATTGGTTAAAAACCCTAATTGGACAAGAATAAGCCTAGGGAGGACGAAAATGACCTAAATGTTAATCCAATGACACAAATGAACTTATTGGATGCTCAAGATTGATTAAAAACCCTAATTGGACAAGAATAAGCCTAGGGAGGACGGAAATGACCTAAATGTTCATCCAATGACACAAACACACCTATTGGATGCACAAGATTGTTTAGAAACCCTAATTGGACAAGAATAAGCCTAGGGAGGAAGAAAATGACCTAAATGTTCATCCAATGACACAATTGAACTTATTGGATTCACAAGATTGGTTAAAAACCCTAATGGGACAAGAATAAGGTTAGGGAGGACGAAAATGACCTAAATGTTCATCCAATGTCACAAACACACCTATTGGATGCACAAGATTGGTTAGAAACCCTAATTGGACAAGAATAAGCCTAGGGAGGACGAAAATGACATAAATGTTAATCCAATGACACAAATGAACTTATTGGATGCACACGATTGGTTAGAAACACTAATTTGACAAGAATAAGCCTAGGGAGGACGAAAATAACCTAACTATTCATCCAATGACACAAATGAACTTATTAGATGCACAAGATTGGTTAAAAACCCTAATTGGACAAGAATAAGCATAGGGAGGACGAAAATGACCTAAATGTTCATCCAATGACACAATTGAACTTATTGGATGCAAAAGATTGGTTAAAAACCCTAATGGGACAAGAATAAGGTTAGGGAGGACGAAAATGACCTAAATGTTCATCCAATGTCACAAACACACCTATTGGATGCACAAGATTGGTTAGAAACCCTAATTGGACAAGAATAAGCCTAGGGAGGACGAAAATGACATAAATGTTAATCCAATGACACAAATGAACTTATTGGATGCACAAGATTGGTTAAAAACCCTAATTGGACAAGAACAAGCCTAGGGAGGACGAAAATGACCTAAATGTTCATCCAATGACACAATTCACTTATTGGATGCACAAGATTGGATAAAAACCCTTATTGGACAAGAATAAGCCTAGGGAGGACGAAAATGACCTAAATGTTCATCCAATGACACAAACACACCTATTGGATGCACAAGATTGGTTAGAAACCCTAATTGGACAAGAATAAGCCTAGGGATGACGAAAATGACCTAAATGTTAATCCAATGACACAAATGAACTTATTGGATGCACAAGATTGGTTAAAAACCCTAATTGGACAAGAATAAGCCTAGGGAGGACGAAAATAACCTAAATGTTCATCAAATGACTAAACACACCTACTGGATGCACAAGATTGGTTAGAAACCCTAATTGGACAAGAATAAGCCTAGGGAGGACGAAAATGACCTAAATGTTCACCCAATGACACAAATGAACTTATTGGATGCACAAGATTGGTTAAAAACCCTAATTGGACAAGAATAAGCCTAGGTAGGACGAAAATGACCTAAATGTTCATCAAATGACTAAACACACCTATTGGATGCACAAGATTGGTTAGAAACCCTAATTGGACAAGAATAAGCCTAGGGAGGACGAAAATGACCTAAATGTTCACCCAATGACACAAATGAACTTATTGGATGCACAAGATTGGTTAAAAACCCTAATTGGACAAGAATAAGCCTAGGGAGGACGAAAATGACCAAAATGTTCATCCAATAACACAAACACACCTATTGGATGCACAAGATTGTTTAGAAACCCTAATTGGACAAGAATATGCCTTGGGAGGACGAAAATGACCTAAATGTTCATCCAATGACACAAATGAACATATTGGATACACAAGATTGGTTAAAAACCCTAATTGGACAAGAATAAGCCTAGGGAGGACAAAAATGACCTAAATGTTCATCAAATAACTAAACACACCTATTGGATGCACAAGATTGGTTAGAAACCCTAATTGGACAAGAATAAGCCTAGGGAGGACGAAAATGACCTAAATGTTCACCCAATGACACAAATGAACTTATTGGATGCACAAGATTGGTTAAAAACCCTAATTGGACAAGAATAAGTCTAGGGAGGACGAAAATGACCTAAATGTTCATCCAATGACACAAACACACCTATTGGATGCACAAGATTGGTTAAAAACCCTAATTGGACAAGAATAAGCATAGGGAGGACGAAAATGACCTAAATGTTCATCAAATGACACAAACACACCTATTGGATGCACAAGATTGGTTAGAAACCCTTATTGGACAAAAATAAGCCTTGGGAGGATGAAAATGACCTAAATGTTCATCCAATGACACAAACGAACTTATTGGATGCACAAGATAGGTTAAAAACCCTAATTGGACAAGAATAAGCCTAGGGAGGACGAAAATGACCTAAATGTTCATCCAATGACACAAACACACCTATTGGATGCACAAGATTGGTTAGAAACCCTTATTGGACAAAAATAAGCCTAGGGAGGACGAAAATGACTTAAATGTTAATCCAATGACACAAATGAACTTATTGGATGCACAAGATTGGTTAAAAACCCTAATTGGACAAGAATAAGCCTAGGAAGGACGAAAATGACCTAAATATTAATCCAATGACACAAATGAACTTATTGGATGCACAAGATTGGTTAAAAAACCCTAATTAGACAAGAATAATCCTAGGGAAGACGAAAATGACCTAAATATTCATCCAATGACACAAACACACCTATTGGATGCACAAGATTGGTTAGAAACCCTAATTGGACAAGAATAAGCCTAGGGAGGACGAAAATGACCTAAATATTCATCCAATGACACAAATGAACTTCTTGGATGCACAAGATTGCTTAAAACCCTAATTGGACAAGAATAAGACTAGGGAGGACGAAAATGACCTAAATGTTCATCCAATGACACAAACACACCTATTGGATGCACAAGATTGGTTAGAAACCCTAATTGGACAAGAATAAGCCTAGGGTGGACGAAAATGACCTAAATGTTAATCCAATGACACAAATGAACTTATTGGATGCACAAGATTGGCTTAAAACCCTAATTGGACAAGAATAAGACTAGGGAGGACGAAAATGACCTAAATGTTCATCCAATGACACAAATTAACTTATTGGATGCACAAGATTGGTTAAAAACCCTAATTGGACAAGAATAAGCCTTGGGAGGACGAAAATGACATAAATGTTCATCCAATGACACAAACACACCTATTGGATGCACAAGATTGCTTTGAAACCCTAATTGGACAAGAATAAGCCTAGGGAGGACGAAAATGACCTAAATGTTCATCCAATGACACAAATGAACTTATTAGATGCACAAGATTAGTTAGAAACCCTAATTGGACAAGAATAAGCCTAGGGTGGACGAAAATGACCTAAATGTTCATCCAATAACACAAATGAACTTATTGGATGCACAAGATTGGTTAAAAACCCTAATTGGACAAGAATAAGCCTAGGGAGGACGAAAATGACCTAAATGTTCATCCAATGACACAAACACACCTATTGGATGCACAAGATTGGTTAAAAACCATACTTGGACAAGAATAAGCCTAGGGAGGACGAAAATGACCTAAATGTTCATCCAATGACACAAACACACCTATTGGATGCACAAGATTGGTTAAAAACCCTAACTGGACAAGAATAAGCCTAGGGAGGACGAAAATGACTTAAATCTTAATCCAATGACACAAATGAACTTATTGGATGCACAAGATTGCTTAAAACCCTAATTGGACATGAATAAGACTAGGGAGGACGAAAATGACCTAAATTTTCATCAAATGACACAAACACACCTATTGGATGCACAAGATTGGTTAAAAACCCTAACTGGAAAAGAATAAGCCTAGGGAGGACGAAAATGACTTAAATCTTAATCCAATGACACAAATGAACTTATTGGATGCACAAGATTGCTTAAAACCCTAATTGGACATGAATAAGACTAGGGAGGACGAAAATGACCTAAATGTTCATCCAATGACACAAACACACCTATTGGATGCACAAGATTGGTTAAAAACCCTAACTGGACAAGAATAAGCCTAGGGAGGACGAAAATGACCTAAATGTTAATCCAATGACACAAATGAACTTATTGGATGCACAAGATTGGTTAAAAACCCTAATTGGACAAGAATAAGCCTAGGGAGGACGAAAATGACCTAAATGTTCATCCAATGACACAAACACTGCTATTGGATGCACAAGATTGGTTAAAAACCCTAATTGGACAAGAATAAGCCTAGGGAGGACGAAAATGACCTAAATGTTCATCCAATGACACAAACACACCTATTGGATGCACAAGATTGGTTAAAAACCCTAATTGGACAAGAATAAGCCTAGGGAGGACGAAAATGACCTAAATGTTCATCCAATGACACAAATGAACTTATTGGATGCACAAGATTGCTTAAAAACCCTAATTGGATAAGAATACGCCAAGGGAGGACGAAAATGACCTAAATGTTCATCCAATGACACAAATGAACTTATTGGATGCACAAGATTGCTTAAAAACCCTAATTGGACAAGAATAAGCCTAGGGAGGACGAAAATGACCTAAATGTTCATCCAATGACACAAATATACCTATTGGATGCACAAGATTGGTTAAAAACCCTAATTGGACAAGAATAAGCCTAGGGAGGACGAAAATGACCTAAATGTTCATCCAATGACACAAACACACCTATTGGATGCACAAGATTGGTTAAAAACCCTAATGGGACAAGAATAAGGTTAGGGAGGACTAAAATGACCTAAATGTTCATCCAATGTCACAAACACACCTATTGGATGCACAAGATTGGTTAGAAACCCTAATTGGACAAGAATAAGCCTAGGGAGGACGAAAATGACATAAATGTTAATCCAATGACACAAATGAACTTATTGGATGCACAAGATTGGTTAAAAACCCTAATTGGACAAGAATAAGCCTAGGGAGGACGGAAATGACCTAAATGTTCATCCAATGACACAAACACACCTATTGGATGCACAAGATTGTTTAGAAACCCTAATTGGACAAGAATAAGCCTAGGGAGGACGAAAATGACCTAAATGTTCATCCAATGACACAATTGAACTTATTGGATGCACAAGATTGGTTAAAAACCCTAATTGGACAGCAATAAGCCTAGGGAGGACGAAAATGACCTAAATGTTCATCCAATGACACAAACACACCTATTGGATGCACAAGATTGGTTAGAAACCCTAATTGGACAAGAATAAGCCTAGGGAGGACGAAAATGACCTAAATGTTAAACCAATGACACAAATGAACTTATTGGATGCACAAGATTGGTTAAAAACCCTAATTGGACAAGAATAAGCCTAGGGAGGACGAAAATGACCTAAATGTTCATCCAATGAAACAAACACACCTATTGGATGCACAAGATTGGTTAAAAGCCCATTATTGGACAAGAATAAGCCTAGGGAGGACGAAAATGACCTAAATGTTCATCCAATGACACAAACACACCTATTGGATGCACAAGATTGGTTAAAAACCCTAATTGGACAAGAATAAGCCTAGGGAGGACGAAAATGACCTAAATGTTCATCCAATGACACAAACACACCTATTGGATGCACAAGATTGGTTAAAAACCCTAATTGGACAAGAATAAGCCTAGGGAAGACGAAAATGACCTAAATGTTCATCCAATGACACAAATGAACTTATTGGATGCACAAGATTGCTTAAAACCCTAATTGGATAAGAATAAGCCTTGGGAGGACGAAAATGACCTAAATGTTCATCCAATGACACAAACACACCTATTGGATGCACAAGATTGGCTTAAAACCCTAATTTGACAAGAATAAGACTAGGGAGGACGAAAATGACCTAAATGTTCATCCAATGACACAAACACACCTATTGGATGCACAAGATTGGTTAAAAACCCTAATTGGACAAGAATAAGCCTAGGGAGGACGAAAATGACCTAAATGTTCATCCAATGACACAAACACACCTATTGGATGCACAAGATTGGTCAGAAACCCTAATTGGACAAGAATAAGCCTAGGGAGGACGAAAATGACCTAAATGTTCATCCAATGACACAATTGAACTTATTGGATTCACAAGATTGGTTAAAAACCCTAATGTGACAAGAATAAGGTTAGGGAGGACGAAAATGACCTAAATGTTCATCCAATGTCACAAACACACCTATTGGATGCACAAGATTGGTTAGAAACCCTAATTGGACAAGAATAAGCCTAGGGAGGACGAAAATGACATAAATGTTAATCCAATGACACAAATGAACTTATTGGATGCACAAGATTGGTTAAAAACCCTAATTGGACAAGAATAAGCCTAGGGAGGACGAAAATGACCTAAATGTTCATCCAATGACACAATTGAACTTATTGGATGCACAAGATTCGTTAAAAACCCTAATTGGACAAGAATAAGCCTAGGGAGGACGAAAATGACCTAAATGTTCATCCAATGACACAAACACACCTATTGGATGCACAAGATTGGTTAAAAACCCTAATTGGACAAGAATAAGCCTAGGGAGGACGAAAATGACCTAAATGTTCATCCAATGACACAAACACACCTATTGGATGCACACGATTGGTTAGAAACCCTAATTTGACAAGAATAAGCCTAGGGAGGACGCAAATGACCTAACTATCATCCAATGACACAAATGAACTTTTGGATGCACAAGATTGGTTAAAAACCATAATTGGAAAAGAATAAGCCTAGGGAGGACGAAAATGACCTAAATGTTCATCCAATGACACAAACACACCTATTGGATGCACAAGATTGGTTAGAAACCCTAATTGGACAAGAATAAGCCTAGGGAGGACGAAAATGACCTAAATGTTAATCCAATGACACAAATGAACTTATTGGATGCACAAGATTGGTTAAAAACCCTAGTTGGACAAGAATAAGCCTAGGGAGAACGAAAATAACCTAAATGTTCATCAAATGACTAAACACACCTATTGGATGCACAAGATTGGTTAAAAACCCTAATTGGACAAGAATAAACCTAGGAAGGACGAAAATGACCTAAATGTTCACCCAATGACACAAATGAACTTATTGGATGCACAAGATTGGTTAAAAACCCTAATTGGACAAGAATAAGCCTAGGGAGGACGAAAATGACCTAAATGTTCATCCAATGACACAAACACACCTATTGGATGCACAAGATTGGTTAAACACCCTAATTGGACAAGAATAAGCATAGGGAGGACGAAAATGACCTAAATGTTCATCAAAAGACACAAACACACCTATTGGATGCACCAGATTGGTTAGAAACCCTAATTGGAAAAGAATATGCCTTGGGAGGACGAAAATGACCTAAATGTTCATCCAATGACACAAATGAACTTATTGGATGCACAAGATTGGTTAAAAACCCTAATTGGACAAGAATAAGCCTAGGGAGGACAAAAATGACCTAAATGTTCATCCAATGACACAAACACACCTATTGGATGCACAAGATTGGTTAGAAACCCTAATTGGACAAGAATATGCCTAGGGAGGACGAAAATGACCTAAATGTTCATCCAATGACACAAACACACCTATTGGATGCACACGATTGGTTAGAAACCCTAATTTGACAAGAATAAGCCTAGGGAGGACGAAAATGACCTAACTATTCATCCAATGACACAAACACATTTATTGGATGCACACGATTGGTTACAAACCCTAATTTGACAAGAATAAGCCTAGGGAGGACGAAAATGACCTAAATGTTCATCCAATGACACAAACACACCTATTGGATGCACAAGATTGGTTAGAAACCCTAATTGAACAAGAATAAGCCTAGGGAGGACGAAAATGACCTAAATGTTAATCCAATGACACAAATGAACTTATTGGATGCACAAGATTGGTTAAAAACCCTAATTGGACAAGAATAAGCCTCGGGAAGACGAAAATAACCTAAATGTTCATCAAATGACTAAACACACCTATTCGATGCACAAGAATGGTTAGAAACCCTAATTGGACAAGAATAAGCCTAGGGAGGACGAAAATGACCTAACTATTCATCCAATGACACAAATGAACTTATTGGATGCACAAGATAGCTTAAATCCCTAATTGGACAAGAATAAGACTAGGGAGGACGAAAATGACCTAAATGTTCATCCAATGACACAGACACACCTATTGGATGCACAAGATTGGTTAGAAACCCTAATTGGACAAGAATAAGCCTAGGGAGGACGAAAATGACCTAAATGTTCACCTAATGACACAAATGAACTTATTGGATGCACAAGATTGGTTAAAAACCCTAATTGGACAAGAAAAAGCCTAGGGAGGACGAAAATGACCTAAATGTTCATCCAATGACACATACACACCTATTGGATGCACAAGATTGTTTAGAAACCCTAATTGGACAAGAATAAGCCTAGGG
Source organism: Cicer pinnatifidum (assembly GCA_037974775.1). NCBI lineage: Eukaryota > Viridiplantae > Streptophyta > Magnoliopsida > Fabales > Fabaceae > Cicer > Cicer pinnatifidum. The sequence continues at coordinate 21,123 of JBBPBR010000487.1, read as the reverse complement.
AGGACGAAAATGACCTAACTATTCATCCAATGACACAAATGAACTTATTGGATGCACAAGATTGGTTAAAAACCCTAATTGGACAAGAATACGCCTACGGAGGAGGAAAATGACCTAAATGTTCATCCAATGACACAATTGAACTTATTGGATGCACAAGATTGGTTAAAAACCCTAATGGGACAAGAATAAGGTTAGGGAGGACGAAAATGACCTAAATGTTCATCCAATGTCACAAACACACCTATTGGATGCACAAGATTGGTTAGAAACCCTAATTGGACAAGAATAAGCCTAGGGAGGACGAAAATGACATAAATGTTAATCCAATGACACAAATGAACTTATTGGATCCACAAGATGGGTTAAAAACCCTAATTGGACAAGAATAAGCCAAGGGAGGACGAAAATGACCTAAATGTTCATCCAATGACACAAACACACCTATTGGATGCACAAGATTGGTTAAAAACCCTAATTGGACAAGAATAAGCATAGGGAGGACGAAAATGACCTAAATGTTCATCCAATGACACAAATGAAGTTATTGGATGCACAAGATTGGTTAAAAACCCTAATTGGACAAGAATAAGCCTAGGGAGGACGAAAATAACCTAAATGTTCATCAAATGACTAAACACACCTATTGGATGCACAAGATTGGTTAGAAACCCTAATTGGACAAGAATAAGCCTAGGGAGGACGAAAATGACCTAAATGTTCACCCAATGACACAAATGAACTTATTGGATGCACAAGATTGGTTAAAAACCCTAATTGGACAAGAATAAGCCTAGGGAGGACGAAAATGACCTAAATGTTCATCCAATGACACAAACACACCTATTGGATGCACAAGATTGGTTAAAAACCCTAATTGGACAAGAATAAGCCTAGGGAGGACGAAAATGACCTAAATGTTCATCCAATGACACAAATGAACTTATTGGATGCACAAGACTGGTTAAAAACCCTAATTGGACAAGAATAAGCCTAGGGAGGACGAAAATGACCTAAATGTTTTCATCAAATGACTAAACACACCTATTGGATGCACAAGATTGGTTAGAAACCCTAATTGGACAAGAATAAGCCTAGGGAGGACGAAAATGACCTAAATGTTCACCCAATGACACAAATGAACTTATTGGATGCACAAGATTGGTTAAAAACCCTAATTGGAAAAGAATAAGCCTAGGGAGGACGAAAATGACCTAAATGTTTATCCAATGACACAAACACACCTATTGGATGCCCAAGATTGGTTAGAAACCCTAATTGGACAAGAATAAGCCTAGGGAGGACAAAAATGACCTAAATGGTAATACAATGACACAAATGAACTTATTGGATGCACAAGATTGGTTAAAAACCCTAATTGGACAAGAATAAGCCTAGGGAGGACGAAAATAACCTAAATGTTCATCAAATGACTAAACACACCTATTGGATGCACAAGATTGGTTAGAAACCCTAATTGGACAAGAATAAGCCTAGGGAGGACGAAAATGACCTAATGTTCACCCAATGACACAAATGAACTTATTGGATGCACAAGATTGGTTAAAAACCCTAATTGGACAAGAATAAGCCTAGGGAGGACGAAAATGACCTAAATGTTCATCCAATGACACAAACACACCTATTGGATGCACAAGATTGGTTAGAAACCCTAATTGGACAAGAATAAGCCTTTGGAGGACGAAAATGACCTAAACGTTCATCCAATGACACAAATGAACTTATTGGATGCACAAGATTGGTTAAAAACCCTAATTGGACAAGAATAAGCCTAGGGAGGACGAAAATGACCTAAATGTTCATCCAATGACACAAACACACCTATTGGATGCACAAGATTGGTTAGAAACCCTAATTGGACAACAATAAGCCTAGGAAGGACGAAAATGACCTAAATGTTAATCCAATGACACAAATGAACTTATTGGATGCACAAGATTGGTTAAAAACCCTAATTGGACAAGAATAAGCCTAGGGAGGACGAAAATGACCTAAATGTTCATCCAATGACACAAACACACCTATTGGATGCACAAGATTGTTTAGAAACACTAATTGGAAACGAATAAGCCTAGGAAGGACGAAAATGACCTAAATGTTAATCCAATGACACAAATGAACTTATTGGATGCACAAGATTGGTTAAAAACCCTAATTGGACAAGAATAAGCCTAGGGAGGACGAAAATGACCTAAATGTTCATCCAATGACACAAACTCACCTATTGGATGCACAAGATTGGTTAGAAACCCTAATTGCACAAGAATGAGCCTAGGAAGGACGAAAATGACCTAAATGTTAATCCAATGACACAAATGAACTTATTGGATGCACAAGATTGGTTAAAAACCCTAATTGGACAAGAATAAGCCTAGGGAGGACGAAAATGACCTAAATGTTCATCCAATGACACAAACACACCTATTGGATGCACAAGATTGGTTAAAAACCCTAATTGGACAAGAATAAGCCTAGGGAGGACCAAAATGACCTAAACGTTCATCCAATGACACAAATGAACTTATTGGATGCACAAGATTGGTTAAAAACCCTAATTGGACAAGAATAAGCCTAGGGAGGACGAAAATGACCTAAATGTTCATCCAATGACACAAATGAACTTATTGGATGCACAAGATTGGTTAAAAACCCTAATTGGACAAGAATAAGCCTAGGGAGGACGAAAATGCCCTAAATGTTCATCAAATGACTAAACACACCTATTGGATGCACAAGATTGGTTAGAAACCCTAATTGGACAAGAATAAGCCTAGGGAGGACGAAAATGACCTAAATGTTCACCCAATGACACAAATGAACTTATTGGATGCACAAGATTGGTTAAAAACCCTAATTGGACAAGAATAAGCCTAGGGAGGACGAAAATGACCTAAATGTTCATCCAATGACACAAACACACCTATTGGATGCCCAAGATTGGTTAAAAACCCTAATTGGACAAGAATAAGCATAGGGAGGACGAAAATGACCTAAATGTTCATCCAATGACACAAACACACCTATTGGATGCACAAGATTGGTTAGAAACGCTAATTGGACAAGAATAAGCCTAGGGAGGACGAAAATGACCTAAATGTTCATCCAATGACACAAATGAACTTATTGGATGCACAAGATTGGTTAGAAACCCTAATTGGACAAGAATAAGCCTAGGGAGGACGAAAATGACCTAAATGTTCATCCAATGACACAAATGAACTTATCGGATGCACAAGATTGCTTAAAAACCCTAATTGGACAAGAATAAGCCTAGGGAGGACGAAAATGACCTAAATGTTCATCCAATGACACAAATGAACTTATTGGATGCACAAGATTGGTTAAAAACCCTAATTGGACAAGAATAAGCCTAGGGAGGACGAAAATGACCTAAATGTTCATCCAATGACACATATACACCTATTGGATGCACAAGATTGGTTAAAAACCCTAATTGGACAAGAATAAGCCTAGGGAGGACGAAAATGACCTAAATGTTCATCCAATGACACAAATGAACTTATTGGATGCACAAGATTGGTTAAAAACCCTAATTGGACAAGAATAAGCCTAGGGAGGACGAACATGACCTAAATGTTCATCCAATGACACAAATGAACTTATTGGATGCACAAGATTGCTTAAAAACCCTAATTAGACAAGAATAAGCCTAGGGAGGACGAAAATGACCTAAATGTTCATCCAATGACACAAATACATCTATTGGATGCACAAGACTGGTTAGAAACCCTAATTGGACAAGAATAAGACTAGGGAGGACGAAAATGACCTAAATGTTCATCCAATTACACAAACACACCTATTGGATGCACAAGATTGGTTAAAAACCCTAATTGGACAACAATAAGCCTAGGGAGGACGAAAATGACCTAAATGTTCATCCAATGACACAAATGAACTTATTGGATGCACAAGATTGCTTAAAAACCCTAATTAGACAAGAATAAGCCTAGGGAGGACGAAAATGACCTAAATGTTCATCCAATGACACAAATACACCTATTGGATGCACAAAATTTGTTAGAAACCCTAATTGGACAAGAATAAGCCTAGGGAGGACGAAAATGACCTAAATGTTCATCCAATGACACAAACACACCTATTGGATGCACAAGATTGGTTAAAAACCCTAATTGGACAAGAATAAGCCTAGGGAGGACGAAAATGACCTAAATGTTCATCCAATGACACAAATGAACTTATTGGATGCACAAGATTGCTTAAAAACCCTAATTAGACAAGAATAAACTTAGGGAGGACGAAAATGACCTAAATGTTCATCCAATGACACAAATACACCTATTGGATGCACAAGATTGGTTAAAAACCCTAATTGGACAAGAATAAGCCTAGGGAGGACGAAAATGACCTAAATGTTCATCCAATGAAACAAATGAACTTATTGGATTCACAAGATTGCTTAAAAACCATAATTGGACAAGAATAAGCCTAGGGAGGACGAAAATGACCTAAATGTTCATCCAATGACACAAATGAACTTATTGGATGCACAAGATTGGTTAAAAACCCTAATTGGACAAGAATAAGCCTAGGGAGGACGAAGATGAACTAAATGTTCATCCAATGACACAAATACACCTATTGGATGAACAAGATTGGTTAGAAACCCTAATTGGACAACATTAAGCCTAGGGAGGATGAAAATGACCTAAATGTTCATCCAATGACACAAACATACCTATTGGATGCACAAGATTGGTTAAAAACCATAATTGGACAAGAATAAGCCTAGGGAGGACGAAAATGACCTAAATGTTCATCCAATGACACAAATGAACTTATTGGATGCACAAGATTGGTTAAAAACCCTAATTGGACAAGAATAAGCCTAGGGAGGACGAAGATGAACTAAATGTTCATCCAATGACACAAATACACCTATTGGATGAACAAGATTGGTTAGAAACCCTAATTGGACAACATTAAGCCTAGGGAGGATGAAAATGACCTAAATGTTCATCCAATGACACAAACATACCTATTGGATGCACAAGATTGGTTACAAACCATAATTGGACAAGAAAAAACCTAGGGAGGACGAAAATGACCTAAATGTTCATCCAATGACACAAATGAACTTATTGGATGCACAAGATTGCTTAAAAACCCTAATTGGACAAGAATAAGCCTAGGGAGGACGAAAATGACCTAAATGTTCATCCAATGACACAAACACACCTATTGGAAGCACAAGATAGGTTAGAAACCCTAATTGAACAAGAATAAGCCTAGGGAGGACGAAAATGACCTAAATGTTCATCCAATGACACAAATGAACTTATTGGATGCACAAGATTGCTTAAAAACCCTAATTGGACAAGAATAAGACTAGGGAGGACGAAAATGACGTAAATGTTCATCCAATGACACAAACACACCTATTCGATGCACAAGATTGGTTAAAACCCTAATTGGACAACAATAAGCCTAGGGAGGACGAAAATGACCTAAATGTTCATCCAATGACACAAATGAACTTATTGGATGCACAAGATTGGTTAAAAACCTAATTGGACAAGAATAAGCATTGGGAGGACGAAAATGACCTAAATGTTCATCCAAAGACACAAATGAACTTATTGGATGCACAAGATTGCTTAAAAACCCTAATTGGACAAGAATAAGCCTAAGGAGGAGGAAAATGACCTAAATGTTCAACCAATGACACAAATGAACTTATTGGATGCACAAGATTGGTTAAAAACCCTAATTGGACAAGAATAAGCATAGGGAGGACGAAAATGACCTAAATGTTCATCCAATGACAAAACACACCTATTGGATGCACAAGATTTGTTAGAAACCCTAATTGGACAAGAATAAGCCTAGGGAGGACGAAAATGACCTAAATGTTCATCCAATGACACAAACACACCTATTGGATGCACAAGATTGGTTAAAAACCCTAATTGGACAAGAATAAGCCTAGGGAGGATGAAAATAACCTAAATGTTCATCAAATGACTAAACACACCTATTGGATGCACAAGATTGGTTAGAAACCCTAATTGGACAAGAATAAGCCTAGGGAAGACGAAAATGACCTAAATGTTAATCCAATGACACAAATGAACTTATTGGATGCACAAGATTGGTTAAAAACCCTAATTGGACAAGAATAAGCCTAGGGAGGATGAAAATAACCTAAATGTTCATCAAATGACTAAACATACCTATTGGATGCACAAGATTGGTTAAAAACCCTAATTGGACAAGAATAAGCCTAGGGAGGACGAAAATGACCTAAATATTCATCCAATGACACAAACACACCTATTGAATGCACAAGATTAGTTAGAAACCCTAATTGGACAAGAATAAGCCTAGGGAGGACTAAAATGACCTAAATGTTCATCCAATGACACAAACACACCTATTGAATGCACAAGATTGGTTAGAAACCCTAATTGGACAAGAATAAGCCTAGGGAGGACGAAAATGACCTAAATGTTAATCCAATGACACAAATGAACTTATTGGATGCACAAGATTGGTTAAAAACCCTAATTGGACAAGAATAAGCCTAGGGAGGATGAAAATAACCTAAATGTTCATCAAATGACTAAACACACCTATTGGATGCACAAGATTGGTAAGAAACCCTAATTGGACAAGAATAAGCCTAGGGAGGACGAAAATGACCTAAATGTTAATCCAATGACACAAATGAACTTATTGGATGCACAAGATTGGTTAAAAACCCTAATTGGACAAGAATAAGCCTAGGGAGGACGAAAATGACCTAAATGTTCATCCAATGACACAAACACACATATTGGATACACAAGATTGTTTAGAAACCCTAATTGGACAAGAATAAGCCTAGGGAGGACGAAAATGACCTAAATGTTCATCCAATGACACAAACACAACTATTGGATGCACAAGATTGGTTAGAAACCCTAATTGGACAAGAATAAGCCTAGGGAGGACGAAAATGACCTAAATGTTCATCCAACGACACAAATGAACTAATTGGATGCACAAGATTGGTTAAAAACCCTAATTGGACAAGAATAAGCCTAGGGAGGATGAAAATGACCTAAATATTCATCCAATGACACAAATGAACTTATTGGATGCACAAGATTGCTTAAAACCCTAATTGGACAAGAATAAGACTAGGGAGGACGAAAATGACATAAATGTTCATCCAATGACACAAACACACCTATTGGATCCACAAGATTGGTTAGAAACCCTAATTGGACAAGAATATGCCTAGGGAGGATGAAAATGACCTAAATATTCATCCAATGACACAAATTAACTTATTGGATGCACAAGATTGCTTAAAACCCTAATTTGACAAGAATAAGACTAGGAAGGACGAAAATGACCTAAATGTTCATCCAATGACACAAACACACCTATTGGATGCACAAGATTGGTTAGAAACCCTAATTGGACAAGAATAAGCCTTGGGAGGACGAAAATGACCTAAATGTTCATCCAATGACACAAATGAACTTATTGGATGCACAAGATTGCTTAAAACCCTAATTGGACAAGAATAAGACTAGGGAGGACGAAAATAACCTAAATGTTCATCCAATGACACAAACACACCTATTGGATGCACAAGAAAGGTTAGAAACCCTAATTGGACAAGAATAAGCCTAGGAAGGAGGAAAATGACCTAATTGTTAATCCAATGACACAAATGAACTTAATGGATGCACAAGATTGGTTAAAAACCCTAATTGGACAAGAATAAGCCTAGGGAGGACGAATATAACCTAAATGTTCATCAAATGACTAAACACACCTATTGGATGCACAAGATTGGTTAGAAACCCTAATTGGACAAGAATAAGCCTAGGGAGGACGAAAATGACCTAAATGTTCACCCAATGACACAAATGAACTTATTGGATGCACAAGATTGGTTAAAAACCCTAATTGGACAAGAATAAGCCTAGGGAGGACGAAAATGACCTAAATGTTCATCCAATGAAACAAACACACCTATTGGATGCACAAGATTCGTTAGAAACCCTAATTGGACAAGAATAAGTCTAGGGAGGACGAAAATGACTTAAATGTTTATCCAATGACACAAACACGCGTATTGGATGCACAAGAATAGTTAAAAACCCTAATTGGACAAGAATAAGCCTACGGAGGACGAAAATGACCTAAATGTTAAACCAATGACACAAATGAACTTATTGGATGCACAAGATTGGTTAAAAACCCTAATTGGACAAGAATAAGCCTACGCAGGACGAAAATGACCTAAATGTTCATCCAATGACACAAATGAACTTATTGGATGCACAAGATTGGTTAAAAACCCTAATTGGACAAGAATAAGCCTAGGGTGGACGAAAATGACCTAAATGATTATCCAATGACACAAATGAACTTATTGGATGCACAAGATTGGTTAAAAACCCTAATTGGACAAGAATAAGCCTAGGGAGGACGAAAATGACCTAAATGTTCATCCAATGACACAAACACACCTATTGGATGCACAAGATTGGTTAAAAACCCTAATTGGACAAGAATAAGCCTAGGGAGGACGAAAATGACCTAAATGTTCATCCAATGACACAAACACACCTATTGGATGCACAAGATAGGTTAAAAACCCTAATTGGACAAGAATAAGACTAGGGAGGACGAAAATGACCTAAATGTTAATCCAATGACACAAATGAACTTATTGGATGCACAAGATTGATTAAAAACCCTAATTGGACAAGAATAAGCCTAGGGAGGACGAAAATGACCTAAATGTTCATCCAATGACACAAACACACCTATTGGATGCACAAGATTGTTTAGAAACCCTAATTGGACAAGAATAAGCCTAGGGAGGACATAAATGACCTAAATGTTCATCCAATGACACAAATGAACATATTGGATGTACAAGATTGGTTAAAAACCCTAATTGGACAAGAATAAGCCTAGGGAGGACGAAAATGACCTAAATGTTCATCCAATGACACAAACACACCTATTGGATGCACAAGATTGGTTAAAAACCCTAATTGGACAAGAATAAGCCTAGGGAGGACGAAAATGACCTAAATGTTCATCCAATGACACAAACGCACCTATTGGATGCACAAGATTGGTTAAAAATCCTAATTGGATAAGAATAAGCATAGGGAGGACGAAAATGACCTAAATGTTCATCCAATGACACAAACACACCTATTGGATGCACAAGATTGGTTAGAAACCCAAATTGGACAAGAATAAGCCTAGGGAGGACGAAAATGACCTAAATGTTCATCCAATGACACAAACACACCTATTGGATGCACAAGATTGGTTAAAAACCCAAATTGGACAAGAATAAGCCTAGGGAGGACGAAAATGACCTAAATGTTAATCCATTGACACAAATGAACTTATTGGATGCACAAGATTGATTAAAAACCCTAATTGGACAAAAATAAGCCTAGGGAGGACGAAAATGACCTAAATGTTCATCCAATGACACAAACACACCTATTGGATGCACAAGATTGTTTAGAAACCCTAATTGGACAAGAATAAGCCTAGGGAGGACGAAAATGACCAAAATGTTCATCCAATGACAGAAATGAACATATTGGATGTACAAGATTGGTTAAAAACCCTAATTGGACAAGAATAAGCCTAGGGAGGACGAAAATGACCTAAATGTTCATCCAATGACACAATTGAACTTATTGGATTCACAAGATTGGTTTAAAACCCTAATGGGACAAGAATAAGGTTAGGGAGGACGAAAAGGACCTAAATGTTCATCCAATGTCACAAACACACCTATTGGATGCACAAGATTGGTTAGAAACCCTAATTGGACAAGAATAAGCCTAGGGAGGACGAAAATGACATAAATGTTAATCCAATGACACAAATGAACTTATTGGATGCACAAGATTGGTTAAAAACCCTAATTGGACAAGAATAAGCCTAGGGAGGACGAAAATGACCTAATTGTTTATTCAATGACACAATTGAACTTATTGGATGCACAAGATTGGTTAAAAACCCTAATTGGACAAGAATAAGCCTAGGGAGGACGAAAATGACCTAAATGTTCATCCAATGACACAAACACACCTATTGGATGCACAAGATTGGTTAGAAACCCTAATTGGACAAGAATAAGCCTAGGGAGGACGAAAATGACCTAAATGTTAATCCAATGACACAAATGAACTTATTTGATGCACAAGATTGGTTAAAAACCCTAATTGGACAAGAATAAGCCTAGGGAGGATGAAAATAACCTAAATGTTCATCAAATGACTAAACACACCTATTGGATGCACAAGATTGGTTAGAAACCCTAATTGGACAAGAATAAGCATAGGGAGGACGAAAATGACCTAAATGTTAATCCAATGACACAAATGAACTTATTGGATGCACAAGATTGGTTAAAAACCCTAATTGGACAAGAATAAGCCTAGGGAGGACGAAAATAACCTAAATGTTCATCAAATGACTAAACACACCTATTGGATGCACAAGATTGGTTAGAAACCCTAATTGCACAAGAATAAGCCTAGGAAGGACGAAAATGACCTAAATGTTCACTCAATGACACAAATGAACTTATTGGATGCACAAGATTGGTTAAAAACCCTAATTGGACAAGAATAAGCCTAGGGAGGACGAAAATGACCTAAATGTTCATCCAATGACACAAACACACCTATTGGATGCACAAGATTGGTTAGAAACCCTAATTGGACAAGAATAAGCCTAGGAAGGACGAAAATGACCTAAATGTTCATCCAATGACACAAATGAACTTATTGGACGCACAAGATTGCTTAAAACCCTAATTGGACAAGAATAAGACTAGGGAGGACGAAAATGACCTAAATGTTCATCCAATGACACAAACACACCTATTGGATGCACAAGATTGGTTATAAACCCTAATTGGACAAGAATAAGACTAGGGAGGACGAAAATGACCTAAATGTTCATCCAATGACACAAACACACCTATTGGATGCACAAGATTGGTTAGAAACCCTAATTGGACAATAATAAGCCTAGGAAGGACGAAAATGACATAAATGTTAATCCAATGACACAAATGAACTTATTGGATGCACAAGATTGGTTAAAAACCCTAATTGGACAAGAATAAGCCTAGGGAGGACGAAAATGACCTAAATGTTCATCCAATGACACAAACACACCTATTGGATGCACAAGATTGGTTAGAAACCCTAATTGGACAAGAACATGCCTAAGGAGGACGAAAATGACCTAAATGTTCATCCAATGACACAAACACACCTATTGGATGCACAAGATTGGTTAAAAACCCTAATTGGACAAGAATAAGCATAGGGAGGACGAAAATGACCTAAATGTTCATCCAATGAACAAATGAACTTATTGGATGCACAAGATTGGTTAAAAACCCTAATTGGACAAGAATAAGCCTAGGGAGGACGAAAATGACCTAAATGTTCATCCAATGACACAAACACACCTATTGGATGCACAAGATTGGTTAAAAACCCTAATTGGACAAGAATAAGCCTAGGGAGGACGAACATGACCTAAATGTTCATCCAATGACACAAATGAACTTATTGGATGCACAAGATTGGTTAAAAACCCTAATTGGACAAGAATAAGCCTAGGGAGGACGAAAATGACCTAAATGTTCATCCAATGACACAAACACACCTATTGGATGCACAAGATTGGTTAGAAACCCTAATTGGACAAGAATAAGATAAGGGAGGACGAAAATGACCTAAATGTTAATCCAATGACACAAATGAACTTATTGGATGCACAAGATTGGATAAAAACCCTAATTGGACAAGAATAAGCCTAGGGAGGACGAAAATAACCTAAATGTTCATCAAATGACTAAACACACCTATTGGATGCACAAGATTGGTTAGAAACCCTAATTGGACAAGAATAAGCCTAGGGAGGACGAAAATGACCTAAATGTAAATCCAATGACACAAATGAACTTATTGGATGCACAAGATTGGTTAAAAACCCTAATTGGACAAGAATAAGCCTAGGGAGGACGAAAATAACCTAAATGTTCATCAAATGACTAAACACACCTATTGGATGCACAAGATTGGTTAGAAACCCTAATTGGACAAGAATAAACCTAGGGAGGACGAAAATGACCTAAATGTTCACCCAATGACACAAATGAACTTATTGGATGCACAAGATTGGTTAAAAACCCTAATTGGACAAGAATAAGCCTAGGGAGGACGAAAATGACCTAAATGTTCATCAAATGACTAAACACACCTATTGGATGCACAAGATTGGTTAGAAACCCTAATTAGACAAGAATAAGCCTAGGGAGGACGAAAATGACCTAAATGTTCATCCAATGACACAAACACACCTATTGGATGCACAAGATTGGTTAAAAATCCTAATTGGATAAGAATAAGCATAGGGAGGACGAAAATGACCTAAATGTTCATCCAATGACACAAACACACCTATTGGATGCACAAGATAGGTTAGAAACCCTAATTGGACAAGAATAAGCCTAGGGAGGACGAAAATGACCTAAATGTTCATCCAATGACACAAACACACCTATTGGATGCACAATATTGGTTAAAAACCCTAATTGGACAAGAATAAGACTAGGGAGGACGAAAATGACCTAAATGTTAATCCAATGACACAAATGAACTTATTGGATGCACAAGATTGATTAAAAACCCTAATTGGACAAGAATAAGCCTAGGGAGGACGAAAATGACCTAAATGTTCATCCAATGACACAAACACACCTATTGGATGCACAAGATTGTTTAGAAACCCTAATTGGACAAGAATAAGCCTAGAGAGGACGAAAATAACCTAAATGTTCATCCAATGACATAAATGAACATATTGGATGTACAAGATTGGTTAAAAACCCTAATTGGACAAGAATAAGCCTAGGGAGGACGAAAATGACCTAAATGTTCATCCAATGACACAATTGAACTTATTGGATTCACAAGATTGGTTAAAAACCCTAATGGGACAAGAATAAGGTTAGGGAGGACGAAAATGACCTAAATGTTCATCCAATGACACAAACACACCTATTGGATGCACAAGATTGGTTAAAAATCCTAATTGGATAAGAATAAGCATAGGAAGGACGAAAATGACCTAAATGTTCATCCAATGACACAAACAAACCTATTGGATGTTCAAGATTGGTTAGAAACCCTAATTGGACAAGAATAAGCCTGGGGAGAACGAAAATGACCTAAATGCTAATCCAATGACACAAATGAACTTATTGGATGCACAAGATTGGTTAAAAACCCTAATTGGACCAGAATAAGCCTAGGGAGGATGAAAATAACCTAAATGTTCATCAAATGACTAAACACACCTATTGGATCCACAAGATTGGTTAAAAACCCTAATTGGACAAAAATAAGCCTGAAGAGGACGAAAATGACCTAAATGTTCATCCAATGACACAAACACACCTATTGGATGCACAAGATTGGTTAGAAACCCTAAGTGGACAAGAATAAGCCTAGGGAGGACGAAAATGACCTAAATGTTCATCCAATGACACAAACACACCTATTGGATGCACAAGATTGGTTAGAAACCCTAATTGGACAAGAATAAGCCTAGGGAGGACGAAAATGACCTAAATGTTAAGCCAATGACACAAATGAACTTATTGGATGCACAAGATTGGTTAAAAACCCTAATTGGACAAGAATAAGCCTAGGGAGGACGAAAATGACCTAAATGTTAATCCAATGACACAACTCAACTTATTGGATGCACAAGAATGGTTAAAAACCCTAATTGGGCAAGAATAAGCCTAGGGAGGACGAAAGTTACCTAATTGATCATCCAATGACACAAACACACCTATTGGATGCCCAAGATTTGTCTAAAACTCTAATTGGACAAGAATATGCCTAGGGAGGACGAAAATGACCTAAATGTTAATCCAATGACACAAATAAACTTATTGGATGCACAAGATTGGTTAAAAACCCTTATTGGACAAGAATAAGCCTAGGGAGGACGAAAATGACCTAAATGTTAATCCAATGACACAACTCAACTTATTGCATGCACAAGATTGGTTAAAAACCCTAATTGGGAAAGAATAAGCCTAGGGAGGACGAAAATGACCTAATTGATCATCCAATGACACAAACACACCTATTGGATGCACAAGATTGGTTAAAAACCCTAATTGGACAAGAATAAGCCTAGGGAGGACGAAAATGACCTAAATGTTAATCCTATGACACAACTCAACTTATTGGATGCACAAGAATGGTTAAAAACCCTAATTGGGCAAGAATAAGCCTAGGGAGGACGAAAGTTACCTAATTGATCATCCAATGACACAAACACACCTATTGGATGCACAAGATTGGTTAAAAACCCTAATTGGACAAGAATAAGCCTAGGGAGGACGAAAATGACCTATTTGATCATCCAATGACACAAACACACCTATTGGATGCACAAGATTGGTTAAAAACCCTAATTGGACAAGAATAAGCCTAGGGAGGACGAAAATGACCTAAATGTTAATCCAATGACACAACTCAACTTATTGGATGCACAAGATTGGTTAAAAACGCTAATTGGACAAGAATAAGCCTAGGGAGGACGAAAATGACCTAATTGATCATCCAATGACACAAATGAACTTATTGGATGCACAAGATTGGTTAAAAACCCTAATTGGACAAGAATAAGCCTAGGGAGCACGAAAATGACCCAATTGATCATCCAATGACAGAAACACACCTATTGGATGCCCAAGATTGGTTAAAAACCCTAATTGGACAAGAATATGCCTAAGGAGGACGAAAATGACCTAAATGTGAATCCAATGACACAAATGAACTTATTGGATGGACAAGATTGGTTAAAAACACTAATTGGGCAAGAATATGCCTAGGGAGGACGAAAATGACCTAATTGATCATCCAATGACACAAAAACACCTATTGGATGCACAAGATTGATTAAAAATCCTAATTGGACAAGAATATGCCTAGGGAGAACGAAAATGACCTAAATTGATCATCCAATGACACAAACACACCAATTGGATGCACAAGATTGGTTAATAACCCTAATTGGACAAGAATATGCCTAGGGAGAACGAAAATGACCTAAATGTTAATCCAATGACACTAATGAACTTATTGGATGCACAAGATTGGTTAAAAACCCTAATTGGACAAGAATAAGCCTAGGGAGGACGAAAATGACCTAATTGATCATCCAATGACACAAACACACCTATTGGATGCACAAGATTGGTTAAAAACCCTAGTTGGACAAGAATATGCCTAGGGAGGACGAAAATGACCTAATTGATCATCCAATGACACAAATGAACTTATTGGATGCACAAGATTGGTTAAAAACCCTAGTTGGACAAGAATATGCCTAAGGAGGACGAAAATGACCTAATTGATCATCCAATGACACAAATGAACTTATTGGATAGAATAAGCCTAGGGAGGACGAAAATGACCTAATTGATCATCCAATGACACAAACACACCTATTGGATGCACAAGATTGGTTAAAAACCCTAATTGGACAAGAATAAGCCTAGGGAGGACGAAAATGACCTAATTGATCATCCAATGACACAAACACACCTATTGGATGCACAAGATTGGTTAAAAACCCTAATTGGACAAGAATAAGCCTAGGGAGGACGAAAATGACCTAATTGATCATCCAATGACACAAACACACCTATTGGATGCACAAGAATGGTTAAAAACCCTAATTGGACAAGAATTTGCCTAGGGAGAACTAAAATGACCTAAATTGATCATCCAATGACACAAACACACCTATTGGATGCACAAGATTGGTTAAAAACCCTAATTGGACAAGAATAAGCCTAGGGAGGACGAAAATGACCTAATTGATCATCCAATGACACAAACACACCTATTGGATGCACAAGATTGGTTAAAAACCCTAATTGGACAAGAATAAGCCTAGGGAGGACGAAAATGACCTAATTGATCATCCAATGACACAAATGAACTTATTGGATGCACAAGATTGGTTAAAAACCCTAATTCAACAAGAATAAGCCTAGGGAGGACGAAAATGACCTAATTGATCATCCAATGACACAAACACACCTATTGGATGCACAAGATTGGTTAAAAACCCTAATTGGACAAGAATAAGCCTAGGGAGGACGAAAATGACCTAATTGAACATCCAATGACACAAACACACCTATTGGATACACAAGATTGGTTAAAAACCCTAATTGGACAAGAATAAGCCTAGGGAGGACGAAAATGACCTAAATGTTAATCCAATGACACAAATGAACTTATTGGATGCACAAGATTGGTTAAAAACCCTAATTGGACAAGAATAAGCCTAGGGAGGATGAAAATAACCTAAATGTTCATCAAATGACTAAACACGCCTATTGGATACACAAGATTGGTTAAAAACCCTAATTGGACAAGAATAAGCCTAGGGAGGACGAAAATGACCTAAATGTTCATCCAATGACACAAACACACCTATTGGATGCACAAGATTGGTTAAAAACCCTAATTGGACAAGAATAAGCCTAGGGAGGACAAAAATGACCTAATTGTTAATCCAATGACACAAATAAACTTATTGGATGCACAAGATTGGTTAAAAACCCTAATTGGACAAGAATAAGCCTAGGGAGGACGAAAATGACCTAAATGTTCATCCAATGACACAAATGAACTTATTGGATAAACAAGATTGGTTAAAAACCCTAATTGGACAAGAATAAGCCTAGGGAGGACGAAAATGACCTAAATGTTCATCCAATGACACAAACACACCTATTGGATGCACAAGATTGGTTAGAAACCCTAATTGGACAAGAATAAGCCTAGGGAGGACGAAAATGACCTAAATGTTAATCCAATGACACAAATGAACTTATTGGATGAACAAGATTGGTTAAAAACCCTAATTGGACAAGAATAAGCCTAGGGAGGACGAAAATGACCTAAATGTTCATCCAATGACACAATTGAACTTATTGGATGCACAAGATTGGTTAAAAACCCTAATTGGACAAGAATAAGCCTAGGGAGGACGAAAATGACCTAAATGTTAATCCAATAACACAAACACACCTATTGGATGCCCAAGATTGGTTAGAAACCATAATTGGACAAGAATAAGCCTAGGGAGGAGGAAAATGACCTAAATGTTAATCCAATGACACAAATGAACTTATTGGATGCACAAGATTGGTTAAAAACCCTAATTGGACAAGAATAAGCCTAGGGAGGACGAAAATTACCTAAATGTTCATCCAATGACACCAACACACCTATTGGATGCACAAGATTGGTTAAAAACCCTAATTGGATAAGAATAAGCATAGGGAGGACGAAAATGACCTAAATGTTCACCCAATGACACAAATGAACTTATTCGATGCACAAGATTGGTTAAAAACCCTAATTGGACAAGAATAAGCCTAGGGAGGACGAAAATGACCTAAATGTTCATCCAATGACACAATTGAACTTATTGGATGCACAAGATTGGTTAAAAACCCTAATTGGACAAGAATAAGCCTAGGGAGGACGAAAATGACCTAAATGTTCATCCAATGACACAATTGAACTTATTGGATGCACAAGATTGGTTAAAAACCCTAATTCGACAAGAATAAGCCTAGGGAGGACGAAGATGACCTAAATGTTAATCCAATGACACAAACACACCTATTGGATGCCCAAGATTGGTTAGAAACCATAATTGGACAAGAATAAGCCTAGGGAGGACGAAAATGACCTAAATGTTAATCCAATGACACAAATGAACTTATTGGATGCACAAGATTGGTTAAAAACCCTAATTGGACAAGAATAAGCCTAGGGAGGACGAAAATGACCTAAATGTTCATCCAATGACACAAACACACCTATTGGATGCACAAGATTGGTTAGAAACCCTAATTGGACAAGAATATGCCTTGGGAGGATGAAAATGACCTAAATATTCATCCAATGACACAAATGAACTTATTGGATGCACAAGATTGCTTAAAACCCTAATTGGACAAGAATAAGACTAGGGAGGACGAAAATGACCTAAATGTTCATCCAATGACACAAACACACCTATTGGATGCACAAGAGTGGTTAAAAACCCTAATTGGACAAGAATAAGCCTTGGGAGGACGAAAATGACCTAAATGTTCATCCAATGACACAAATGAACCTATTGGATGCACAAGATTGGTTAAAAACCCTAATTGGACAAGAATAAGCCTAGGGAGGACGAAAATGACCTAAATGTTTATCCAATGACACAAATGAACTTATTGGATGCACAAGATTGGTTAAAAACCCTAATTGGACAAGAATAAGCCTAGGGAGGACGAAAATGACCTAAATGTTCATCCAATGACACAAACACACCTATTGGATGCACAAGATTGGTTAAAAACCCTAATTGGACAAAAATAAGCCTAGGGCGGACGAAAATGACCTAAATGTTCATCCAATGACACAAATGAACTTATTGGATGCACAAGATTGCTTAAAAACCCTAATTGGACAAGAATAAGCCTAGGGAGGACGAAAATGACCTAAATGTTCATCCAATGACACAAACACATCTATTGGATGCACAAGATTGGTTAGAAACCCTAATTGAACAAGAATAAGCCTAGGGAGGACGAAAATTACTTAAATATTAATCCAATGACACAAATGAACTTATTGGATGCACAAGATTGCTTAAAAACCCTAATTAGACAAGAATAAGCCTAGGGAGGACGAAAATGACCTAAATGTTCATCCAATGACACAAATATATCTATTGGATGCACAAGATTGGTTAGAAACCCTAATTGGACAAGAATAAGACTAGGGAGGACGAAAATGACCTAAATGTTAATCCAATGACACAAACACACCTATTGGATGCACAAGATTGGTTAAAAACCCTAATTGGACAAGAATAAGCCTAGGGAGGACGAAAATGACCTAAATGTTCATCCAATGACACAAACACACCTATTGGATGCACAAGATTGGTTAGAAACCCTAATTGAACAAGAATAAGCCTAGGGAGGACGAAAATGAACTAAATGTTCATCCAATGACACAAATTAACTTATTGGATGCACAAGATTACTTAAAAACCCTAATTGGACAAGAATAAGTCTTGGGAGGACGAAAATGACCTAAATGTTCATCCAATGACACAAATGAACTTATTGGATGCACAAGATTGGTTAAAAACCCTAATTGGACAAGAATAAGCCTAGGGAGGACGAAAATGACCTAAATGTTCATCCAATGACACAAACACACCTATTGGATGCACAAGATTGGTTAAAAACCCTAATTGGACAAGAATAAGCCTAGGGAGGACGAAAATGACCTAAATGTTCATCCAATGACACAAATACACCTATTGGATGCAAAAGATTGGTTAGAAACCCTAATTGGCCAAGAATAAGCCTAGGGAGGACGAAAATGACCTAAATGTTCATCCAATGACACAAACACACCTATTGGATGCACAAGATTGGTTAAAAACCCTAATTGGACAAGAATAAGCCTAGGGAGGACGAAAATGACCTAAATGTTCATCCAATGACACAAACACATCTATCGGATGCACAAGATTGGTTAAAAACCCTAATTGGACAAGAATAAGCATAGGGAGGACGAAAATGACCTAAATGTTCATCCAATGACACAAACACACCTATTGGATGCACAAGATTGGTTAGAAACCCTAATTGGACAAGAATTAGCCTTGGGAGGACGAAAATGACCTAAATGTTCATCCAATGACACAAATGAACTTATTGAATGCACAAGATTGGTTAAAAACCCTAATTGGACAAGAATAAGCCTAGGGAGGACGAAAATGACCTAAATGTTCATCCAATGACACAAACACACCTATTGGATGCACAAGATTGGTTAGAAACCCTAATTGGACAAGAATAAGCCTAGGGAGGACGAAAATGACCTAAATGTTAATCCAATGACACAAATGAAGTTATTGGATGCACAAGATTGGTTAAAAACCCTAATTGGACAAGAATAAGCCTAGGGAGGACGAAAATAACCTAAATGTTCATCAAATGACTAAACACACCTATTGGATGCACAAGATTGGTTAGAAACCCTAATTGGACAAGAATAAGGCTAGGGAGGACGAAAATGACCTAACTATTCATCCAATGACACAAATGAACTTATTGGATGCACAAGATTGGTTAAAAACCCTAATTGGACAAGAATAAGCCTAGGGAGGACGAAAATGACCTAAATGTTCATCCAATGACACAAACACACCTATTGGATGCACAAGATTGTTTAGAAACCCTAATTGGACAAGAATAAGCCTAGAGAGGACGAAAATGACCTAAATGTTCATCCAATGACATAAATGAACATATTGGATGTACAAGATTGGTTAAAAACCCTAATTGGACAAGAATAAGCCTAGGGAGGACGAAAATGACCTAAATGTTCATCCAATGACACAATTGAACTTATTGGATTCACAAGATTGGTTAAAAACCCTAATGGGACAAGAATAAGGTTAGGGAGGACGAAAATGACCTAAATGTTCATCCAATGACACAAACACACCTATTGGATGCACAAGATTGGTTAAAAATCCTAATTGGATAAGAATAAGCATAGGAAGGACGAAAATGACCTAAATGTTCATCCAATGACACAAACAAACCTATTGGATGTACAAGATTGGTTAGAAACCCTAATTGGACAAGAATAAGCCTGGGGAGAACGAAAATGACCTAAATGCTAATCCAATGACACAAATGAACTTATTGGATGCACAAGATTGGTTAAAAACCCTAATTGGACCAGAATAAGCCTAGGGAGGATGAAAATAACCTAAATGTTCATCAAATGACTAAACACACCTATTGGATCCACAAGATTGGTTAAAAACCCTAATTGGACAAAAATAAGCCTGAAGAGGACGAAAATGACCTAAATGTTCATCCAATGACACAAACACACCTATTGGATGCACAAGATTGGTTAGAAACCCTAA
>JBBPBR010000486.1:84535-134352 GCA_037974775.1 Cicer pinnatifidum | reverse complement strand
TAGGGAGGACGAAAATGACCTAAATGTTAATCCAATGACACAAATGAACTTATTGGATGCACAAGATTGGTTAAAAACCCTAATTGGACAAGAATAAGCCTAGGGAGGACGAAAATAACCTAAATGTTCATCCAATGACACAAACACACCTATTGGATGCACAATATTGGTTAAAAACCCTAATTGGACAAGAATAAGACTAGGGAGGACGAAAATGACCTAAATGTTAATCCAATGACACAAATGAACTTATTGGATGCACAAGATTGATTAAAAACCCTAATTGGACAAGAATAAGCCTAGGGAGGACGAAAATGACCTAAATGTTCATCCAATTACACAATCACACCTATTGGATGCACAAGATTGTTTAGAAACCCTAATTGGACAAGAATAAGCCTAGAGAGGACGAAAATGACCTAAATGTTCATCCAATGACATAAATGAACATATTGGATGTACAAGATTGGTTAAAAACCCTAATTGGACAAGAATAAGCCTAGGGAGGACGAAAATGACCTAAATGTTCATCCAATGACACAATTGAACTTATTGGATTCACAAGATTGGTTAAAAACCCTAATGGGACAAGAATAAGGTTAGGGAGGACGAAAATGACCTAAATGTTCATCCAATGACACAAAAACACCTATTGGATGCACAAGATTGGTTAAAAATGCTAATTGGATAAGAATAAGCATAGGGAGGACGAAAATGACCTAAATGTTCATCCAATGACACAAACAAACCTATTGGATGTACAAGATTGGTTAGAAACCCTAATTGGACAAGAATAAGCCTAGGGAGAACGAAAATGACCTAAATGTTAATCCAATGACACAAATGAACTTATTGGATGCACAAGATTGGTTAAAAACCCTAATTGGACCAGAATAAGCCTAGGGAGGATGAAAATAACCTAAATGTTCATCAAATGACTAAACACACCTATTGGATGCACAAGATTGGTTAAAAACCCTAATTGGACAAAAATAAGCCTGAAGAGGACGAAAATGACCTAAATGTTCATCCAATGACACAAACACACCTATTGGATGCACAAGATTGGTTAGAAACCCTAATTGGACAAGAATAAGCCTAGGGAGGACGAAAATGACCTAAATGTTCATCCAATGACACAAACACACCTATTGGATGCACAAGATTGGTTAAAAACCCTAATTGGACAAGAATAAGCCTAGGGAGGACGAAAATGACCTAAATGTTCATCCAATGACACAAATACACCAATTGGATGCACCAGATTGGTTAGAAACCCTAATTGGACAAGAATAAGCCTAGGGAGGACAAAAATGACCTAAATGTTCATCCAATAACACAAATGAACTTATTGGATGCACAAGATTGCTTAAAAACTCTAATTAGACAAGAATAAGCCTAGGGAGGACGAAAATGACCTAAATGTTCATCCAATGACACAAACACACCTATTGGATGCACAAGATTGGTTAGAAACCCTAATTGGACAAGAATAAGCCTAGGGAGGACGAAAATGACCTAAATGTTCATCCAATGACACAAACACACCTATTGGATGCACAAGATTGGTTAGAAACCCTAATTGGACAAGAATAAGCCTAGGGAGGACGAAAATGACCTAAATGTTCATCCAATGACACAAACACACCTATTGGATGCACAAGATTGGTTAGAAACCTTAATTAGACAAGAGTAAGCCTAGGGAGGACGAAAATGACCTAAATGTTCATCCAATGACACAAATGAACTTATTGGATGCACAAGATTGGTTAAAAACCCTATTTGGACAAGAATAAGCCTAGGAAGGACGAAAATAACCTAAATGTTAATCCAATGACACAAACACACCTATTGGATGCACAAGATTGGTTAGAAACCCTAAGTGGACAAGAATAAGCCTAGGGAGGACGAAAATGACCTAAATGTTAATCCAATGACACAAATGAACTTATTGGATGCACAAGATTGGTTAAAAACCCTAATTGGACAAGAATAAGCCTAGGGAGGACGAAAATGACCTAAATGTTCATCCAATGACACAAACACACCTATTGGATGCACAAGATTGGTTAAAAACCCTAATTGGACAAGAATTAGCCTAGGGAGGACGAAAATTACCTAAATGTTCATCCAATGACACAAACACACCTATTGGATGAACAAGATTGGTTAAAAACCCTAATTGGACCAGAATAAGCATAGGGAGGACGAAAATGACCTAAATGTTCATCCAATAACACAAACACACCTATTGGATGCACAAGATTCGTTAGAAACCCTAATTGGACATGAATAAGCCTAGGGAGGACGAAAATGACCTAAATGTTCATCAAATGACTAAACACACCTATTGGATGCACAAGATTGGTTAAAAACCCTAATTGGACAAGAATAAGCCTAGGGAGGACGAAAATGACCTAAATGTTCATCCAATGACACAAATGAACTTATTGGATGCACAAGATTGGTTAGTAACCCTAATTGGACAAGAATAAGCCTAGGGAGGACGAAAATGACCTAAATGTTCATCCAATGACACAAACACACCTATTGGATGCACAAGATTGGTTAAAAACCCTAATTGGACAAGAATAAGCCTAGGGAGGACGAAAATGACCTAAATGTTCATCCAATGACACAAATGAACTTATTGGATGCACAACATTGGTTAGAAACCCTAATTGGACAAGAATAAGCCTAGGGAGGATGAAAATGACCTAAATGTTCATCCAATGACACAAACACACCTATTGGATGCACAAGATCGGTTAAAAACCCTAATTGGACAAGAATAAGCCTAGGGAGGACGAAAATGACCTAAATGTTCATCCAATGACACAAACACACCTATTGGATGCACAAGATTGGTTAAAAACCCTAATTGGACAAGAATAAGCCTAGGGAGGACGAAAATGACCTAAATGTTCATCCAATGATACAAATGAACTTATTGGATGCACAAGATTGGTTAAAAACCCTAATTGAACAACAATAAGCCTAGGGAGGACGAAAATGACCTAAATGTTCATCCAATGACACAAACGCACCTATTGGGTGCACAAGATTGGCTTAAAACCCTAATAGGACAAGAATAAGACTTGGGAGGACGAAAATGACCTAAATGTTCATCCAATGACACAAACACACCTATTGGATGCACAAGATTGGTTAAAAACCCTAATTGGACAACAATAAGCCTAGGGAGGATGAAAATGACCTAAATGTTCATCGAATGACACAAACACACCTATTGGATGCACAAGATTGGTTAAAAACCCTAATTGCACAAAAATAAGCATTGGGAGGACGAAAATGACCTAAATTTTAATCAATGACACAAATGAACTTATTGGATGCACAAGATTGCTTAAAACCCTAATTGGACAAGAATAAGACTAGGGAGGACGAAAATGACCTAAATGTTCATCCAATGACACAAACACACCTATTGGATGCACAAGATTGGTTAAAAACCCTAATTGGACAAGAATAAGCCTAGGGAGGACGAAAATGACCTAAATGTTCATCCAATGACACAAACACACCTATTGGATGCACAAGATTGGTTAAAAACCCTAATTGGACAAGAATAAGCCTAGGGAGGAAGAAAATGACCTAAATGTTCATCCAATGACACAAACACACCTATTGGATGCACAACTTTGGTTAAAAACCCTAATTGGACAAGAATAAGCCATGGGAGGACGAAAATGACCTAAATGTTCATCCAATGACACAAACTCACCTATTGGATGCACAAGATTCGTTAGAAACCCTAATTGGAAAGAATAAGCCTAGAGAGGATGAAAATGACTTAAATGTTAATCCGATGACACAAATGAACTTATTGGATGCACAAGATTGGTTAAAAACCCTAATTGGACAAGAATAAGCCTAGGGAGGGCGAAAATGACCTAAATGTTCATCCAATGCCACAAACACACCTATTGGATGCACAAGATTGGTTAAAAACCCTAATTGGACAAGAATAAGCCTAGGGAGGACGAAAATGACCTAAATGTTCATCCAATGACACAAACACACCTATTGGATGCACAAGATTGTTTTGAAACCCTAATTGGACAAGAATAAGCCTAGGGAGGACGAAAATGACCTAAATGTTCATCCAATGACACAAATGAACATATTGGATGCACAAGATTGGTTAAAAACCCTAATTGGACAAGAATAAGCCTAGGGAGGACGAAAATGACCTAAATGTTCATCCAATGACACAAACACACCTATTGGATGCACAAGATTGGTTAAAAACCCTAATTGGACAAGAATAAGCATAGGGAGGACGAAAATGACCTAAATGTTCATCCCATGACACAAACACACCTATTGGATGCACAAGATTGGTTAAAAACCCTAATTGGACAAGAATAAGCCTAGGGAGGACGAAAATGACCTAAATGTTAATCCAATGACACAAATGAACTTATTGGATGCACAAGATTACTTAAAACCCTAATTGGACAAGAATAAGCCTTGGGAGGACGAAAATGACCTAAATGTTAATCCAATTACACAAACACATCTGTTGGATGCACAAGATTGGTTAAAAACCCTAATTGGACAAGAATAAGCCTAGGGAGGACGAAAATGACCTAAATGTTCATCCAATGACACAAACACACCTATTGGATGCACAAGATTGGTTAAAAACCCTAATTGGACAAGAATAAGCCTAGGGAGGTTGAAAATGACCTAAATGTTCATCCAATGACACAAATGAACTTATTGGATGCACAAGATTGCTTAAAAACCCTAATTGGACAAGAATAAGCCTAGGGAGGACGAAAATGACCTAAATGTTCATCCAATGACACAAATACACCTATTGGATGCACAAGATTGCTTAAAAACCCTAATTGGACAAGAATAAGCCTAGGGAGGACAAAAATGACCTAAATGTTCATCCAATGACACAAATGAACTTATTGGATGCACAAGATTGCTTAAAAACCCTAATTGGACAAGAATAAGCCTAGGGAGGACGAAAATGACCTAAATGTTCATCCAATGACACAAATGAACTTATTGGATGCACAAGATTGGTTAAAATTCCTAATTGGAAAAGAATAAGCCTTGGGAGGACGAAAATGACCTAAATGTTCATCCAATGACACAAATGAACTTATTGGATGCACAAGATTGCTTAAAAACCCTAATTGGACAAGAATAAGCCTAGGGAGGACGAAAATGACCTAAATGTTCATCCAATGACACAAACACACCTATTGGATGCACAAGATTGGTTATAAACCCTAATTGGACAAGAATAAGCCTAGGGAGGACGAAAATGACCTAAATGTTTATCCAATGACACAAATGAACTTATTGGATGCACAAGATTGGTTAAAAACCCTAATTGGACAAGAATAAGCCTAGGTTGGACGAAAATGACCTAAATGTTTATCCAATGACACAAATGAACTTATTGGATGCACGAGATTGGTTAAAAACCCTAATTGGACAAGAATAAGCCTAGGGAGGACGAAAATGACCTAAATGTTCATCCAATGACACAAACACACCTATTGGATGCACAAGATTGGTTAAAAACCCTAATTGGACAAGAATAAGCCTAGGGAGGACGAAAATGACCTAAAAGTTCATCCAATGACACAAACACAACTATTGGATGCACAAGATTGGTTAAAAATCCTAATTGGATAAGAATAAGCATAGGGAGGACGAAAATGACCTAAATGTTCATCCAATGACACAAACACACCTATTGGATGCACAAGATTGGTTAGAAACCCTAATTGGACAAGAATAAGCCTAGGGAGGACGAAAATGACCTAAATGTTCATCCAATAACACAAATGAACTTATTGGATGCACAAAATTGGTTAAAAACCCTAATTAGACAAGAATAAGCCTAGGGAGGACGAAAATGACCTAAATGTTCATCCAATGACACAAACACACCTATTGGATGCACAAGATTGGTTAAAAACCCTAATTGGACAAGAATAAGCCTAGGGAGGACGAAAATGACCGAAATGTTAATCCAATGACACAAATGAACTTATTGGATGCACAAGATTGGTTAAAAACCCTAATTGGACAAGAATAAGCCTAGGGAGGACGAAAATGACCTAAATGTTCATCCAATGACACAAATACACCTATTGGATGCACAAGATTGGTTAGAAACCCTAATTAGACAAGAATAAGCCTAGGGAGGACGAAAATGACCTAAATGTTCATCCAATGACACAAATGAACTTATTGGATGCACAAGATTGGTTAAAAATCCTAATCGGACAAGAATAAGCCTAGGGAGGACGAAAATGACCTAAATGTTCATCCAATGACACAAACACACCTATTGGATGCACAAGATTGGTTAAAAACCCTAATTGGACAAGAATAAGCCTAGGGAGGACGAAAATGACCTAAATGTTCATCCAATGACACAAACACACCTATTGGATGCACAAGATTGGAAAGAAACCCTAATTGGACAAGAATAAGCCTAGGGAGGACGAAAATGACCTAAATGTTAATCCAATGACACAAATGAACTTATTGGATGCACAAGATTGGTTAAAAACCCTAATTGGACAAGAATAAGCCTTGGGAGGAAGAAAATAACCTAAATGTTTATCAAATGACTAAACACACCTATTGGATGCACAAGATTGGTTAAAAACCCTAATTGGACAAGAATAAGCCTAGGGAGGACGAAAATGACCTAAATGTTCATCCAATGACACAAACACACCTATTGGATGCACAAGATTGGTTAAAAACCCTAATTGGACAAGAATAAGCATAGGGAGGACGAAAATGACCTAAATGTTCATCCAATGACACAAACACGCCTATTGGATGCACAAGATTGGTTAGAAACCCTAATTGGACAAGAATAAGCCTAGGGAGGACGAAAATGACCTAAATGTTCACCCAATGACACAAATGAACTTATTGGATGCACAAGATTGGTTAAAAACCCTAATTGGACAAGAATAAGCCTAGGGAGGACGAAAATGACCTAAATGTTCATCCAATGACACAAACACACCGATTGGATGCACAAGATTGGTTAGAAACCCTAATTGGACAAGAATAAGCCTAGGAAGGAAGAAAATGACCTAAATGTTAATCCAATGACACAAATGAACTTATTGGATGCACAAGATTGGTTAAAAACCCTAATTGGACAAGAATAAGACTAGGGAGGACGAAAATGACCTAAATGTTCATCCAATGACACAAACACACCTATTGAATGCACAAGATTGGTTAGAAACCCTAATCGGACAAGAATAAGCCTAGGAAGGACGAAAATGACCTAAATGTTAATCCAATGACACAAATGAACTTATTGGATGCACAAGATCGGTTTAAAACCCTAATTGGACAAGAATAAGCCTAGGGAGGACGAAAATGACCTAAATGTTCATCCAATGACACAAACACACCTATTGGATGCACAAGATTGGTTAAAAACCCTAATTGGACAAGAATAAGCCTAGGGAGGACGAAAATGACCTAAATGTTCATCCAATGACACAAACACACCTATTGGATGCACAAGATTGGTTAAAAACCCTAATTGGACAAGAATAAGCCTAGGGAGGACGAAAATGACCTAAATGTTCATCCAATGACACAAATTAACTTATTGGATGCACAAGATTGGTTAAAAACCCTAATAAGATAAGAATATGCCTAGGGAGGACGAAAATGACCTAAATGTTCATCCAATGACACAAATGAACTTATTGGATGCACAAGATTGCTTAAAAACCCTAATTGGACAAGAATAAGCCTAGGGAGGACGAAAATGACCTAAATGTTCATCCAATGACACAAACGCACCTATTGGATGCACAAGATTGGTTAAAAACCCTAATTGGACAAGAATATGCCTAGGGAGGACGAAAATGACCTAAATGTTCATCCAATGACACAAATGAACTTATTGGATGCACAAGATTGCTTAAAAACCCTAATTGGATAAGAATAAGCCTAGGGAGGACGAAAATGACCTAAATGTTCATCCAATGACACAAATGAACTTATTGGATGCACAAGATTGGTTAAAAACCCTAGTTGGACAAGAATAAGCCTAGGGAGGACGAAAATGACCTAAATGTTCATCCAATGACACAAATGAACTTATTGGATGCACAAGATTGGTTAAAAACCCTAATTGGACAAGAATAAGCCTAGGGAGGACAAAAATAACTTAAATGTTCATCAAATGACTAAACACACCTATTGGATGCACAAGATTGGTTAAAAACCCTAATTGGACAAGAATAAGCCTAGGGAGGACGAAAATGACCTAAATGTTCATCCAATGACACAAACACACCTATTGGATGCACAAGATTGGTTAAAAACCCTAATTGGACAATAATAAGCCTTGGGAGGACGAAAATGACCTAAATGTTCATCCATTGACACAAATACACCTATTGGATGCACAAGATTCGTAAGAAACCCTAATTGGACAAGAATAAGCCTAGGGAAGATGAAACTGGCCTAAATGTTCATTCAATGACACAAACACACCTATTGGATGCACAAGATTGGTTAAAAACCCTAATTGGACAAGAATAAGCCTAGGGAGGACGAAAATGACCTAAATGTTCATCCAATGACACAAACACACCTATTGGATGCACAAGATTGGTTAAAAACCCTAATTGGACAAGAATAAGCCTAGGGTGGACGAAAATGACCTAAATGTTTATCCAATGACACAAATGAACTTATTGGATGCACAAGATTGGTTAAAAACCCTAATTGGAAGCGAATAAGCCTAGGGAGGACGAAAATGACCTAAATGTTCATCCAATGACACAAACACACCTATTGGATGCACAAGATTGGTTAAAAACCCTAATTGGACAAGAATAAGCCTAGGGAGGACGAAAATGACCTAAATGTTCATCCAATGACACAAATACACCTATTGGATGCACAAGATTCGTTAGAAACCCTAATTGGACAAGAATAAGCCTAGGGAGGACGAAACTGACCTAAATGTTCATCCAATGACACAAACAGACCTATTGGATGCACAAGATTGGTTAAAAACCCTAATTGGACAAAAATAAGCCTAGGGTGGACGAAAATGACCTAAATGTTTATCCAATGACACAAATGAACTTATTGGATGCAAAAGATTGGTTAAAAACACTAATTGGAAGAGAATAAGCCTAGGGAGGACGAAAATGACCTAAATGTTCATCCAATGACACAAACACACCTATTGGATGCACAAGATTGGTTAAAAACCCTAATTGGACAAGAATAAGCCTAGGGAGGACGAAAATGACCTAAATGTTCATCCAATGACACAAACACACCTATTGGATGCACAAGATTGGTTAAAAACCCTAATTGGACAAGAATAAGCCTAGGGAGGACGAAAATGACCTAAATGTTCATCCAATGACACAAACACACCTATTGGATGCACAAGATTGGTCAGAAACCCTAATTGGACAAGAATAAGCCTAGGGAGGATGAAAATGACCTAAATGTTAATCCAATGACACAAATGAACTTATTGGATGCACAAGATTGGTTAAAAACCCTAATTGGACAAGAATAAGCCTAGGGAGGATGAAAATAACCTAAATGTTCATCAAATGACTAAACACACCTATTGGATGCACAAGATTGGTTAAAAACCCTAATTGGACAAGAATAAGCCTAAAGAGGACAAAAATGACCTAAATGTTTATCCAATGACACAAACACACCTATTGGATGCACAAGATTGGTTAGAAACCCTAATTGGACAAGAATAAGCGTAGGGAGGACGAAAATGACCTAAATGTTAATCCAATAACACAAATGAACTTATTGGATGCACAAGATTGGTTAAAAACCCTAATTGGACAAGAATAAGCCTAGGGAGGACGAAAATAACCTAAATGTTCATCAAATGACTAAACACACCTATTGGATGCACAAGATTGGTTAGAAACCCTAATTGGACAAGAATAAGCCTATGGAGGACGAAAATGACCTAAATGTTCACCCAATGACACAAATGAACTTATTGGATGCACAAGATTGGTTAAAAACCCTAATTGGACAAGAATAAGCCTAGGGAGGACGAAAAAAACCTAAATGTTCATCCAATGACGAAAATGACCTAAATGTTGGACAAGAATAAGCATAGGGAGGACGAAAATGACCTAAATGTTCATCCAATGACACAAACACACCTATTGGATGCACAAGATTGGTTAGAAACCCTAATTGGACAAGAATAAGCCTAGGGAGGACGAAAATGACCTAAATGTTCATCCAATGACACAAACACACCTATTGGATGCACAAGATTGGTTAAAAACCCTAATTTGACAAGAATAAGACTAGGGAGGACGAAAATGACCTAAATGTTAATCCAATGACACAAATGAACTTATTGGATGCACAAGATTGATTAAAAACCCTAAATGGACAAGAATAAGCCTAGGGAGGACGAAAATGACCTAAATGTTCATCCAATGACACAAACACACCTATTGGATGCACAAGAATTTTTAGAAACCCTAATTGGACAAGAATAAGCCTAGGGAGGACGAAAATGACCTAAATGTTCATCCAATGACACAAATGAACTTATTGGATGCACAAGATTGGTTAAAAACCCTAATTGGATAAGAATAAGCCTAGGGAGGACGAAAATGAAATAAATGTTCATCCAATGACACAAACACACCTATTGGATGCACAAGATTGGTTAAAAACCCTAATTGGACAAGAATAAGCCTAGGGAGGACGAAAATGACCTAAATGTTCATCCAATGACACAAACACACCTATTGGATGCACAAGATTGGTTAAAAATCCTAATTGGATAAGAATAAGCATAGGGAGGACGAAAATGACCTAAATGTTCATCCAATGACACAAACACACCTATTGGATGCACAAGATTGGTTAGAAACCCTAATTGGACAAGAATAATCCTAGGGAGGACGAAAATGACCTAAATGTTCATCCAATGACACAAACACACCTATTGGATGCACAAGACAGGTTAAAAACCCTAATTAGACAAGAATAAGACTAGGGAGGACGAAAATGACCTAAATGTTAATCCAATGACACAAATGAACTTATTGGATGCACAAGATTGGTTAAAAACCCTAATTGGACAAGAATAAGCGTAGGGAGGACGAAAATGACCTAAATGTTAATCCAATGACACAAATGAACTTATTGGATGCACAAGATTGGTTAAAAACCCTAATTGGACAAGAATAAGGCTAGGGAGGATGAAAATAACCTAAATGTTCATCAAATGACTAAACACACCTATTGGATGCACAAGATTGGTTAGAAACCCTAATTGGACAAGAATAAGCCTAGGGAGGACGAAAATGACCTAAATGTTAATCCAATGACACAAATGAACTTATTGGATGCACAAGATTGGTTAAAAACCCTAATTGGACAAGAATAAGCCTAGGGAGGATGAAAATAACCTAAATGTTCATCAAATGACTAAACACACCTATTGGATGCACAAGATTGGTTGAAAACCCTAATTGGACAAGAATAAGCCTAAAGAGGACGAAAATGACCTAAATGTTCATCCAATGACACAAACACACCTATTGGATGCACAACATTGGTTAGAAACCCTAATTGGACAAGAATAAGCGTAGGGAGGACGAAAATGACATAAATGTTAATCCAATGACACAATTGAACTTATTGGATGCACAAGATTGGTTAGAAACCCTAATTGGACAAGAATAAGCCTAGGGAGGACGAAAATGACCTAAATGTTAATCCAATGACACAAATGAACTTATTGGATGCACAAGATTGGTTAAAAACCCTAATTGGACAAGAATAAGCCTAGGGAGGATGAAAATAACCTAAATGTTCATCAAATGACTAAACACACCTATTGGATGCACAAGATTGGTTGAAAACCCTAATTGGACAAGAATAAGCCTAAAGAGGACGAAAATGACCTAAATGTTCATCCAATGACACAAACACACCTATTGGATGCACAACATTGGTTAGAAACCCTAATTGGACAAGAATAAGCGTAGGGAGGAGGAAAATGACCTAAATGTTAATCCAATGACACAAATGAACTTATTGGATGCACAAGATTGGTTAAAAACCCTAATTGGACATGAATAAGCCTAGGGAGGACGAAAATAACCTAAATGTTCATCAAATGACTAAACACACCTATTGGATGCACAAGATTGGTTAGAAACCCTAATTGGACAAGAATAAGCCTAGGGAGGACGAAAATGACCTAAATGTTCACCCAATGACACAAATGAACTTATTGGATGCACAAGATTGGTTAAAAACCCTAATTGGACAAGAATAAGCCTAGGGAGGACGAAAATGACCTAATTGTTAATCCAATGACACAAATGAACTTATTGGTTGCACAAGATTGGTTAAAAACCCTAATTGGACAAGAATTAGCCTAGGAAGGACGAAAATGACCTAAATGTTCATCCAATGACACAAACACACCTATTGGATGCACAAGAATGGTTAGAAACCCTAATTGGACAAGAATAAGCCTAGGGAGGACGAAAATGACCTAAATGTTAATCCAATGACACAAATGAACTTATTGGATGCGCAAGATTGGTTAAAAACCCTAATTGGACAAGAATAAGCCTAGGGAGGACGAAAATAACCTAAATGTTCATCAAATGACTAAACACACCTATTGGATGCACAAGATTGGTTAGAAACCCTAATTGGACAAGAATAAGCCTAGGGAGGACGAAAATGACCTAAATGTTCACCCAATGACACAAATGAACTTATTGGATGCACAAGATTGGTTAAAAACCCTAATTGGACAAGAATAAGCCTAGGGAGGATGAAAATAACCTGAATGTTCATCCAATGACACAAACACACCTATTGGATGCACAAGATTGGTTAAAAACCCTAATTGGACAAGAATAAGCATAGGGAGGACGAAAATGACCTAAATGTTCATCCAATGACACAAACACACCTATTGGATGCACACGATTGGTTAGAAACCCTATTTTGACAAGAATAAGCCTAGGGAGGACGAAAATGACCTAACTATTCATCCAATGACACAAATGAACTTATTGGATGCACAAGATTGCTTAAAACCCTAATTGGACAAGAATAAGACTAGGGAGGACGAAAATGACCTAAATGTTCATCCAATGACACAAACACACCTATTGGATGCACAAGATTGGTTAGAAACCCTAATTGGACAAGAATAAGCCTAGGGAGGACGAAAATGACCTAAATGTTCATCCAATGACACAAATGAACTTATTGGATGCACAAGATTGCTTAAAACCCTAATTGGACAAGAATAAGACTAGGGAGGACGAAAATGACCTAAATGTTCATCCAATTACACAAACACACCTATTGGATGCACAAGATTGGTTAAAAACCCTAGTTGGACAAGAATAAGCTTTGGGAGGATGAAAATGACATAAATGTTCATCCAATGACACAAATGAACTTATTGGATGCACAAGATTGCTTAAAACCCTAATTGGACAAGAATAAGACTAGGGAGGACGAAAATGA
This sequence comes from Cicer pinnatifidum, assembly GCA_037974775.1. NCBI lineage: Eukaryota > Viridiplantae > Streptophyta > Magnoliopsida > Fabales > Fabaceae > Cicer > Cicer pinnatifidum. The sequence goes on along the minus strand of JBBPBR010000486.1, from coordinate 120,780 downwards.
CCTAAATGTTCATCCAATGACACAAACACACCTATTGGATGCACAAGAGTGGTTAGAAACCCTAATTGGACAAGAATAAGCCTTGGGAGGACGAAAATGACCTAAATGTTCATCCAATGACACAAATGAACTTATTGGATGCACAAGATTGGTTAAAAACCCTAATTGGACAAGAATAAGCCTAGGGAGGACGAAAATGACCTAAATGTTCATCCAATGACACAAACACAACTATTGGATGCACTAGATTGGTTAGGAACCCTAATTGGACAAGAATAAGCCTACGGATGACGAAAATGACCTAAATGTTAATCCAATGACACAAATGAACTTATTGGATGCACAAGATTGGTTAAAAACACTAATTGGCCAAGAATAAGCCTAGGGAGGACGAAAATGACCTAAATGTTCATCAAATGACTAAACACACCTATTGGATGCACAAGATTGGTTAGAAACCCTAATTTGACAAGAATAAGCCTAGGGAGGACGAAAATGACCTAAATGTTCATCCAATGACACAAACACACCTATTGGATGCACAAGATTGGTTAAAAACCCTAATTGGACAATAATAAGCATAGGGAGGACGAAAATGACCTAAATGTTCATCCAATGACACAAACACACCTATTGGATGCACAAGATTGGTTAGAAACCCTAATTGGACAAGAATAAGCCTAGGGAGGACGAAAATGACCTAAATGTTCATCCAATGACACAAACACACCTATTGGATGCACAAGATAGGTTAAAAACCCTAATTGGACAAGAATAAGACTAGGGAGGACGAAAATGACCTAAATGTTAATCCAATGACACAAATGAACTTATTGGATGCACAAGATTGATTAAAAACCCTAATTGGACAAGAATAAGCCTAGGGAGGACGAAAATGACCTAAATGTTCATCCAATGACACAAACACACCTATTGGATGCACAAGATTGGTTAAAAATCCTAATTGGATAAGAATAAGCATAGGGAGGACGAAAATGACCTAAATGTTCATCCAATGACATAAATGAACATATTGGATGTACAAGATTGGTTAAAAACCCTAATTGGACAAGAATAAGCCTAGGGAGGACGAAAATGACCTAAATGTTCATCCAATGACACAATTGAACTTATTGGATTCACAAGATTGGTTAAAAACCCTAATGGGACAAGAATAAGGTTAGGGAGGACGAAAATGACCTAAATGTTCATCCAATGTCACAAACACACCTATTGGATGCACAAGATTGGTTAGAAACCCTAATTGGACAAGAATAAGCCTTGGGAGGACGAAAATGACATAAATGTTAATCCAATGACACAAATGAACTTATTGGATGCACAAGATTGGTTAAAAACCCTAATTGGACAAGAATAAGCCTAGGGAGGACGAAAATGACCTAAATGTTCATCCAATGACACAATTGAACTTATTGGATGCACAAGATTGGTTAAAAACCCTAATTGGACAAGAATAAGCCTAGGGAGGACGAAAATGACCTAAATGTTAATCCAATGACACAAACACACTATTGGATGCCCAAGATTGGTTAGAAACCATAATTGGACAATAATAAGCCTAGGGAGGACGAAAATGACCTAAATGTTAATCCAATGACACAAATGAACTTATGGGATGCACAAGATTGGTTAAAAACCCTAATTGGACAAGAATAAGCCTAGGGAGGACGAAAATGACCTATATGTTCATCCAATGACACAAACACACCTATTGGATGCACAAGATTGGTTAGAAACCCTAATTGGACAAGAATAAGCCTAGGGAGGACGAAAATGACCTAAATGTTAATCCAATGACACAAATGAACTTATTGGATGCACAAGATTGGTTAAAAACCCTAATTGGACAAGAATAAGCCTAGGGAGGACGAAAATAACCTAAATGTTCATCAAATGACTAAACACACCTATTGGATGCACAAGATTGGTTAGAAACCCTAATTGGACAATAATAAGCCTAGGAAGGACGAAAATGACCTAAATGTTCACCCAAAGACACAAATGAACTTATTGGATGCACAAGATTGGTTAAAAACCCTAATTGGACAAGAATAAGCCTAGGGAGGACGAAAATGACCTAAATGTTCATCCAATGACACAAACACACCTATTGGATGCACAAGATTGGTTAGAAACCCTAATTGGACAAGAATAAGCCTAGGGAGGACGAAAATGACCTAAATGTTAATCCAATGACACAAATGAACTTATTGGATGCACAAGATTGGTTAAAAACCCTATTTGGACAAGAATAAGCGTAGGGAGGACGAAAATGACCTAAATGTTCATCCAATGACACAAACACACCTATTGGATGCACAAGATTGGTTAAAAACCCTAATTGGACAAGAATAAGCCTAGGGAGGACGAAAATGACCTAAATGTTCATCCAATGACACAAACACACCTATTGGATGCACAAGATTGGTTAAAAACCCTAATTGGACAAGAATAAGCCTAGGGAGGACGAAAATGACCTAAATGTTCATCCAATGACACAAATGAACTTATTGGATGCACAAGATTGCTTAAAAACCCTAATTGGATAAGAATACGCCAAGGGAGGACGAAAATGACCTAAATGTTCATCCAATGACACAAATGAACTTATTGGATGCACAAGATTGCTTAAAAACCCTAATTGGACAAGAATAAGCCTAGGGAGGACGAAAATGACCTAAATGTTCATCCAATGACACAAACGCACCTATTGGATGCACAAGATTGGTTAAAAACCCTAATTGGACAAGAATATGCCTAGGGAGGACGAAAATGACCTAAATGTTCATCCAATGACACAAATGAACTTATTGGATGCACAAGATTGCTTAAAAACCCTAATTGGACAAGAATAAGCCTAGGGAGGACGAAAATGACCTAAATGTTCATCCAATGACACAAATACACCTATTGGATGCACAAGATTTGTTAGAAACCCTAATTGGACAAGAATAAGCCTAGGAAGGACGAAAATGACCTAAATGTTCATCCAATGACACAAATGAACTTATTGGATGCACAAGATTGGTTAAAAACCCTAATTGGACAAGAATAAGCCTAGGGAGGACGAAAATGACCTAAATGTTCATCCAATGACACAAATGAACTTATTGGATGCACAAGATTGGTTAAAAACCCTAATTGGACAAGAATAAGGCTATGGAGGACAAAAATGACCTAAATGTTCATCCAATGGCACAAATGAAATTATTGGATGCACAAGATTGGTTAAAAACCCTAATTGGACAAGAATAAGCCTAGGGTGGACGAAAATGACCTAAATGTTTATCCAATGACACAAATGAACTTATTGGATGCACAAGATTGGTTAAAACCCCTAATTGGACAAGAATAAGCCTAGGGAGGACGAAAATGACCTAAATGTTTATCCAATGACACAAACACACCTATTGGATGCACAAGATAGGTTAGAAACCCTAATTGAACAAGAATAAGCCTAGGGAGGACGAAAATGACCTAAATGTTCATCAAATGACACAAATGAACTTATTGGATGCACAAGATTACTTAAAAACCCTAATTGGACACGAATAAGCCTAGGGAGGACGAAAATGACCTAAATGTTCATCCAATGACACAAATGAACTTATTGGATGCACAAGTTTGCTTAAAAACCCTAATTGGACAAGAATAAGCCTAGGGAAGACGAAAATGACCTAAATGTTCATCCAATGACACAAATTAACTTATTGGATCCACAAGATTGGTTAAAAACCCTAATTGGACAAGAATAAGCCTTGGGAGGACGAAAATGACCTAAATGTTCATCCAATGACACAAATGAACTTATTGGATGCACAAGATTGCTTAAAAACCCTAATTGGACAAGAATAAGCCTAGGGAGGACGAAAATGACCTAAATGTTCATCCAATGACACAAATGAACTTATTGGATGCACAAGATTGGTTAAAAACCCTAATTGGACAAGAATAAGCCTAGGGTGGACGAAAATGACCTAAATGTTCATCCAATTACAAAAATGAACTTATTGGATGTACAAGATTGCTTAAAAACCCTAATTGGACAAGAATAAGCCTAGGGAGGACCAAAATGACCTAAATGTTCATCCAATGACACAAATGAACTTATTGGATCCACAAGATTGGTTAAAAACCCTAATTGGAAAAGAATAAGCCTTGGGAGGACAAAAATGACCTAAATGTTCATCCAATGACACAAATGAACTTATTGGATGCACAAGATTGCTTAAAAACCCTAATTGGACAAGAATAAGCCTAGGGAGGACGAAAATGACCTAAATGTTCATCCAATGACACAAATGAACTTATTGGATGCACAAGATTGGTTAAAAACCCTAATTGGACAAGAATAAGCCTTGGGAGGACGAAAATGACCTAAATGTTCATCCAATGACACAAATGAACTTATTGGATGCACAAGATTGGTTAAAAAGCCTAATTGGACAAGAATAAGCCTAGGGAAGACGAAAAATGACCTAAATGTTCATCCAATGACACAAATGAACTTATTGGATGCACAAGATTGCTTAAAACCCTAATTGGACAAGAATAAGCCTAGGGAGGACGAAAATGACCTAAATGTTCATCCAATGACACAAATGAACTTATTGGATGCACAAGATTGGTTAAAAACCCTAATTGGACAAGAATAAGCCTAGGGAGGACGAAAATGACCTAAATGTTCATCCAATGACACAAATGTAATTATTGGATGCACAAGATTGCTTAAAACCCTAATTGGACAAGAATTAGACTAGGGAGGACGAAAATGACCTAAATGTTCATCCAATGACACAAACACACCTATTGGATGCACAAGATTGGTTAGAAACCCTAATTGAACAAGAATAAGCCTAGGGAGGACGAAAATGACCTAAATGTTCATCCAATGACACAAATGAACTTATTGGATGCACAAGATTGCATAAAAACCCTAATTGGACAAGAATAAGCCTAGGGAGGACGAAAATGACCTAAATGTTCATCGAATGACACAAATGAACTTATTGGATGCACAAGATTGCTTAAAAACCCTAATTGGACAAGAATAAGCCTAGGGAGGACGAAAATGACCTAAATGTTCATCCAATGACACAAACACACCTATTGGATGCACAAGATTGGTTAAAAACCCTAATTGGACAAGAATAAGCCTAGGGAGGACGAAAATGACCTAAATGTTCACCCAACGACACAAACACACCTATTGGATGCACAAGATTGGTTAAAAACCCTAATTGGACAAGAATAAGCCTAGGGAGGACGAAAATGACCTAAATGTTCATCCAATGACACAAACACACCTATTGGATGCACAAGATTGTTTAGAAACCCTAATTGGACAAGAATAAGCCTAGGGAGGAAGAAAATGACCTAAATGTTCATCCAATGACACAATTGAACTTATTGGATTCACAAGATTGGTTAAAAACCCTAATGGGACAAGAATAAGGTTAGGGAGGACGAAAATGACCTAAATGTTCATCCAATGTCACAAACACACCTATTGGATGCACAAGATTGGTTAGAAACCCTAATTGGACAAGAATAAGCCTAGGGAGGACGAAAATGACATAAATGTTAATCCAATGACACAAATGAACTTATTGGATGCACAAGATTGGTTAAAAACCCTAATTGGACAAGAATAAGCCTAGGGAGGACGAAAATGACCTAAATGTTCATCCAATCTCACAATTGAACTTATTGGATGCACAAGATTGGTTAAAAACCCTAATTGGACAAGAATAAGCCTAGGGAGGACGAAAATGACCTAAATGTTCATCCAATGACACAAACACACCTATTGGATGCACAAGATTGGTTAAAAACCCTAATTGGACAAGAATAAGCCTAGGGAGGACGAAAATGACCTAAATGTTCATCCAATGACACAAACACACCTATTGGATGCACAAGATTGGTTAGAAACCCTAATTGGACAAGAATAAGCCTAGGGAGGACGAAAATGACCAAAATGTTAATCCAATGACACAAATGAACTTATTGGATGCACAAGATTGGTTAAAAACCCTAATTGGACAAGAATAAGCCTAGGGAGGACGAAAATAACCTAAATGTTCTTCCAATGACACAAATGAACTTATTGGATGCACAAGAATGGTTAAAAACCCTAATTGGACAAGAATAAGCCTAGGGAGGACGAAAATGACCTAAATGTTCATCCAATGACACAAACACACCTATTTGATGCACAAGATTGGTTAGAAACCCTAATTGGACAAGAATAAGCCTAGGAAGGACGAAAATGACCTTAATGTTAATCCAATGACACAAATGAACTTATTGGATGCACAAGATTGGTTGAAAACCCTAATTGGACAAGAATAAGCCTAGGGAGGACGAAAATGACCTAAATGTTCATCCAATGACACAAACACACCTATTGGATGCACAAGATTGGTTAAAAACCCTAATTGGACAAGAATAAGCCTAGGGAGGACGAAAATGACCTAAATGTTCATCCAATGACACAAATGAACCTATTGGATGCATAAGATTGGTTAAAAACCCTAATTGGACAAGAATAAGCTTAGGGTGGACGAAAATGACCTAATTGTTCATCCAATGACACAAATGAACTTATTGGAATCACATGATTGGTTAAAAACCCTAATTGGACAAGAATAAGCCTAGGGAGGACGAAAATGACCTAAATGTTAATTCAATGACACAAATGAACTTATTGGATGCACAAGATTGCTTAAAACCCTAGTTGGACAAGAATAAGCCTAGGGAGGACGAAAATGACCTAAATGTTCATTCAATGACACAAACACACCTATTGGGTGCACAAGATTGGTTAAAAACCCTAATTGCACAAGAATAAGCCTAGGGAGGACGAAAATGACCTAAATGTTCATCCAATGACACAAATGAACTTATTGGATGCACAAGATTGGTTAAAAACCCTAATTGGACAAGAATAAGACTAGGGAGGACGAAAATGACCTAAATGTTCATCCAATGACACAAACACACCTATTGGATGCACAAGATTGGTTAGAAACCCTAATTGGACAAGAATAAGCCTAGGGAGGATGAAAATGACCTAAATATTCATCCAATGACACAAATGAACTTATTGGATGCACAAGATTGCTTAAAACCCTAATTGGACAAGAATAAGACTAGGGAGGACGAAAATGACCTAAATGTTAATCCAACGACACAAATGAACTTATTGGATGCACAAGATTGGTTAAAAACCCTAATTGAACAATAATAAGCCTAGGGAGGATGAAATTGACCTAAATGTTCATCCAATGACACAAACACACCTATTGGATGCACAAGATTGGTTAAAAACCCTAATTGGACAAGAATAAGCCAAGGGAGGACGAAAATGACCTAAATGTTAATCCAATACACAAATGAACTAATTGGATGCACAAGATTAGTTAAAAACCCTAACTGGACAAGAATAAGCCTAGGGAGGACGAAAATGACCTAAATGTTCATCCAATGACACAAACACACCTATTGGATGCACAAGATTGGTACAAAACCCTAATTGGACAAGAATAAGCCTAGGGAGGACGAAATGACCTAAATGTTAATCCAATGAAACAAATGAACTTATTGGATGCACAAGATTGGTTAAAAACCCTAATTGGACAAGAATAAGCCTAGGGAGGATGAAAATGACCTAAATATGCATCCAATGACACAAACACACCTATTGGATGCACAAGATTGGTTAAAAACCCTAATTGGACAAGAATAAGCCTAGGGAGGACGAAAATGACCTAAATGTTCATCCAATGACACAAACACACCTATTGGATGCACAAGATTGGTTAGAAACCCTAATTGGACAAGAATATGCTTAGGGAGGACGAAAATGACCTAAATGTTCATCCAATGACACAAACACACCTATTGGATGCACACGATTGGTTAGAAACCCTAATTTGACAAGAATAAGCCTAGGGAGGACGAAAATGACCTAACTATTCATCCAATGACACAAATGAAATTATTGGATGCACAAGATTGGTTAAAAACCCTAATTGGAAAAGAATAAGCCTAGGGAGGACGAAAATGACCTAAATGTTCATCCAATGACACAAACACACCTATTGGATGCACAAGATTGGTTAGAAACCCTAATTGGACAAGAATAAGCCTAGGGAGGACGAAAATGACCTAAATGTTCACCCAATGACACAAATGAACTTATTGGATGCACAAGATTGGTTAATAACCCTAATTGGACAAGAATAAGCCTAGGGAGGACGAAAATGACCTAAATGTTCATCCAATGACACAAACACACCTATTGGATGCACAAGATTGGTTAAAAACCCAAATTGGACAAGAATAAGCCTAGGGAGGACGAAAATGACCTAAATGTTAATCCATTGACACAAATGAACTTATTGGATGCACAAGATTGATTAAAAACCCTAATTGGACAAGAATAAGCCTAGGGAGGACGAAAATGACCTAAATGTTCATCCAATGACACAAACACAACTATTGGATGCACAAGATTGTTTAGAAACCCTAATTGGACAAGAATAAGCCTAGGGAGGACGAAAATGACCTAAATGTTCATCCAATGACACAAATGAACATATTGGATGTACAAGATTGGTTAAAAACCCTAATTGGACAAGAATAACCCTAGGGAGGACGAAAATGACCTAAATGTTCATCCAATGACACAATTGAACTTATTGGATTCACAAGATTGGTTAAAAATCCTAATGGGACAAGAATAAGGTTAGGGAGGACGAAAATGACCTAAATGTTCATCCAATGTCACAAACAAACCTATTGGATGCACAAGATTGGTTAGAAACCCTAATTGGACAAGAATAAGCCTAGGGAGGACGAAAATGACATAAATGTTAATCCAATGACACAAATGAACTTATTGGATGCACAAGATTGGTTAAAAACCCTAATTGGACAAGAATAAGCCTAGGGAGGACGAAAATGACCTAAATGTTCATCCAATGACACAATTGAACTTATTGGATGCACAAGATTGCTTAAAAACCCTAATTGGACAAGAATAAGCCTAGGGAGGACGAAAATGACCTAAATGTTCATCCCATGACACAAACACACCTATTGGATGCACAAGATTGGTTAGAAACCCTAATTGGACAAGAATAAGCCTAGGGAGGACGAAAATGACATAAATGTTAATCCAATGACACAAATGAACTTATTGGATGCACAAGATTGGTTAAAATCCCTAATTGGACAAGAATAAGCCTAGGGAGGACGAAAATGACCTAAATGTTCATCCAATGACACAATTGAACTTATTGGATGCACAAGATTGGTTAAAAACCCTAATTGGACAAGAATAAGCCTAGGGAGGACGAAAATGACCTAAATGTTCATCCAATCACACAAACACACCTATTGGATGCACAAGATTGGTTAGAAACCCTAATTGGACAAGAATAAGCCTAGGGAGGACGAAAATGACCTAAATGTTAATCCAATGACACAAATGAACTTATTGGATGCACAAGATTGGTTAAAAACCCTAATTGGACAAGAATAAGCCTAGGGAGGATGAAAATAACCTAAATGTTCATCAAATGACTAAACACACCTATTGGATGCACAAGATTGGTTGAAAACCCTAATTGGACAAGAATAAGCCTAAAGAGGACGAAAATGACCTAAATGTTCATCCAATGACACAAACACACCTATTGGATGCACAACATTGGTTAGAAACCCTAATTGGACAAGAATAAGCGTAGGGAGGACGAAAATGACATAAATGTTAATCCAATGACACAATTGAACTTATTGGATGCACAAGATTGGTTAGAAACCCTAATTGGACAAGAATAAGCCTAGGGAGGACGAAAATGACCTAAATGTTAATCCAATGACACAAATGAACTTATTGGATGCACAAGATTGGTTAAAAACCCTAATTGGACAAGAATAAGCCTAGGGAGGATGAAAATAACCTAAATGTTCATCAAATGACTAAACACACCTATTGGATGCACAAGATTGGTTGAAAACCCTAATTGGACAAGAATAAGCCTAAAGAGGACGAAAATGACCTAAATGTTCATCCAATGACACAAACACACCTATTGGATGCACAACATTGGTTAGAAACCCTAATTGGACAAGAATAAGCGTAGGGAGGAGGAAAATGACCTAAATGTTAATCCAATGACACAAATGAACTTATTGGATGCACAAGATTGGTTAAAAACCCTAATTGGACATGAATAAGCCTAGGGAGGACGAAAATAACCTAAATGTTCATCAAATGACTAAACACACCTATTGGATGCACAAGATTGGTTAGAAACCCTAATTGGACAAGAATAAGCCTAGGGAGGACGAAAATGACCTAAATGTTCACCCAACGACACAAATGAACTTATTGGATACACAAGATTGGTTAAAAACCCTAATTGGACAAGAATAAGAATAGGGAGGACGAAAATGACCTAAATGTTCATCCAATGACACAAACACACCTATTGGATGCACAAGATTGGTTAGAAACCCTAATTGGACAAGAATAAGCCTAGGGAGGACGAAAATGACCTAAATGTTAATCCAATGACACAAATGAACTTATTGGATGCACAAGATTGGTTAAAAACCCTATTTGGACAAGAATAAGCGTAGGGAGGAAGAAAATGTCCTAAATGTTCATCCAATGACACAAACACACCTATTGGATGCACAAGATTGTTTAGAAACCCTAATTGGGCAAGAATAAGCCTAGGGAGGACGAAAATGACCTAAATGTTCATCCAATGACACAAATGAACATATTGGATGTACAAGATTGGTTAAAAACCCTAATTGGACAAGAATAAGCCTAGGGAGGACGAAAATGACCTAAATGTTCATCCAATGACACAATTGAACTTATTGGATTCACAAGATTGGTTAAAAACCCTAATGGGACAAGAATAAGGTTAGGGAGGACGAAAATGACCTAAATGTTCATCCAATGTCACAAACACACCTATTGGATGCACAAGATTGGTTAGAAACCCTAATTGGACAAGAATAAGCCTTGGGAGGACGAAAATGACATAAATGTTAATCCAATGACACAAATGAACTTATTGGATGCACAAGATTGGTTAAAAACCCTAATTGGACAAGAATAAGCCTAGGGAGGACGAAAATGACCTAAATGTTCATCCAATGACACAATTGAACTTATTGGATGCACAAGATTGGTTAAAAACCCTAATTGGACAAGAATAAGCCTAGGGAGGACGAAAATGACCTAAATGTTAATCCAATGACACAAACACACTATTGGATGCCCAAGATTGGTTAGAAACCATAATTGGACAATAATAAGCCTAGGGAGGACGAAAATGACCTAAATGTTAATCCAATGACACAAATGAACTTATGGGATGCACAAGATTGGTTAAAAACCCTAATTGGACAAGAATAAGCCTAGGGAGGACGAAAATGACCTAAATGTTAATCCAATGACACAAATGAACTTATTGGATGCACAAGATTGGTTAAAAACCCTAATCGGACAAGAATAAGCCTAGGGAGGACGAAAATGACCTAAATGTTCATCCAATGACACAAACACACCTATTGGATGCACAAGATTGGTTAAAAACCCTAATTGGACAAGAATAAGACTAGGGAGGACGAAAATGACCTAAATGTTCATCCAATGACACAAACACACCTATTGAATGCACAAGATTGGTTAGAAACCCTAATCGGACAAGAATAAGCCTAGGAAGGACGAAAATGACCTAAATGTTAATCCAATGACACAAATGAACTTATTGGATGCACAAGATCGGTTAAAAACCCTAATTGGATAAGAATAAGCCTAGGGAGGACGAAAATGACCTAAATGTTCATCCAATGACACAAACACACCTATTGGATGCACAAGATTGGTTAAAAACCCTAATTGGACAAGAATAAGCCTAGGGAGGACGAAAATGACCTAAATGTTCATCCAATGACACAAACACACCTATTGGATGCACAAGATTGGTTAAAAACCCTAATTGGACAAGAATAAGCCTAGGGAGGACGAAAATGACCTAAATTTTTATCCAATGACACAAATGAACTTATTGGATGCACAAGATTGGTTAAAAACCCTAATTGGACAAGAATAAGCCTAGGGGGGACGAAAATAACCTAAATGTTCATCAAATGACTAAACACACCTATTGGATGCACAAGATTGGTTAGAAACCCTAATTGGACAAGAATAAGCCTAGGGAGGACGAAAATGACCTAAATGTTCACCCAATGACACAAATGAACTTATTGGATGCACAAGATTGGTTAAAAACTCTAATTGGACAAGAATAAGCCTTGGGAGGACGAAAATGACCTAAATGTTCATCCAATGACACAAACACACCTATTGGATGCACAAGATTGGTTAGAAACCCTAATTGGACAAGAATAAGCCTAGGAAGGACGAAAATGACCTAAATGTTAATCCAATGACACAAATGAACTTATTGGATGCACAAGATTGGTTAAAAACCCTAATTGGACAAGAATAAGCCTAGGGAGGACGAAAATAACCTAAATGTTCATCAAATGACTAAACACACCTATTGGATGCACAAGATTGGTTAGAAACTCTAATTGGACAAGAATAAGCCTTGGGAGGACGAAAATGACCTAAATGTTCATCCAATGACACAAATGAACTTATTGGATGCAAAAGATTGGTTAAAAACCCTAATTGGAAAAGAATAAGCCTAGGGAGGACGAAAATGACCTAAATGTTCATCCAATGACACAAACACACCTATTGGATGCACAAGATTGGTTAGAAACCCTAATTGGACAAGAATAAGCCTAGGGAGGACGAAAATGACCTAAATGTTAATCCAATGACACAAATGAACTTATTGGATGCACAAGATTGGTTAAAAACCCTAATTGGACAAGAATAAGCCTAGGGAGGACGAAAATGACGTAAATGTTCATCCAATGACACAAATACACCTAATGGATGCACAAGATTGGTTAAAAACCCTAACTGGACAAGAATAAGCCTAGGGAGGACGAAAATGACCTAAATGTTCATCCAATGACACAAACACACCTATTGGATGCACAAGATTGGATAGAAACCCTAATTGGACAAGAATAAGCCTAGGGAGGACGAAAATGACCTAAATGTTAATCCAATGACACAAATGAACTTATTGGATGCACAAGATTGGTTAAAAACCCTAATTGGACAAGAATAAGCCTAGGGAGGACGAAAATGACCTAAATGTTCATCCAATGACACAATTGAACTTATTGGATACACAATATTTGTTAAAAACCCTAATTGGACAAGAATAAGCCTAGGGAGGACGAAAATGACCTAAATGTTCATCCAATGACACAAACACACCTATTGGATGCACAAGATTGGTTAGAAACCCTAATTGGACAAGAATAAGCCTAGGGAGGACGAAAATGACCTAAATGTTAATCCAATGACACAAATGAACTTATTGGATGCACAAGATTGGTTAAAAACCCTAATTGGACAAGAATAAGCCTAGGGAGGATGAAAATAACCTAAATGTTCATCAAATTACTAAACACACCTATTGGATGCACAATATTGGTTAAAAACCCTAATTGGACAAGAATAAGCCTAAAGTGGACGAAAATGACCTAAATGTTCATCCAATGACACAAACACACCTATTGGATGCACAAGATTGTTTAGAAACCCTAATTGGACAAGAATAAGCCTAGGGAGGACGAAAATGACCTAAATGTTCATCCAATGACACAAATGAACATATTGGATGTACAAGATTGGTTAAAAACCCTAATTGGACAAGAATAACCCTAGGGAGGACGAAAATGACCTAAATGTTCATCCAATGACACAATTGAACTTATTGGATTCACAAGATTGGTTAAAAATCCTAATGGGACAAGAATAAGGTTAGGGAGGACGAAAATGACCTAAATGTTCATCCAATGTCACAAACAAACCTATTGGATGCACAAGATTGGTTAGAAACCCTAATTGGACAAGAATAAGCCTAGGGAGGACGAAAATGACATAAATGTTAATCCAATGACACAAATGAACTTATTGGATGCACAAGATTGGTTAAAAACCCTAATTGGACAAGAATAAGCCTAGGGAGGACGAAAATGACCTAAATGTTCATCCAATGACACAATTGAACTTATTGGATGCACAAGATTGGTTAAAAACCCTAATTGGACAAGAATAAGCCTAGGGAGGACGAAAATGACCTAAATGTTAATCCAATGACACAAACACACTATTGGATGCCCAAGATTGGTTAGAAACCATAATTGGACAATAATAAGCCTAGGGAGGACGAAAATGACCTAAATGTTAATCCAATGACACAAATGAACTTATGGGATGCACAAGATTGGTTAAAAACCCTAATTGGACAAGAATAAGCCTAGGGAGGACGAAAATGACCTATATGTTCATCCAATGACACAAACACACCTATTGGATGCACAAGATTGGTTAGAAACCCTAATTGGACAAGAATAAGCCTAGGGAGGACGAAAATGACCTAAATGTTAATCCAATGACACAAATGAACTTATTGGATGCACAAGATTGGTTAAAAACCCTAATTGGACAAGAATAAGCCTAGGGAGGACGAAAATAACCTAAATGTTCATCAAATGACTAAACACACCTATTGGATGCACAAGATTGGTTAGAAACCCTAATTGGACAATAATAAGCCTAGGAAGGACGAAAATGACCTAAATGTTCACCCAAAGACACAAATGAACTTATTGGATGCACAAGATTGGTTAAAAACCCTAATTGGACAAGAATAAGCCTAGGGAGGACGAAAATGACCTAAATGTTCATCCAATGACACAAACACACCTATTGGATGCACAAGATTGGTTAGAAACCCTAATTGGACAAGAATAAGCCTAGGGAGGACGAAAATGACCTAAATGTTAATCCAATGACACAAATGAACTTATTGGATGCACAAGATTGGTTAAAAACCCTAATTGGACAAGAATAAGCCTAGGGAGGACGAAAATAACCTAAATGTTCATCAAATGACTAAACACACCTATTGGACGCACAAGATTGGTTAGAAACCCTAATTGGACAAGAATAAGCCTAGGGAGGACGAAAATGACCAAAATGTTCACCCAATGACACAAATGAACTTATTGGATGCACAAGATTGGTTAAAAACCCTAATTGGACAAGAATAAGCCTAGGGAGGACGAAAATGACCTAAATGTTCATCCAATGACACAAACACACCTATTGGATGCACAAGATTGGTTAAAAACCCTAATTGGACAAGAATAAGCATAGGGAGGACGAAAACGACCTAAATGTTCATCCAATGACACAAATGAACTTATTGGATGCACAAGATTGGTTAGAAACCCTAATTGGCCAAGAATAAGCCTAGGGAGGATGAAAATGACCTAAATGTTCATCCAATGACACAAACACACCTATTGGATGCACAAGATTGTTTAAAAACCCTAATTGGACAAGAATAAGCCTTGGGAGGACGAAAATGACCTAAATGTTCATCCAATGACACAAATGAACTTATTGGATGCACAAGATTGGTAAAAAACCTTATTGGACAAGAATAAGCCTAGGGAGGACGAAAATGACCTAAATGTTCATCCAATGACACAAACACACCTATTGGATGCACAAGATTGGTTAGAAACCCTAATTGGACAAGAATAAGCCTAGGGAGGACGAAAATGACCTAAATGTTAATCCAATGACACAAATGAACTTATTGGATGCACAAGATTGGTTAAAAACCCTCATTGGACAAGAAGAAGCCTAGGGAGGACGAAAAAGACCTAAATGTTCGTCCAATGACACAAACACACCTATTGGATGCACAAGATTGTTTAGAATCCCTAATTGAACAAGAATAAGCCTAGGGAGGACGAAAATGACCTAAATGTTCATCCAATGACACAATTGAACTTATTGGATGCACAACATTGGTTAAAAACCCTAATGGGACAAGAATAAGCATATGGACGACGAAAATGACCTAAATGTTCATCCAATGTCACAAACACACCTATTGGATGCACAAGATTGGTTAGAAACCCTAATTGGACAAGAATAAGCCTAGGGAGGACGAAAATGACCTAAATGTTAATCCAATGACACAAATGAACTTATTGGATGCACAAGATTGGTTAAAAACCCTTATTGGAAAAGAATAAGCCTAGGGAGGACGAAAATGACCTATATGTTCATCCAATGACAAAAACACACCTATTGGATGCACAAGATTGGTTAGAAACCCTAATTGGACAAGAATAAGCCAAGGGAGGACGAAAATGACCTAAATGTTAATCCAATGACACAACTGAACTTATTGGATGCACAAGATTGGTTAAAAACCCTAATTGGACAAGAATAAGCCTAGGGAGGACGAAAATGACCTAAATGTTCATCCAATGACACAAACACACCTATTGGATGCACAAGATTGGTTAAAAATCCTAATTGGATAAGAATAAGCCTAGGGAGGACGAAAATGACCTAAATGTTCATCCAATGACACAAACACACCTATTGGATGCACAAGATTGGTTAAAAACCCTAATTGGACAAGAATAAGCCTAGGGAGGACGAAAATGACCTAAATGTTCATCCAATGAAACAAACAAACCTATTGGATGCACAAGATTGTTTAGAAACCCTAATTGGACAAGAATAAGCTTAGGGAGGACGAAAAATACCTAAATGTTCATCCAATGACACAAATGAACTTATTGGATGCACAAGATTGGTTAAAAACCCTAATTGGACAAGAATAAGCCTAGGGAGGACGAAAATGACCTAAATGTTCATCCAATGACACAATTGAACTTATTGGATGCACAAGATTGGTTAAAAACCCTAATTGGACAAGAATAAGCATAGGGAGGACGAAAATGACCTAAATGTTCATCCAATGACACAAACACACCTATTGGATGAACAAGATTGGTTAAAAACCCTAATTGGACAAGAATAAGCCTAGGGAGGACGAAAATGACCTAAATGTTCATCCAATGACACAAACACACCTATTGGATGCACAAGATTGTTTAGAAACCCTAATTGGACAAGAATAAGCCTAGGGAGGACGAAAATGACCTAAATGTTCATCCAATGACACAATTGAACTTATTGGACGCACAAGATTGGTTAAAAACCCTAATTGGACAACAATAAGCCTAGAGAGGACGAAAATGACCTAAATGTTCATCCAATGACACAAACACACCTATTAGATGCACAAGATTGGTTAGAAACCCTAATTGGACAAGAATAAGCCTAGGGAGGACGAAAATGACCTAAATGTTAATCCAGTGACACAAATGAACTTATTGGATGCACAAGATTGGTTAAAAACCTAATTGGACAAGAATAAGCCTAGGGAGGACGAAAATGACCTAAATGTTCATCCAATTACACAAACACACTATTGGATGCACAAGATTGGTTAGAAACCCTAATTGGACAAGAATAAGCCTAGGGAGGACGAAAATGACCTAAATGTTAATCCAATGACACAAATGAACTTATTGGATGCACAAGATTGGTTAAAAACCCTAATTGGACAAGAATAAGCCTAGGGAGGACGAAAATGACCTAAATGTTCATCCAATGACACAAACACACCTATTGGATGCACAAGATTGGTTAAAAACCCTAATTGGACAAGAATAAGCCTAGGGAGGACGAAAATGACCTAAATGTTCATCCAATGACTCAAATGAACTTAATGGATGCACAAGATTGGTTAAAAATCCTAATTGGACAAGAATAAGCCTAGGGAGGACGAAAATGACCTAAATGTTCATCCAATGACACAAACACAACTATTGGATGCACTAGATTGGTTAGAAACCCTAATTGGACAAGAATAAGCCTAGGGAGGACGAAAATGACCTAAATGTTAATCCAATGACACAAATGAACTTATTGCATGCACAAGATTGGTTAAAAACACTAATTGGCCAAGAATAAGCCTAGGGAGGACGAAAATGACCTAAATGTTCATCAAATGACTAAACACACCTATTGGATGCACAAGATTGGTTAGAAACCCTAATTGGACAAGAATAAGCCTAGGGAGGACGAAAATGACCTAAATGTTCATCCAATGACACAAACACACCTATTGGATGCACAAGATTGGTTAAAAACCCTAATTGGACAAGAATAAACATAGGGAGGACGAAAATGACCTAAATGTTCATCCAATGACACAAACACACCTATTGGATGCACAAGATTGGTTAAAAACCCTAATGGGACAAGAATAAGCCTAGGGAGGACGAAAATGACCTAAATGTTCATCCAATGACACAAACACACCTATTGGATGCACAAGATTGGTTAAAAACCCTAATTGGACAAGAATAAGCCTAGGGAGGACGAAAATGACCTAATGTTCATCCAATGACACAAACACACCTATTGGATGCACAAGATTGGTTAGAAACCCTAATTGGACAAGAATAAGCCTAGGGAGGACGAAAATGACCTAAATGTTAATCCAATGACACAAATGAACTTATTGGATGCACAAGATTGGTTAAAAACCCTAATTGGACAAGAATAAGCCTAGGGAGGACGAAAATGACCTAAATGTTCATCCAATGACACAAACACACATATTGGATACACAAGATTGTTTAGAAACCGTAATTGGACAAGAATAAGCCTAGGGAGGACGAAAATGACCTAAATGTTCATCCAATGACACAAACACACCTATTGGATGCACAAGATTGGTTAGAAACCCTAATTGGACAAGAATAAGCCTAGGGAGGACGAAAATGACCTAAATGTTCATCCAATGACACAAACACACCTATTGGATGCACAAGATTGGTTAAAAACCCTAATTGGACAAGAATAAGCCTAGGGAGGACGAAAATGACCTAAATGTTAATCCAATGACACAAATGAACTTATTGGATGCACAAGATTGGTTAAAAACCCTAATTGGACAAGAATAAGCCTAGGGAGGATGAAAATAACCTAAATGTTCATCAAATGACTAAACACACCTATTGGATGCACAAGATTGGTTAAAAACCCTAATTGGACAAGAATAAGCCTAAAGAGGACGAAAATGACCTAAATGTTCATCCAATGACACAAAAACACCTATTGGATGCACAAGATTGGTTAGAAACCCTAATTGGACAAGAATAAGCGTAGGGAGGACGAAAATGACCTAAATGTTAATCCAATGACACAAATGAACTTATTGGATGCACAAGATTGGTTAAAAACCCTAATTGGACAAGAATAAGCCTAGGGAGGACGAAAATGACCTAAATGTTAATCCAATGACACAAATGAACTTATTGGATGCACAAGATTGGTTAAAAACCCTAATTGGACAAGAATAAGCCTAGGGAGGATGAAAATAACCTAAATGTTCATCAAATGACTAAACACACCTATTGGATGCACAAGATTCGTTAAAAACCCTAATTGGACAAGAATAAGCCTAAAGAGGACGAAAATGACCTAAATGTTCATCCAATGACACAAACACACCTACTGGATGCACAAGATTGGTTAGAAACCCTAATTGCACAAGAATAAGCGTAGGGAGGACGAAAATGACCTAAATGTTAATCCAATGACACAAATGAACTTATTGGATGCACAAGATTGGTTAAAAACCCTAATTGGACAAGAATAAGCCTAGGGAGGACGAAAATAACCTAAATGTTCATCAAATAACTAAACACACCTATTGGATGCACAAGATTGGTTAGAAACCCTAATTGGACAAGAATAAGCCTAGGGAGGACGAAAATGACCTAAATGTTCACCCAATGACACAAATGAACTTATTGGATGCAGAAGATTGGTTAAAAACCCTAATTGGACAAGAATAAGCCTAGGGAGGACGAAAATGACCTAAATGTTCATCAAATGACTAAACACACCTATTGGATGCGCAAGATTGGTTAGAAACCCTAATTGGACAAGAATAAGCCTAGGGAGGACGAAAATGACCTAAATGTTCATCCAATGACACAAACACACCTATTGGATGCACAAGATTGGTTAAAAATCCTAATTGGATAAGAATAAGCATAGGGAGAACGAAAATGACCTAAATGTTCATCCAATGACACAAACACACCTAATGGATGCACAAGATTGGTTAAAAACCCTAATTGGACAAGAATAAGCCTAGGGAGGACGAAAATGACCTAAATGATCATCCAATGACACAAACACACCTATTGGATGCACAATATTGGTTAAAAACCCTAATTGGACAAGAATAAAACTAGGGAGGACGAAAATGACCTAAATGTTAATCCAATGACACAAATGAACTTATTGGATGCACAAGATTGATTAAAATCCCTAATTGGACAAGAATAAGCCTAGGGAGGACGAAAATGACCTAAATGTTCATCCAATGACACAAACACACCTATTGGATGCACAAGATTGTTTAGAAACCCTAATTGGACAAGAATAAGCCTAGAGAGGACGAAAATGACCTAAATGTTCATCCAATGACATAAATGAACATATTGGATGTACAAGATTGGTTAAAAACCCTAATTGGACAAGAATAAGCCTAGGGAGGACGAAAATGACCTAAATGTTCATCCAATGACACAATTGAACTTATTGGATTCACAAGATTGGTTAAAAACCCTAATGGGACAAGAATAAGGTTAGGGAGGACGAAAATGACCTAAATGTTCATCCAATGACACAAACACACCTATTGGATGCACAAGATTGGTTAAAAATCCTAATTGGATAAGAATAAGCATAGGAAGGACGAAAATGACCTAAATGTTCATCCAATGACACAAACAAACCTATTGGATGTTCAAGATTGGTTAGAAACCCTAATTGGACAAGAATAAGCCTGGGGAGAACGAAAATGACCTAAATGCTAATCCAATGACACAAATGAACTTATTGGATGCACAAGATTGGTTAAAAACCCTAATTGGACCAGAATAAGCCTAGGGAGGATGAAAATAACCTAAATGTTCATCAAATGACTAAACACACCTATTGGATCCACAAGATTGGTTAAAAACCCTAATTGGACAAAAATAAGCCTGAAGAGGACGAAAATGACCTAAATGTTCATCCAATGACACAAACACACCTATTGGATGCACAAGATTGGTTAGAAACCCTAAGTGGACAAGAATAAGCCTAGGGAGGACGAAAATGACCTAAATGTTCATCCAATGACACAAACACACCTATTGGATGCACAAGATTGGTTAGAAACCCTAATTGGACAAGAATAAGCCTAGGGAGGACGAAAATGACCTAAATGTTCATCCAATGACACAATTGAACTTATTGGATGCACAAGATTGGTTAGAAACCCTAATTGGACAAGAATAAGCCTAGGGAGGACGAAAATGACCTAAATGTTCATCCAATGACACAAACACACCTATTGGATGCACAAGATTGGTTAAAAATCCTAATTGGATAAGAATAAGCATAGGTAGAACGAAAATGACCTAAATGTTCATCCAATGACACAAACACACCTATTGGATGCACAAGATTGGTTAAAAACCCTAATTGGACAAGAATAAGCCTAGGGAGGACGAAAATGACCTAAATGATCATCCAATGACACAAACACACCTATTGGATGCACAATATTGGTTAAAAACCCTAATTGGACAAGAATAAGACTAGGGAGGACGAAAATGACCTAAATGTTAATCCAATGACACAAATGAACTTATTGGATGCACAAGATTGATTAAAAACCCTAATTGGACAAGAATAAGCCTAGGGAGGACGAAAATGACCTAAATGTTCATCCAATGACACAAACACACCTATTGGATGCACAAGATTGTTTAGAAACCCTAATTGGACAAGAATAAGCCTAGAGAGGACGAAAATGACCTAAATGTTCATCCAATGACATAAATGAACATATTGGATGTACAAGATTGGTTAAAAACCCTAATTGGACAAGAATATACCTAGGGAGGACAAAAATGACCTAAATGTTCATCCAATGACACAATTGAACTTATTGGATTCACAAGATTGGTTAAAAACCCTAATGGGACAAGAATAAGGTTAGGGAGGACGAAAATGACCTAAATGTTCATCCAATGACACAAACACACCTATTGGATGCACAAGATTGGTTAAAAATCCTAATTGGATAAGAATAAGCATAGGGAGGACGAAAATGACCTAAATGTTCATCCAATGACACAAACACACCTATTGGATGCACAAGATTGGTTAGAAACCCTAATTGGACAAGATTAAGCCTAGGGAGGACGAAAATGACCTAAATGTTAATCCAAAGACACAAATGAACTTATTGGATGCACACGATTGGTTAAAAACCCTAATTGGACAAGAATAAGCCTAGGGAGGACGAAAATAACCTAAATGTTCATCAAATGACTAAACACACCTATTGGATGCACAAGATTGGTTAGAAACCCTAATTGGACAAGAATAAGCCTAGGGAGGACGAAAATGACCTAAATGTTCACCGAATGACACAAATGAACTTATTGGATGCACAAGATTGGTTAAAAACCCTAATTGGACAAGAATAAGCCTAGGGAGGACGAAAATGACCTAAATGTTAATCCAATGACACAAATGAACTTATTGGATGCACAAGATTGGTTAAAAACCCTCATTGGACAAGAATAAGCCTAGGGAGGACGAAAATGACCTAAATGTTCATCCAATGACACAAACACACCTATTGGATGCACAAGATTGGTTAGAAACCCTAATTGGACAAGAATAAGCCTAGGGAGGACGAAAATGACCTAAATGTTAATCCAATGACACAAATGAACTTATTGGATGCACAAGATTGGTTAAAAACCGTAATTGCACAAGAATAAGCCTAGGGAGGACGAAAATGACCTAAATGTTCATCCAATGACACAAACACAACTATTGGATGCACTAGATTGGTTAGAAACCCTAATTGGACAAGAATAAGCCTAGGGAGGACGAAAATGACCTAAATGTTCATCAAATGACTAAACACACCTATTGGATGCACAAGATTGGTTAGAAACCCTAATTGGACAAGAATAAGCCTAGGGAGGACGAAAATGACCTAAATGTTCATCCAATGACACAAACACACGTATTGGATGCACAAGATTGGTTAGAAACCCTAATTGGACAAGAATAAGCCTAGGGAGGACGAAAATGACCTAAATGTTCACCCAATGACACAAATGAACTTATTGGATGCACAAGATTGGTTAAAAACCCTAATTGGACAAGAATAAGCCTAGGGAGGACGAAAATGACCCAAATGTTCATCCAAAGACACAAACACACCTATTGGATGCACAAGATTGGTTAAAAACCATAATTGGACAAGAATAAGCCTAAAGAGGACGAAAATGACCTAAATGTTCATCCAATGACACAAACACACCTATTGGATGCACAAGATTGGTTAGAAACCCTAATTGGACAAGAATAAGCGTAGGGAGGACGAAAATGACCTAAATGTTAATCCAATGACACAAATGAACTTATTGGATGCACAAGATTGGTTAAAAACCCTAATTGGACAAGAATAACCCTAGGGAGGACGAAAATAACCTAAATGTTCATCAAATGACTAAACACACCTATTGGATGCACAAGATTGGTTAGAAACCCTAATTGGACAAGAATAAGCCTAGGGACGACGAAAATGACCTAAATGTTCACCCAATGACACAAATGAACTTATTCGATGCACAAGATTGGTTAAAAACCCTAATTGGACAAGAATAAGCCTAGGGATGAAGAAAATGACCTAAATGTTCATCCAATGACACAAACACACCTATTGGATGCACAAGATTGGTTAAAAACCCTAATTGGACAAGAATAAGCCTAGGGAGTACGAAAATGACCTAAATGTTCATCCAATGACACAAACACACCTATTGGATGCACAAGATTAGTTAGAAACCCTAATTGGAAAAGATTAAGCCTAGGGAGGACGAAAATGACCTAAATGTTAATCCAATGACACAAATGAACTTATTGGATGAACAAGATTGGTTAAAAACCCTAATTGGACAAGAATAAGCCTAGGGAGGACGAAAATGACCTAAATGTTCATCCAATGACACAAACACACCTATTGGATGCACAAGATTGGTTAAAAACCCTAATTGGACAAGAATAAGCCTAGGGAGGACGAAAATGACCTAAATGTTCAGCCAATGACACAAATGAACTTATTGGATAAACAAGATTGCTTAAAAACCCTAATTGGACAAGAATAAGCCTAGAGAGGACGAAAATGACCTAAATGTTCATCAAATGACTAAACACACCTATTGGATGCACAAGATTGGTTAGAAACCCTAATTGGACAAGAATAAGCCTAGGGAGGACGAAAATGACCTAAATGTTAATCCAATGACACAAATGAACTTATTGGATGCACAAGATTGGTTAAAAACCCTAATTGGATAAGAATAAGCCTAGTGAGGACGAAAATGACCTAAATGTTCATCCAATGACACAAACACACCTATTGGATGCACAAGATTGGTTAAAAACCCTAATTGGACAAGAATAAGCCTACGGAGGACGAAAATGACCTAAATGTTCATCCAATGACACAAACACACCTATTGGATGCACAAGATTGGTTAGAAACCCTAATTGGACAAGAATAAGCCTAGGGAGGACGAAAATGACCTAAATGTTAATCCAATGACACAAATGAACTTATTGGATGCACAAGATTGCTTAAAACCCTAATTGGACATGCCTAGGGAGGACGAAAGTGACCTAAATGTTTACCCAATGACACAAATGAACTTATAAGATGCACAAGATTGGTTAAAAACCCTAATTGGACAAGAATAAGCCTAGGGAGGACGAAAATGACCTAAATGTTCATCCAATGACACAAACACACCTATTGGATGCACAAGATTGGTTAAAAACCCTAATTGGACAAGAATAAGCCTAAGGTGGACGAAAATGACCTAAATGTTCATCGAATGACACAAATGAACTTATTGGATGCACAAGATTGGTTAAAAACCCTAATTGGACAAGAATAAGCCTAGGGAGGACGAAAATGACCTAAATGTTCATCCAATGACACAATTGAACTTATTGGATGCACAAGATTGGTTAAAAACCCTAATTGGACAAGAATAAGCCATAGGGAGGACGAAAATGACCTAAATGTTCATCCAATGACACAAACACACCTATTGGATGCACAAGATTGGTTAAAAATCCTAATTGGATAAGAATAAGCATAGGGAGGACGAAAATGACCTAAATGTTCATCCAATGACACAAACACACCTATTGGATGTACAAGATTGGTTAGAAACCCTAATTGGACAAGAATAAGCCTAGGGAGAACGAAAATGACCTAAATGTTATTCCAATGACACAAATGAACTTATTGGATGCACAAGATTGGTTAAAAACCCTAATTGGACAAGAATAAGCCTAGGGAGGATGAAAATAACCTAAATGTTCATCAAATGACTAAACACACCTATTGGATGCACAAGATTGGTTAAAAACCCTAATTGGAAAAGAATAAGCCTAATGAGGACGAAAATGACCTAAATGTTCATCCAATGACACAAACACACCTATTGGATGCACAAGATTGGTTAGAAACCCTAATTGGACAAGAATAAGCGTAGGGAGGACGAAAATGACCTAAATGTTAATCCAATGACACAAATGAACTTATTGGATGCACAAGATTGGTTAAAAACCCTAATTGGACAAGAATAAGCCTAGGGAGGACGAAAATAACCTAAATGTTCATCAAATGACTAAACACACCTATTGGATGCACAAGATTGGTTAGAAACCCTAATTGGACAAGAATAAACCTAGGGAGGACGAAAATGACCTAAATGTTCACCCAATGACACAAATGAACTTATTGGATGCACAAGATTGGTTAAAAACCCTAATTGGACAAGAATAAGCCTAGGGAGGACGAAAATGACCTAAATGTTCATCAAATGACTAAACACACCTATTGGATGCACAAGATTGGTTAGAAACCCTAATTAGACAAGAATAAGCCTAGGGAGGACGAAAATGACCTAAATGTTCATCCAATGACACAAACACACCTATTGGATGCACAAGATTGGTTAAAAATCCTAATTGGATAAGAATAAGCATAGGGAGGACGAAAATGACCTAAATGTTCATCCAATGACACAAACACACCTATTGGATGCACAAGATAGGTTAGAAACCCTAATTGGACAAGAATAAGCCTAGGGAGGACGAAAATGACCTAAATGTTCATCCAATGACACAAACACACCTATTGGATGCACAATATTGGTTAAAAACCCTAATTGGACAAGAATAAGACTAGGGAGGACGAAAATGACCTAAATGTTAATCCAATGACACAAATGAACTTATTGGATGCACAAGATTGATTAAAAACCCTAATTGGACAAGAATAAGCCTAGGGAGGACGAAAATGACCTAAATGTTCATCCAATGACACAAACACACCTATTGGATGCACAAGATTGGTTAAAAATCCTAATTGGATAAGAATAAGCATAGGGAGGACGAAAATGACCTAAATGTTCATCCAATGACATAAATGAACATATTGGATGTACAAGATTGGTTAAAAACCCTAATTGGACAAGAATAAGCCTAGGGAGGACGAAAATGACCTAAATGTTCATCCAATGACACAATTGAACTTATTGGATTCACAAGATTGGTTAAAAACCCTAATGGGACAAGAATAAGGTTAGGGAGGACGAAAATGACCTAAATGTTCATCCAATGACACAAACACACCTATTGGATGCACAAGATTGGTTAAAAATCCTAATTGGATAAGAATAAGCATAGGGAGGACGAAAATGACCTAAATGTTCATCCAATGACACAAACAAACCTATTGGATGTACAAGATTGGTTAGAAACCCTAACTGGACAAGAATAAGCCTAGGGAGAACGAAAATGACCTAAATGTTAATCCAATGACACAAATGAACTTATTGGATGCACAAGATTGGTTAAAAAACCTAATTGGACAAGAATAAGCCTAGGGAGGATGAAAATAACCTAAATGTTCATCAAATGACTAAACACAAATTTTGGATGCACAAGATTGGTTAAAAACCCTAATTGGACAAAAATAAGCCTGAAGAGGACGAAAATGACCTAAATGTTCATCCAATGACACAAACACACCTATTGGATGCACAAGATTGGTTAGAAACCCTAATTGGACAAGAATAAGCCTAGGGAGGACGAAAATGACCTAAATGTTCATCCAATGACACAAACACATCTATTGAATGCACAAGATTGTTTAGAAACCCTAATTGGACAAGAATAAGCTTAGGGAGGACGAAAATGACCTAAATGTTCATCCAATGACACAAACACACCTATTGGATGCACAAGATTGTTTAGAAACCCTAATTGGACAAGAATAAGCCTAGGGAGGACGAAAATGACCTAAATGTTCATCCAATGACACAAATGAACATATTGGATGTACAAGATTGGTTAAAAACCCTAATTGGAAAAGAATAAGCCTAGGGAGGACGAAAATGACCTAAATGTTCATCCAATGACACAATTGAACTTATTGGATTCACAAGATTGGTTAAAAACCCTAATGGGACAAGAATAAGGTTAGGGAGGACGAAAATGACCTAAATGTTCATCCAATGACACAAACACACCTATTGGATGCACAAGATTGGTTAAAAATCCTAATTGGATAAGAATAAGCATAGGGAGGACGAAAATGACCTAAATGTTCATCCAATGACACAAACACACCTATTGGATGCACAAGATTGGTTAGAAACCCTAATTCGACAAGAATAAGCCTAGGGAGGACGAAAATGACCTAAATGTTCATCCAATGACACAAACACACCTATTGGATGCACAAGATTGGTTAGAAACCCTAATTGGACAAGAATAAGCCTAGGGAGGACGAAAATGAGCTAAATGTTCATCCAATGACACAAACACACCTATTGGATGCACAAGATTGGTTAGAAACCCTAATTGGACAAGAATAAGCCTAGGGAGGACGAAAATGACCTAAATATTCATCCAATGACACAAACACACCTATTGGATGCACAAGATTGGTTAGAAACCCTAATTGGACAAGAATAAGCCTAGGAAGGACGAAAATGACCTAAATGTTCATCGAATGACACAAACACACCTATTGGATGCACAAGATTGTTTAGAAACCCTAATTGGACAAGAATAAGCCTTGGGAGGACGAATATGACCTAAATGTTCATCCAATGACACAAATGAACATATTGGATGCACAAGATTGGTTAAAAACCCTAATTGGACAAGAATAAGCTTAGGGAGGACGAAAATGACCTAAATGTTCATCCAATGACACAAACACACCTATTGGATGCACAAGGTTGTTTAGAAACCCTAATTGGACAAGAATAAGCCTTGGGAGGACGAAAATGACCTAAATGTTCATTCAATGACACAAATGAACATATTGGATGCACAAGATTGGTTAAAAACCCTAATTGGACAAGAATAAGCCTAGGGAGGACGAAAATGACCTAAATGTTCATCAAATGACTAAACACACCTATTGGATGCACAAGATTGGTTAGAAACCCTAATTGGACAAGAATAAGCCTAGGGAGGACGAAAATGACCTAAATGTTCACCCAATGACACAAATGAACTTATTGGATGCACAAGATTGGTTAAAAACCCTAATTGGACAAGAATAAGCCAAGGGAGGACGAAAATGACCTAAATGTTCATCAAATGACTAAACACACCTATTGGATGCACAAGATTGGTTAGAAACCCTAATTGGACAAGAATAAGCCTAGGGAGGACGAAAATGACCTAAATGTTCACCCAATGACACAAATGAACTTATTGGATGCACAAGATTGGTTAAAAACCCTAATTGGACTAGAATAAGCTTAGGGAGGACGAAAATGACCTTAATGTTCATCCAATGACACAAACACACCTATTGGATGCACAAGATTGTTTAGAAACCCTAATTGGACAAGAATAAGCCTTGGGAGGACGAAAATGACCTAAATGTTCATCCAATGACACAAATGAACATATTGGATGCACAAGATTGGTTAAAAACCCCCAATTGGACAAGAATAAGCCTAGGGAGGACGAAAATGACCTAAATGTTCATCAAATGACTAAACACACCTATTGGATGCACAAGATTGGTTAGAAACCCTAATTGGACAAGAATAAGCCTAGGGAGGACGAAAATGACCTAAATGTTCACCCAATGACACAAATGAACTTATTGGATGCACAAGATTGGTTAAAAACCCTAATTGGACAAGAATAAGCCTAGGGAGGACGAAAATGACCTAAATGTTCATCCAATGACACAAACACACCTATTGGATGCACAAGATTGGTTAGAAACCCTAATTGGACAAGAATAAGCCTAGGGAGGACGAAAATGACCTAAATGTTAATCCAACGACACAAATGAACTTATTGGATGCACAAGATTGGTTAAAAACCCTAATTGGACAAGAATAAGCCTAGAGAGGACGAAAATGACCTAAATGTTCATCAAATGACTAAACACACCTTTTGGATGCACAAGATTGGTTAGAAACCCTAATTGGACAAGAATAAGCCTAGGGAGGACGAAAATGACCTAAGTGTTCACCCAATGACACAAATGAACTTATTGGATGCACAAGATTGGTTAAAAACCCTAATTGGACAAGAATAAGCCTAGGGAGGCCGAAAATGACCTAAATGTTCATCCAATGACACAAACACACCTATTGGATGCACAAGATTGGTTAGAAACCCTAATTGGACAAGAATAAGCCTAGGGAGGACGAAAATGACCTAAATGTTCATCCAATGACACAAACACACCTATTGGATGCACAATATTGGTTAAAAACCCTAATTGGACAAGAATAAGACTAGGGAGGACGAAAATGACCTAAATGTTAATCCAATGACAGAAACACACCTATTGGATGCACAATATTGGTTAAAAACCCTAATTGGACAAGAATAAGACTAGGGAGGACGAAAATGACCTAAATGTTAATCCAATGACACAAATGAACTTATTGGATGCACAAGATTGATTAAAAACCCTAATTGGACAAGAATAAGCCTAGGGAGGACGAAAATGACCTAAATGTTCATCCAATGACACAAACACACCTATTGGATGCACAAGATTGTTTAGAAACCCTAATTGGACAAGAATAAGCCTAGAGAGGACGAAAATGACCTAAATGTTCATCCAATGACATAAATGAACATATTGGATGTACAAGATTGGTTAAAAACCCTAATTGGACAAGAATATACCTAGGGAGGACAAAAATGACCTAAATGTTCATCCAATGACACAATTGAACTTATTGGATGCACAAGATTGGTTAAAAACCCTAATTGGAAAAGAATAAGCCTAATGAGGACGAAAATGACCTAAATGTTCATCCAATGACACAAACACACCTATTGGATGCACAAGATTGGTTAGAAACCCTAATTGGACAAGAATAAGCGTAGGGAGGACGAAAATGACCTAAATGTTAATCCAATGACACAAATGAACTTATTGGATGCACAAGATTGGTTAAAAACCCTAATTGGACAAGAATAAGCCTAGGGAGGACGAAAATAACCTAAATGTTCATCAAATGACTAAACACACCTATTGGATGCACAAGATTGGTTAGAAACCCTAATTGGACAAGAATAAACCTAGGGAGGACGAAAATGACCTAAATGTTCACCCAATGACACAAATGAACTTATTGGATGCACAAGATTGGTTAAAAACCCTAATTGGACAAGAATAAGCCTAGGGAGGACGAAAATGACCTAAATGTTCATCCAATGACACAAACACACCTATTGGATGCACAAGATTGGTTAGAAACCCTAATTGGACAAGAATAAGCCTAAGAAGGACGAAAATGACCTAAATGTTCATCGAATGACACAAACACACCTATTGGATGCACAAGATTGTTTAGAAACCCTAATTGGACAAGAATAAGCCTAGGGAGGACGAAAATGACCTAAATGTTCATCAAATGACTAAACACACCTATTGGATGCACAAGATTGGTTAAAAACCCTAATTGGACAAGAATAAGCCTAGGGAGGACAAAAATGACCTAATTGTTAATCCAATGACACAAATGAACTTATTGGATGCACAAGATTGGTTAAAAACCCTAATTAGACAAGAATAAGCCTAGGGAGGATGAAAATGACCTAAATGTTCATCCAATGACACAAATGAACTTATTGGATGCACAAG
Organism: Cicer pinnatifidum; assembly: GCA_037974775.1. Classification (NCBI taxonomy): domain Eukaryota; kingdom Viridiplantae; phylum Streptophyta; class Magnoliopsida; order Fabales; family Fabaceae; genus Cicer; species Cicer pinnatifidum. The sequence goes on along the minus strand of JBBPBR010000486.1, from coordinate 89,380 downwards.
ATTGGTTAAAAACCCTAATTGGACAAGAATAAGCCTAGGGAGGACGAAAATAAACTAAATGTTCATCCAATGACACAAACACACCTATTGGATGCACAAGATTGGTTAGAAACCATAATTGGACAAGAATAAGCCTTGGGAGGACGAAAATGACCTAAATGTTCATCCAATGACACAAATGAACTTATTGGATGCACAAGATTGGTTAAAAACCCTAATTGGACAAGAATAAGCCTAGGGAGGACGAAAATGACCTAAATGTTCATCAAATGACTAAACACACCTATTGGATGCACAAGATTGGTTAGAAACCCTAATTGTACAAGAATAAGCCTAGGGAGGATGAAAATGACCTAAATGTTCATCCAATGACACAAATGAACTTATTGGATGCACAAGATTGCTTAAAAACCCTAATTGGACAAGAATAAGCATAGGGAGGACGAAAATGACCTAAATGTTCATCCAATGACACAAACACACCTATTGGATGCACAAGATTGTTTAGAAACCTTAATTGGACAAGAATAAGCCTAGGGAGGACGAAAATGACCTAAATGTTCATCCAATGACACAAATGAACATATTGGATGCATAAGATTTGTTAAAAACCCTAATTGGACAAGAATAAGCCTAGGGAGGACGAAAATGACCTAAATGTTCATCCAATGACACAAACACACCTATTGGATGCACAAGATTGGTTAAAAACCCTAATTGGACAAGAATAAGCCTAGGGAGGACGAAAATGACCTAAATGTTCATCCAATGACACAAACACACCTATTGGATGCACAAGATTGGTCAGAAACCCTAATTGGACAAGAATAAGCCTAGGGAGGATGAAAATGACCTAAATGTTAATCCAATGACACAAATGAACTTATTGGATGCACAAGATTGGTTAAAAACCCTAATTGGACAAGAATAAGCCTAGGGAGGATGAAAATAACCTAAATGTTCATCAAATGACTAAACACACCTATTGGATGCACAAGATTGGTTAAAAACCCTAATTGGACAAGAATAAGCCTAAAGAGGACAAAAATGACCTAAATGTTTATCCAATGACACAAACACACCTATTGGATGCACAAGATTGGTTAGAAACCCTAATTGGACAAGAATAAGCCTAGGGAGGATGAAAATAACCTAAATGTTCATCAAATGACTAAACACACCTATTGGATGCACAAGATTGGTTAGAAACCCTAATTGGACAAGAATAAGCCTAGGGAGGACGAAAATGACCTAAATGTTCATCCAATGACACAAACAATCCTATTGGATGCACAAGATTGGTTAGAAACCCTAATTGGACAAGAATAAGCCTAGGGAGGACGAAAATGACCTAAATGTTCATCCAATGACACAAACAATCCTATTGGATGCACAAGATTGGTTAAAAACCCTAATTGGACAAGAATAAGCCTTGGGAGGACGAAAATGACCTAAATGTTCATCCAATGACACAACTGAACTTATTGGATGCACAAGATTGGTTAAAAACCCTAATTGGACAACAATAAGCCTAGGGAGGACGAAAATGACCTAAATGTTCATCCAATGACACAAACACACCTATTGGATGCACAAGATTGGTTAGAAACCCTAATTGGACAAGAATAAGCCTTGGGAGGACGAAAATGACCTAAATGTTCATCCAATGACACAAATGAACTTATTGGATGCACAAGATAAGTTAAAAACCCTAATAGGACAAGAATAAGCCTAGGGAGGACGAAAATGACCTAAATGTTCATCCAATGACACAAACACACCTATTGGATGCACAAGATTGGTTAGAAACCCTAATTGGACAAGAATAAGCCTAGGGAGGACGAAAATGACCTAAATGTTCATCCAATGACACAAACACACCTATTGGATGCACAAGATTGGTTAAAAATCCTAATTGGATAAGAATAAGCATAGGGAGGACGAAAATGACCTAAATGTTCATCCAATGACACAAACACACCTATTGGATGCACAAGATTGTTTAGAAACCCTAATTGGACAAGAATAAGCCTAGGGAGGACGAAAATGACCTAAATGTTCATCCAATGACACAATTGAACTTATTGGATACACAAGATTGGTTAAAAACCCTAATGGGACAAGAATAAGCCTAGGGAGGACGAAAATGACCTAAATGTTCATCCAATGTCACAAACACACCTATTGGATGCACAAGATTGGTTAGAATCCCTAATTGTACAAGAATAAGCATAGGGAGGACGAAAATGACCTAAATGTTCATCCAATGACACAAACCCACCTATTGGATGCACAAGATTGGTTAGAAACCCTAATTGGACAAGAATAAGCGCCTGGGGAGGACGAAAATGACCTAAATGTTCATCAAATGACTAAACACACCTATTGGATGCACAAGATTGGTTAGAACCCTAATTGGACAAGAATAAGCCTAGGGAGGACGAAAATGACCTAAATGTTCACCCAATGACACAAATGAACTTATTGGATGCACAAGATTGGTTAAAAACCCTAATTGGACAAGAATAAGCCTAGGGAGGACGAAAATGACCTAAATGTTCATCCAATGACACAAACACACCTATTGGATGCACAAGATTGGTTAAAAACCATAATTGGATAAGAATATGCATAGGGAGGACGAAAATGACCTAAATGTTCATCCAATGACACAAATGAACTTATTGGATGCACAAGATTGGTTAAAAACCCTAATTGGACAAGAATAAGCCTAGGGAGGACGAAAATGACCTAAATGTTCATCCAATGACACAATTGAACTTATTGGATGCACAAAATTGGTTAAAAACCCTAATGGGACAAGAATAAGGTTAGGGAGGACGAAAATGACCTAAATGTTCATCCAATGTCACAAACACACCTATTGGATGCACAAGATTGGTTAGAAACCCTAATTGGACAAGAATAAGCCTAGGGAGGACGAAAATGACATAAATGTTAATCCAATGACACAAATGAACTTATTGGATGCACAAGATTGGTTAAAAACCCTAATTGGACAAGAATAAGCCTAGGGAGGACGAAAATGACCTAATTGTTTATTCAATGACACAATTGAACTTATTGGATGCACAAGATTGGTTAAAAACCCTAATTGGACAAGAATAAGCCTAGGGAGGACGAAAATGACCTAAATGTTCATCCAATGACACAAACACACCTATTGGATGCACAAGATTGGTTAGAAACCCTAATTGGACAAGAATAAGCCTAGGGAGGACGAAAATGACCTAAATGTTAATCCAATGACACAAATGAACTTATTTGATGCACAAGATTGGTTAAAAACCCTAATTGGACAAGAATAAGCCTAGGGAGGATGAAAATAACCTAAATGTTCATCAAATGACTAAACACACCTATTGGATGCACAAGATTGGTTAGAAACCCTAATTGGACAAGAATAAGCATAGGGAGGACGAAAATGACCTAAATGTTAATCCAATGACACAAATGAACTTATTGGATGCACAAGATTGGTTAAAAACCCTAATTGGACAAGAATAAGCCTAGGGAGGACGAAAATAACCTAAATGTTCATCAAATGACTAAACACACCTACTGGATGCACAAGATTGGTTAGAAACCCTAATTGGACAAGAATAAGCCTAGGGAGGACGAAAATGACCTAAATGTTCACCCAATGACACAAATGAACTTATTGGATGCACAAGATTGGTTAAAAACCCTAATTGGACAAGAATAAGCCTAGGGAGGACGAAAATGACCTAAATGTTCATCAAATGACTAAACACACCTATTGGATGCACAAGATTGGTTAGAGACCCTAATTGAACAAGAATAAGCCTAGGGAGGACGAAAATGACCTAAATGTTCACCCAATGACACAAATGAACTTATTGGATGCACAAGATTGGTTAAAAACCCTAATTGGACAAGAATAAGCCTAGGGAGGACGAAAATGACCTAAATGTTCATCCAATGACACAAACACACCTATTGGATGCACAAGATTGGTTAGAAACCCTAATTGGACAAGAATAAGCCTAAGAAGGACGAAAATGACCTAAATGTTCATCGAATGACACAAACACACCTATTGGATGCACAAGATTGTTTAGAAACCCTAATTGGACAAGAATAAGCCTAGGGAGGACGAAAATGACCTAAATGTTCATCAAATGACTAAACACACCTATTGGATGCACAAGATTGGTTAAAAACCCTAATTGGACAAGAATAAGCCTAGGGAGGACAAAAATGACCTAATTGTTAATCCAATGACACAAATGAACTTATTGGATGCACAAGATTGGTTAAAAACCCTAATTAGACAAGAATAAGCCTAGGGAGGATGAAAATGACCTAAATGTTCATCCAATGACACAAATGAACTTATTGGATGCACAAGATTGGTTAAAAACCCTAATTGGACAAGAATAAGCCTAGGGAGGACGAAAATGACCTAAAAGTTCATCCAATGACACAAATGAACTTATTGGATGCACAAGATTGGTTAAAAACCCTAATTGGACAAGAATAAGCCTAGGGAGGACGAAAATGACCTAAATGTTCATCCAATGACACAATTGAACTTATTGGATGCACAAGATTGGTTAAAAACCCTAATTGGACAAGAATAAGCCATAGGGAGGACGAAAATGACCTAAATGTTCATCCAATGACACAAACACACCTATTGGATGCACAAGATTGGTTAAAAATCCTAATTGGATAAGAATAAGCATAGGGAGGACGAAAATGACCTAAATGTTCATCCAATGACACAAACACACCTATTGGATGCACAAGATTGGTTAAAAACCCTAATTGGACCAGAATAAGCCTAGGGAGGACGAAAAT
>JBBPBR010000486.1:39852-84375 GCA_037974775.1 Cicer pinnatifidum | reverse complement strand
ATGTTCATCCAATGACACAAACACACCTATTGGATGCACAAGATTGGTTAAAAACCCTAATTGGACCAGAATAAGCCTAGGGAGGACGAAAATGACCTAAATGTTCATCCAATGACACAAACACACCATTTGGATGCACAAGAATGGTTAAAAACCCTAATTGGACAAGAATAAGCCTAGGGAGGACGAAAATGACCTAAATGTTAATCTAATGACACAAATGAACTTATTGGATGCACAAGATTGGTTAAAAACCCTAATTGGACAAGAATAAGCCTAGGGAGGACGAAAATGACCTAAATGTTCATCCAATGACACAAACACACCTATTGGATGCACAAGATTGGTTAAAAACCCTAATTGGACAAGAATAAGCATAGGGATGACGAAAATGACCTAAATGTTCATCCAATGACACAAACACACCTATTGGATGCACAAGATTGGTTAGAAACCCTAAATGGACAAGAATAAGCATGGGGAGTACGAAAATGACCTAAATGTTCATCCAATGACACAAACACACCTATTGGATGCACAAGATTGGTTAAAAACCCTAATTGGACAAGAATAAGCCTAGGGAGGACGAAAATGACCTAAATGATAATCCAATGACACAAATGAACTTATTGGATGCACAAGATTGGTTAAAAACCCTAATTGGACAAGAATAAGCCTAGGGAGGACGAAAATAACCTAAATGTTCATCAAATGACTAAACACACCTATTGGATGCACAAGATTGGTTAGAAACCCTAATTGGACAAGAATAAACCTAGGGAGGACGAAAATGACCTAAATGTTCACCCAATGACACAAATGAACTTATTGGATGCACAAGATTGGTTAAAAACCCTAATTGGACAAGAATAAGCCTAGGGAGGACGAAAATGACCTAAATGTTCATCAAATGACTAAACACACCTATTGGATGCACAAGATTGGTTAGAAACCCTAATTAGACAAGAATAAGCCTAGGGAGGACGAAAATGACCTAAATGTTCATCCAATGACACAAACACACCTATTGGATGCACAAGATTGGTTAAAAATCCTAATTGGATAAGAATAAGCATAGGGAGGACGAAAATGACCTAAATGTTCATCCAATGACACAAACACACCTATTGGATGCACAAGATAGGTTAGAAACCCTAATTGGACAAGAATAAGCCTAGGGAGGACGAAAATGACCTAAATGTTCATCCAATGACACAAACACACCTATTGGATGCACAATATTGGTTAAAAACCCTAATTGGACAAGAATAAGACTAGGGAGGACGAAAATGACCTAAATGTTAATCCAATGACACAAATGAACTTATTGGATGCACAAGATTGATTAAAAACCCTAATTGGACAAGAATAAGCCTAGGGAGGACGAAAATGACCTAAATGTTCATCCAATGACACAAACACACCTATTGGATGCACAAGATTGTTTAGAAACCCTAATTGGACAAGAATAAGCCTAGAGAGGACGAAAATGACCTAAATGTTCATCCAATGACATAAATGAACATATTGGATGTACAAGATTGGTTAAAAACCCTAATTGGACAAGAATATACCTAGGGAGGACAAAAATGACCTAAATGTTCATCCAATGACACAATTGAACTTATTGGATTCACAAGATTGGTTAAAAACCCTAATGGGACAAGAATAAGGTTAGGGAGGACGAAAATGACCTAAATGTTCATCCAATGACACAAACACACCTATTGGATGCACAAGATTGGTTAGAAACCCTAATTGGACAAGAATAAGCGTAGGGAGGACGAAAATGACCTAAATGTTAATCCAATGACACAAATGAACTTATTGGATGCACAAGATTGGTTAAAAACCCTAATTGGACAAGAATAAGCCTAGGGAGGACGAAAATAACCTGAATGTTCATCAAATGACTAAACACACCTATTGGATGCACAAGATTGGTTAGAAACCCTAATTGGACAAGAATAAACCTAGGGAGGACGAAAATGACCTAAATGTTCACCCAATGACACAAATGAACTTATGGATGCACAAGATTGGTTAAAAACCCTAATTGGACAAGAATAAGCCTAGGGAGGACGAAAATGACCTAAATGTTCATCAAATGACTAAACACACCTATTGGATGCACAAGATTGGTTAGAAACCCTAATTGGACAAGAATAAGCCTAGGGAGGACGAAAATGACCTAAATGTTCATCCAATGACACAAACACACCTATTGGATGCACAAGATTGGTTAAAAATCCTAATTGGATAAGAATAAGCATAGGGAGGACGAAAATGACCTAAATGTTCATCCAATGACACAAACACACCTATTGGATATACAAGATTGGTTAGAAACCCTAATTGGACAAGAATAAGCCTAGGGAGGACGAAAATGACCTGAATGTTCATCCAATGACACAAACACACCTATTGGATGCACAAGATTGGTTAAAAACCCTAATGGGACAAGAATAAGCATTGGGAAGACGAAAATGACCTAAATGTTCATCCAATGACAACAACACACCTATTGGATACACAAGATTGGTTAGAAACCCTAATTGGATAAGAATAAGCCTAGGGAGGACGAAAATGACCTAAATATTCATCCAATGACACAAATGAACTTATTGGATGCACAAGATTGCTTAAAACCCTAATTGGACAAGAATAAGACTAGGGAGGACGAAAATGACCTAAATGTTCATCCAATGACATAAACACACCAATTGGATGCACAAGATTGCTTAAAACCCTAATTGGACAAGAATAAGACTAGGGAGGACGAAAATGACCTAAATGTTCATCCAATGACACAAACACACCTATTGGATGCACAAGATTGGTTAGAAACCCTAATTGGACAAGAATAAGCCTTGGGAGGACGAAAATGACCTAAATGTTCATCCAATGACACAAATGAACTTATTGGATGCACAAGATTGGTTAAAAACCCTAATGGGACAAGAATAAGCCTAGGGAGGACGAAAATGACCTAAATGGTCATCCAATGTCACAAACACACCTATTGGGTGCACAAGATTGGTTAGAAACCCTAATTGGACAAGAATAAGCCTAGGGAGGACGAAAATGACCTAAATGTTAATCCAATGACACAAATGAACTTATTGGATGCACAAGATTGGTTAAAAACCCTAATTGGACAAGAATAAGCCTAGGGAGGATGAAAATAACCTAAATGTTCATCAAATGACTAAACACACCTATTGGATGCACAAGATTGGTTAGAAACCCTAATTGGACAAGAATAAGCCTAGGAAGGACGAAAATGACCTAAATGTTCATCCAATGACACAAATGAACTTATTGGATGCACAAGATTGGTTAGAAACCCTAATTGGACAAGAATAAGCCTAGGGAGGACGAAAAAGACATAAATGTTCATCCAATGACACAAACAAACCTATTGGATGCACAAGATTGGTTAGAAACCCTAATTGGACAAGAATAAGCCTAGGGAGGACGAAAATGACCTAAATGTTAATCCAATGACACAAATGAACTTATTGGATGCACAAGATTGGTTAAAAACCCTAATTGGACAAGAATAAGCCTAGGGAGGATGAAAATAACCTAAATGTTCATCAAATGACTAATCACACCTATTGGATGCACAAGATTGGTTAAAAATCCTAATTGGATAAGAATAAGCATAGGGAGGACGAAAATGACCTAAATGTTCATCCAATGACACAAACACACCTATTGGATGCACAAGATTGGTTAGAAACCCTAATTGGACAAGAATAAGCCTAGGGAGGACGAAATTGACCTAAATGTTTATCCAATGACACAAACACACCTATTGGATGCACAAGATTGGTTAAAAACCCTAATTGGACAAGAATAAGCCTAGGGAGGACGAAAATGACCTAAATGTTAATCCAATGACACAAATGAACTTATTGGATGCACAAGATTGGTTAAAAACCCTAATTGGACAAGAATAAGCCTAGGGAGGATGAAAATAACCTAAATGTTCATCAAATGACTAAACACACGTATTGGATGCACAAGATTGGTTAAAAACCCTAATTGGACAAGAATAAGCCTAAAGAGGACGAAAATGACCTAAATGTTTATCCGATGACACAAACACACCTATTGGATGCACAAGATTGGTTAGAAACCCTAATTGGACAAGAATAAGCGTAGGGAGGACGAAAATGACCTAAATGTTAATCCAATGACACAAATGAACTTATTGGATGCACAAGATTGGTTAAAAACCCTAATTGGACAAGAATAAGCCTAGGGAGGACGAAAATGACCTAAATGTTAATCCAATGACACAAATGAACTTATTGGATGCACAAGATTGGTTAAAAACCCTAATTGCTCATAAATAAGCCTAGGGAGGACGAAAATGACCAAAATGTCAATTCAAAGACACAAATGAACTTTTTGGATGCACAAGATTGGTTAAAAGCCCTAATTGGACAAGAATAAGCCTAGGGAGGACGAAAATGACCTAAATAATAATCCAATGACACAAATGAACTTATTGGATGCACAAGATTGGTTAAAAACCCTAATTGCCCATAAATAACCCTAGGGAGGACGAAAATGACCTAAATGTTAATCCAATGACACAAATGAACTTATTGGATGCACAAGATTGGTTAAAAACCCTAATTGGACAAGAATAAGCCTAGGGAGGACGAAAATGACCTAAATGTTAATCAAATGACTAAACACACCTATTGGATGCACAAGATTGGTTAGAAACCCTAATTGGACAAGAATAAGCCTAGGGAGGACGAAAATGACCTAAATGTTAATCCAATGACACAAATGAACTTATTGGATGCACAAGATTGGTTAAAAACCCTAATTGGACAAGAATAAGCCTAGGGAGGATGAAAATAAGCTAAATGTTCATCAAATGACTAAACACACCTATTGGATGCACAAGATTTGTTAAAAACCCTAATTGGACAAGAATAAGCCTAAAGAGGACAAAAATGACCTAAATGTTTATCCAATGACACAAACACACCTATTGGATGCACAAGATTGGTTAGAAACCCTAATTGGACAAGAATAAGCGTAGGGAGGACGAAAATGACCTAAATGTTAATCCAATGACACAAATGAACTTATTGGATGCACAAGATTGGTTAAAAACCCTAATTGGACAAGAATAAGCCTAGGGAGGACGAAAATAACCTAAATGTTCATCAAATGACTAAACACACCTATTGGATGCACAAGATTGGTTAGAAACCCTAAGTGGACAAGAATAAGCCTAGGGAGGACGAAAATGACCTAAATGTTAATCCAATGACACAAATGAACTTATTGGATGCACAAGATTGGTTAGAAACCCTAATTGGACAAGAATAAGCCTAGGGAGGACGAAAATGAGCTAAATGTTAATCCAATGACACAAATGAACTTATTGGACGCACAAGATTGGTTAAAAACCCTAATTGGACAAGAATAAGCCTAGGGAGGACGAAAATGACCTAAATGTTCATCCAATGACACAAACACACCTATTGGATGCACAAGATTGGTTAGAAACCCTAATTGGACAAGAATAAGCCTAGGGAGGATGAAAATGACCTAAATATTCATCCAATGACACAAATGAACTTATTGGATGCACAAGATTGCTTAAAACCCTAATTGGACAAGAATAAGACTAGGGAGGACGAAAATGACCTAAATGTTAATCCAACGACACAAATGAACTTATTGGATGCACAAGATTGGTTAAAAACCCTAATTGAACAATAATAAGCCTAGGGAGGATGAAATTGACCTAAATGTTCATCCAATGACACAAACACACCTATTGGATGCACAAGATTGGTTAAAAACCCTAATTGGACAAGAATAAGCCAAGGGAGGACGAAAATGACCTAAATGTTAATCCAATACACAAATGAACTAATTGGATGCACAAGATTAGTTAAAAACCCTAACTGGACAAGAATAAGCCTAGGGAGGACGAAAATGACCTAAATGTTCATCCAATGACACAAACACACCTATTGGATGCACAAGATTGGTACAAAACCCTAATTGGACAAGAATAAGCCTAGGGAGGACGAAATGACCTAAATGTTAATCCAATGAAACAAATGAACTTATTGGATGCACAAGATTGGTTAAAAACCCTAATTGGACAAGAATAAGCCTAGGGAGGATGAAAATGACCTAAATATGCATCCAATGACACAAACACACCTATTGGATGCACAAGATTGGTTAAAAACCCTAATTGGACAAGAATAAGCCTAGGGAGGACGAAAATGACCTAAATGTTCATCCAATGACACAAACACACCTATTGGATGCACAAGATTGGTTAGAAACCCTAATTGGACAAGAATACGCCTAGGGAGGAAGAAAATGACCTAAATGTTCATCCAATGACACAAACACACCTATTCGATGCACACGATTGGTTAGAAACCCTAATTTGACAAGAATAAACCTAGGGAGGACGAAAATGACCTAACTATTCATCCAATGACACAAATGAACTCATTGGATGCACAAGATTGGTTAAAAACCTTAATTGGAAAAGAATAAGCCTAGGGAGGACGAAATGACCTTAATGTTCATCCAATGACACAAACACACCTATTGGATGCACAAGATTGGTTAGAAACCCTAATTGGACAAGAATAAGCCTAGGGAGGACGAAAATGACCTAAATGTTAATCCAATGAGACAAATGAACTTATTGGATGCACAAGATTGGTTAAAAACCCTAATTGGACAAGAATAAGCCTAGGGAGGACGAAAATAACCTAAATGTTCATCAAATGACTAAACACACCTATTGGATGCACAAGATTGGTTAGAAACCCTAATTGGACAAGAATAAGCCTAGGGAGGACGAAAATGACCTAAATGTTCATCCAATGACACAAACACACCTATTGGATGCACAAGATTGGTTAAAAATCCTAATTGGATAAGAATAAGCATAGGGAGGCCGAAAATGACCTAAATGTTCATCCAATGACACAAACACACCTATTGGATGCACAAGATTGGTTAGAAACCCTAATTGGACAAGAATAAGCCTAGGGAGGACGAAAATGACCTAAATGTTCATCCAATGACACAAACACACCTATTGGATGCACAATATTGGTTAAAAACCCTAATTGGACAAGAATAAGACTAGGGAGGACGAAAATGACCTAAATGTTAATCCAATGACAGAAACACACCTATTGGATGCACAATATTGGTTAAAAACCCTAATTGGACAAGAATAAGACTAGGGAGGACGAAAATGACCTAAATGTTAATCCAATGACACAAATGAACTTATTGGATGCACAAGATTGATTAAAAACCCTAATTGGACAAGAATAAGCCTAGGGAGGACGAAAATGACCTAAATGTTCATCCAATGACACAAACACACCTATTGGATGCACAAGATTGTTTAGAAACCCTAATTGGACAAGAATAAGCCTAGAGAGGACGAAAATGACCTAAATGTTCATCCAATGACATAAATGAACATATTGGATGTACAAGATTGGTTAAAAACCCTAATTGGACAAGAATATACCTAGGGAGGACGAAAATGACCTAAATGTTCATCCAATGACACAATTGAACTTATTGGATTCACAAGATTGGTTAAAAACCCTAATGGGACAAGAATAAGGTTAGGGAGGACGAAAATGACCTAAATGTTCATCCAATGACACAAACACACCTATTGGATGCACAAGATTGGTTAAAAATCCTAATTGGATAAGAATAAGCATAGGGAGGACGAAAATGACCTAAATGTTCATCCAATGACACAAACAAACCTATTGGATGTACAAGATTGGTTAGAAACCCTAACTGGACAAGAATAAGCCTAGGGAGAACGAAAATGACCTAAATGTTAATCCAATGACACAAATGAACTTATTGGATGCACAAGATTGGTTAAAAAACCTAATTGGACAAGAATAAGCCTAGGGAGGATGAAAATAACCTAAATGTTCATCAAATGACTAAACACAAATTTTGGATGCACAAGATTGGTTAAAAACCCTAATTGGACAAAAATAAGCCTGAAGAGGACGAAAATGACCTAAATGTTCATCCAATGACACAAACACACCTATTGGATGCACAAGATTGGTTAGAAACCCTAATTGGACAAGAATAAGCGTAGGGAGGACGAAAATGACCTAAATGTTCATCCAATGACACAATTGAACTTATTGGATTCACAAGATTGGTTAAAAACCCTAATGGGACAAGAATAAGGTTAGGGAGGACGAAAATGACCTAAATGTTCATCCAATGACACAAACACACCTATTGGATGCACAAGATTGGTTAGAAACCCTAATTGGACAAGAATAAGCCTAGGGAGGACGAAAATGACCTAAATGTTAATCCAATGACACAAATGAACTTATTGGATGCACAAGATTGGTTAAAAACCCTAATTGTTCAAGAATAAGCCTAGGAAGGACGAAAATGACCTAAATGTTAATCCAATGACACAAATGAACTTATTGGAGGCACAAGATTGGTTAAAAACCCTAATTGGACAAGAATAAGCTTAGGGAGGACGAAAATGACCTAAATGTTCATCCAATGACACAAACACACCTATTGGATGCACAAGATTGGTTAAAAACCCTAATTGGACAAGAATAAGCCTTGGGAGGACGAAAATGACCTAAATGTTCATCGAATGACACAAATGAACTTATTGGATGCACAAGATTGGTTAAAAACCCTAATTGGACAAGAATAAGCCTAGGGTGGGTGAAAATGACCTAAATGTTTATCCAATGACACAAAGGAACTTATTGGATGCACAAGATTGGTTAAAAACCCTAATTGGACAAGAATAAGCCTAGGGAGGACGAAAATGACCTAAATGTTCATCCAATGACACAAACACACCTATTGGATGCACAAGATTGGTTAAAAACCCTAATGGGACAAGAATAAGGTTAGGGAGGACGAAAATGACCTAAATGTTCATCCAATGTCACAAACACACCTATTGGATGCACAAGATTGGTTAGAAACCCTAATTGGACAAGAATAAGCCTAGGGAGGACGAAAATGACATAAATGTTAATCCAATGACACAAATGAACTTATTGGATGCACACGATTGGTTAGAAACACTAATTTGACAAGAATAAGCCTAGGGAGGACGAAAATAACCTAACTATTCATCCAATGACACAAATGAACTTATTAGATGCACAAGATTGGTTAAAAACCCTAATTGGACAAGAATAAGCATAGGGAGGACGAAAATGACCTAAATGTTCATCCAATGACACAATTGAACTTATTGGATGCAAAAGATTGGTTAAAAACCCTAATGGGACAAGAATAAGGTTAGGGAGGACGAAAATGACCTAAATGTTCATCCAATGTCACAAACACACCTATTGGATGCACAAGATTGGTTAGAAACCCTAATTGGACAAGAATAAGCCTAGGGAGGACGAAAATGACATAAATGTTAATCCAATGACACAAATGAACTTATTGGATGCACAAGATTGGTTAAAAACCCTAATTGGACAAGAATAAGCCTAGGGAGGACGAAAATGACCTAATTGTTTATTCAATGACACAATTGAACTTATTGGATGCACAAGATTGGTTAAAAACCCTAATTGGACAAGAATAAGCCTAGGGAGGACGAAAATGACCTAAATGTTCATCCAATGACACAAACACACCTATTGGATGCACAAGATTGGTTAGAAACCCTAATTGGACAAGAATAAGCCTAGGGAGGACGAAAATGACCTAAATGTTAATCCAATGACACAAATGAACTTATTGGATGCACAAGATTGGTTAAAAACCCTAATTGGACAAGAATAAGCCTAGGGAGGACGAAAATAACCTAAATGTTCATCAAATGACTAAACACACCTATTGGACGCACAAGATTGGTTAGAAACCCTAATTGGACAAGAATAAGCCTAGGGAGGACGAAAATGACCAAAATGTTCACCCAATGACACAAATGAACTTATTGGATGCACAAGATTGGTTAAAAACCCTAATTGGACAAGAATAAGCCTAGGGAGGACGAAAATGACCTAAATGTTCATCCAATGACACAAACACACCTATTGGATGCACAAGATTGGTTAAAAACCCTAATTGGACAAGAATAAGCATAGGGAGGACGAAAACGACCTAAATGTTCATCCAATGACACAAATGAACTTATTGGATGCACAAGATTGGTTAGAAACCCTAATTGGCCAAGAATAAGCCTAGGGAGGATGAAAATGACCTAAATGTTCATCCAATGACACAAACACACCTATTGGATGCACAAGATTGTTTAAAAACCCTAATTGGACAAGAATAAGCCTTGGGAGGACGAAAATGACCTAAATGTTCATCCAATGACACAAATGAACTTATTGGATGCACAAGATTGGTAAAAAACCTTATTGGACAAGAATAAGCCTAGGGAGGACGAAAATGACCTAAATGTTCATCCAATGACACAAACACACCTATTGGATGCACAAGATTGGTTAGAAACCCTAATTGGACAAGAATAAGCCTAGGGAGGACGAAAATGACCTAAATGTTAATCCAATGACACAAATGAACTTATTGGATGCACAAGATTGGTTAAAAACCCTAATTGGACAAGAATAAGCCTAGGGAGGACGAAAATAACCTAAATGTTCATCAAATGACTAAACACACCTATTGGATGCACAAGATTGGTTAGAAACCCTAATTGGACAATAATAAGCCTAGGAAGGACGAAAATGACCTAAATGTTCACCCAAAGACACAAATGAACTTATTGGATGCACAAGATTGGTTAAAAACCCTAATTGGACAAGAATAAGCCTAGGGAGGACGAAAATGACCTAAATGTTCATCCAATGACACAAACACACCTATTGGATGCACAAGATTGGTTAGAAACCCTAATTGGACAAGAATAAGCCTAGGGAGGACGAAAATGACCTAAATGTTAATCCAATGACACAAATGAACTTATTGGATGCACAAGATTGGTTAAAAACCCTAATAGGACAAGAATAAGCCTAGGGAGGACGAAAATAACCTAAATGTTCATCAAATGACTAAACACACCTATTGGATGCACAAGATTGGTTAGAAACCCTAATTGGACAAGAATAAGCCTAGGGAGGACGAAAATGACCTAAATGTTCACCCAATGACACAAATGAACTTATTGGATGCACAAGATTGGTTAAAAACCCTAATTGGACAAGAATAAGCCTAGGGAGGACGAAAATGACCTAAATGTTCATCAAATGACTAAACACACCTATTGGATGCACAAGATTGGTTAGATACCCTAATTGGACAAGAATAAGCCTAGGGAGGACGAAAATGACCTAAATGTTAATCCAATGACACAAATGAACTTATTGGATGCACAAGATTGGTTAAAAACCCTAATTGGACAAGAATAAGCCTAGGGAGGACGAAAATGACCTAAATGTTCATCAAATGACTAAACACACCTATTGGATGCACAAGATTGGTTAGAAACACTAATTGGACAAGAATAAGCCTAGGGAGGACGAAAATGACCTAAATGTTCATCCAATGACACAAACACACCTATTGAATGCACAAGATTGTTTAGAAACCCTAATTGGACAAGAATAAGCTTAGGGAGGACGAAAATGACCTAAATGTTCATCCAATGACACAAACACACCTATTGGATGCACAAGATTGGTTAGAAACCCTAATTGGACAAGAATAAGCCTTGGGAGGACGAAAATGACCTAAATGTTCATCCAATGACACAAATGAACTTATTGGATGCACAAGATTGGTTAAAAACCCTAATTGGACATGAATAAGCCTAGGGAGGACGAAAATAACCTAAATGTTCATCAAATGACTAAACACACCTATTTGATGCACAAGAATTGTTAGAAACCCTAATTGGACAAGAATAAGCCTAGGGAGGACGAAAATGACCTAACTATTCATCCAATGACACAAATGAACTTATTGGATGCACAAGATTGGTTAAAAACCCTAATTGGACAAGAATAAGCTTAGGGAGGACGAAAATGACCTAAATGTTCATCCAATGACACAAACACACCTATTGGATGCACAAGATTGGTTAGAAACCCTAATTGGAGAAGAATATGCCTAGGGAGGAAGAAAATGACCTAAATGTTCATCCAATGACACAAATGAACTCATTGGATGCACAAGATTGGTTAAAAACCTTAATTGGAAAAGAATAAGCCTAGGGAGGACGAAAATGACCTAAATGTTAATCCAATGACACAAATGAAGTTATTGGATGTACAAGATTGGTTAAAAACCCTAATAGGACAAGAATAAGCCTAGGGAGGACGAAAATAACCTAAATGTTCATCAAATGACTAAACACACCTATTGGATGCACAAGATTGGTTAGAAACCCTAATTGGACAAGAATAAGCCTAGGGAGGACGAAAATGACCTAAATGTTCACCCAATGACACAAATGAACTTATTGGATGCACAAGATTGGTTAAAAACCCTAATTGGACAAGAATAAGCCTAGGGAGGATGAAAATGACCTAAATGTTCATCCAATGACACAAACATACCTATTGGATGCACAAGATTGTTTAGAAACCCTAATTGGACCAGAATAAGCCTTGGGAGGACGAAAATTACCTAAATGTTCACCCAATGACACAAATGAACTTATTGGATGCACAAGATTGGTTAAAAACCCTAATTGGACAAGAATAAGCCTACGGAGGACGAAAATGACCTAAATGTTCATCCAATGACACAAACACACCTATTGGATGCACAAGATTGGTTAAAAACCCTAATTGTACAAGAATAAGCATAGGGAGGACGAAAATGACCTAAATGTTCATCCAATGACACAAACACACCTATTGGATGCACAAGATTGGTTAAAAACACTAATTGGACAAGAATAAGCCTAGGGAGGACGAAAATGACCTAAATGTTCATCAAATGACTAAACACACCTATTGGATGCACAAGATTGGTTAAAAACCCTAATTGGACAAGAATAAGCCTAGGGAGGACGAAAATGACCTAAATGTTCATCCAATGACACAAACATACCTATTGGATGCACAAGATTGTTTAGAAACCCTAATTGAACAAGAATAAGCCTTGGGAGGACGAAAATGACACAAATGTTCACCCAATGACACAAATGAACTTATTGGATGCACAAGATTGGTTAAAAACCCTAATTGGACAAGAATAAGCCTAGGAAGGACGAAAATGACCTAAATGTTCATCCAATGACACAAACACACCTATTGAATGCACATGAATGTTTAGAAACCCTAATTGGACAAGAATAAGCTTAGGGAGGACGAAAATGACCTAAATGTTCATCCAATGACACAAACACACCTATTGGATGCACAAGATTGTTTAGAAACCCTAATTGGACAAGAATAAGCATAGGGAGGACGAAAATGACCTAAATGTTCATCCACTGACACAAACACACCTATTGGATGCACAAGATTGTTTAGAAACCCTAATTGGACAAGAATAAGCCTAGGGAGGACGAAAATGACCTAAATGTTCATCCAATGACACAAATGAACATATTGGATGCACAAGATTGGTTGAAAACCCTAATTGGACAAGAATAAGCCTAGGGAGGACGAAAATGACCTAAATGTAAATCCAATGACACAAATGAACTAATTGGATGCACAAGATTGGTTAGAAACCCTAATTGGACAATAATAAGCCTAGGGAGGACCAAAATGACCTAAATGTTCAACCAATGACACAAATGAACTTATTAGATGCACAAGATTGGTTAAAAACCGTAATTGGACAAGAGTAAGCCTAGGAAGGACGAAAATGACCTAAATGTTCATCCAACGACACAAACACACGTATTGGATGCACAAGACTGGTTAAAAACCCTAATTGGACAAGAATAAGCCTATGGAGGACGAAAATGACCTAAATGTTAATCCAATGACACAAACACACCTATTGGATGCACAAGATTGGTTAGAAACCCTAATTGGACAAGAATAAGCCTAGGGAGGACGAAAATGACCTAAATGTTAATCCAATGACACAAATGAACTTATTGGATGCACAAGATTGGTTAAAAACCCTAATTGGACAAGAATAAGCCTAGGGACGACGAAAATAACCTAAATGTTCATCAAATGACTAAACACACCTATTGGATGCACAAGATTGGTTAGAAACCCTAATTGGACAAGAATAAGCCTAGGGAGGACGAAAATGACCTAAATGTTCACCCAATGACACAAATGAACTTATTGGATGCACAAGATAGGTTAAAAACCCTAATTGGACAAGAATAAGCCTAGGGAGGACGAAAATGACCTAAATGTTCATCCAATGACACAAACACACCTATTGGATGCACAAGATTAGTTAAAAATCCTAATTGTTGGATAAGAATAAGCATAGGGAGGACGAAAATGACCTAAATGTTCATCCAATGACACAAACACACCTATTGGATGCACAAGATTGGTTAAAAACCCTAATTGGACAAGAATAAGACTAGGGAGGACGAAAATGACCTAAATGTTAATCCAATGACACAAATGAACTTATTGGATGCACAAGATTGATTAAAAACCCTAATTGGACAAGAATAAGCCTAGGGAGGACGAAAATGACCTAAATGTTCATCCAATGACACAAACACACCTATTGGGTGCACAAGATCGTTTAGAAACCCTAATTGGACAAGAATAAGCCTAGGGAGGACGAAAATGACCTAAATGTTCATCCAATGACACAAATGAACATATTGGATGTACAAGATTGGTTAGAAACCCTAATTGGACAAGAATAAGCCTAGGGAGGACGAAAATGACATAAATGTTCACCCAATGACACAAATGAACTTATTGGATGCACAAGATTGGTTAAAAACCTTAATTGGACAAGAATAAGCCTAGGGAGGACGAAAATGACCTAAATGTTCATCCAATGACACAAACACACCTATTGGATGCACAAGATTGGTTAAAAATCCTAATTGGATAAGAATAAGCATAGGGAGGACGAAAATGACCTAAATGTTCATCCAATGACACAAACACACCTATTGGATGCACAAGATTGGTTAGAAACCCTAATTGGACAAGAATAAGCCTAGGGAGGACGAAAATGACCTAAATGTTCATCCAATGACACAAACACACCTATTGGATGCACAAGATTGGTTAAAAACCCTAATTGGACAAGAATAAGCCTAGGGAGGACGAAAATGACATAAATGTTAATCCAATGACACAAATGAACTTATTGGATGCACAAGATTGGTTAAAACCCCTAATTGGACAAGAATAAGCCTAGGTAGGACGAAAATGACCTAAATGTTCATCCAATGACACAAACACACCTATTGGATGCACAAGATTGGTTAAAAACCCTAATTGGATAAGAATAAGCATAGGGAGGACGAAAATGACCTAAATGTTCATCCAATGTCACAAACACACCTATTGGATGCACAAGATTGGTTAGAAACCCTAATTGGACAAGAATAAGCCTAGGGAGGACGAAAATGACATAAATGTTAATCCAATGACACAAATGAACTTATTGGATGCACACGATTGGTTAGAAACACTAATTTGACAAGAATAAGCCTAGGGAGGACGAAAATAACCTAACTATTCATCCAATGACACAAATGAACTTATTAGATGCACAAGATTGGTTAAAAACCCTAATTGGACAAGAATAAGCATAGGGAGGACGAAAATGACCTAAATGTTCATCCAATGACACAATTGAACTTATTGGATGCAAAAGATTGGTTAAAAACCCTAATGGGACAAGAATAAGGTTAGGGAGGACGAAAATGACCTAAATGTTCATCCAATGTCACAAACACACCTATTGGATGCACAAGATTGGTTAGAAACCCTAATTGGACAAGAATAAGCCTAGGGAGGACGAAAATGACATAAATGTTAATCCAATGACACAAATGAACTTATTGGATGCACAAGATTGGTTAAAAACCCTAATTGGACAAGAATAAGCCTAGGGAGGACGAAAATGACCTAATTGTTTATTCAATGACACAATTGAACTTATTGGATGCACAAGATTGGTTAAAAACCCTAATTGGACAAGAATAAGCCTAGGGAGGACGAAAATGACCTAAATGTTCATCCAATGACACAAACACACCTATTGGATGCACAAGATTGGTTAGAAACCCTAATTGGACAAGAATAAGCCTAGGGAGGACGAAAATGACCTAAATGTTAATCCAATGACACAAATGAACTTATTGGATGCACAAGATTGGTTAAAAACCCTAGTTGGACAAGAATAAGCCTAGGGAGAACGAAAATAACCTAAATGTTCATCAAATGACTAAACACACCTATTGGATGCACAAGATTGGTTAAAAACCCTAATTGGACAAGAATAAACCTAGGAAGGACGAAAATGACCTAAATGTTCACCCAATGACACAAATGAACTTATTGGATGCACAAGATTGGTTAAAAACCCTAATTGGACAAGAATAAGCCTAGGGAGGACGAAAATGACCTAAATGTTCATCCAATGACACAAACACACCTATTGGATGCACAAGATTGGTTAAACACCCTAATTGGACAAGAATAAGCATAGGGAGGACGAAAATGACCTAAATGTTCATCAAAAGACACAAACACACCTATTGGATGCACCAGATTGGTTAGAAACCCTAATTGGAAAAGAATATGCCTTGGGAGGACGAAAATGACCTAAATGTTCATCCAATGACACAAATGAACTTATTGGATGCACAAGATTGGTTAAAAACCCTAATTGGACAAGAATAAGCCTAGGGAGGACGAAAATGACCTAAATGTTCATCAAATGACTAAACACTCCTATTGGATGCACAAGATTGGTTAGAAACCCTAATTGGACAAGAATAAGCCTAGGGAGGATGAAAATGACCTAAATGTACATCCAATGACACAAATGAACTTATTGGATGCACAAGATTGGTTAAAAACCCTAATTGGACAAGAATAAGCCTAGGGAGGACGAAAATGACCTAAATGTTCATCCAATGACACAAACACACCTATTGGATGCACAAGATTGGTTAGAAACCCTAATTGGACAAGAATAAACCTAGGAAGGACGAAAATGACCTAAATGTTAATCCAATGACACAAATGAACTTATTGGATGCACAAGATTGGTTAAAAACCCTAATTGGACAAGAATAAGCCTAGGGAGGACGAAAATGACCTAAATGTTCATCCAATGACACAAACACACCTATTGGATGCACAAGATTGGTTAAAAACCCTAATTTGACAAGAATAAGACTAGGGAGGACGAAAATGACCTAAATGTTAATCCAATGACACAAATGAACTTATTGGATGCACAAGATTGATTAAAAACCCTAATTGGACAAGAATAAGCCTAGGGAGGACGAAAATGACCTAAATGTTCATCCAATGACACAAACACACCTATTGGATGCACAAGATTGGTTAAAAATCCTAATTGGATAAGAATAAGCATAGGGAGGACGAAAATGACCTAAATGTTCATCCAATGACATAAATGAACATATTGGATGTACAAGATTGGTTAAAAACCCTAATTGGACAAGAATAAGCCTAGGGAGGACGAAAATGACCTAAATGTTCATCCAATGACACAATTGAACTTATTGGATTCACAAGATTGGTTAAAAACCCTAATGGGACAAGAATAAGGTTAGGGAGGACGAAAATGACCTAAATGTTCATCCAATGACACAAACACACCTATTGGATGCACAAGATTGGTTAAAAATCCTAATTGGATAAGAATAAGCATAGGAAGGACGAAAATGACCTAAATGTTCATCCAATGACACAAACAAACCTATTGGATGTTCAAGATTGGTTAGAAACCCTAATTGGACAAGAATAAGCCTGGGGAGAACGAAAATGACCTAAATGCTAATCCAATGACACAAATGAACTTATTGGATGCACAAGATTGGTTAAAAACCCTAATTGGACCAGAATAAGCCTAGGGAGGATGAAAATAACCTAAATGTTCATCAAATGACTAAACACACCTATTGGATCCACAAGATTGGTTAAAAACCCTAATTGGACAAAAATAAGCCTGAAGAGGACGAAAATGACCTAAATGTTCATCCAATGACACAAACACACCTATTGGATGCACAAGATTGGTTAGAAACCCTAAGTGGACAAGAATAAGCCTAGGGAGGACGAAAATGACCTAAATGTTCATCCAATGACACAATTGAACTTGTTGGATTCACAAGAATTGTTAAAAACCCTAATGGGACAAGAATAAGGTTAGGGAGGACGAAAATGACCTAAATGTTCATCCAATGACACAAACACACCTATTGGATGCACAAGATTGGTTAGAAACCCTAATAGGACAAGAATAAGCCTAGGGAGGACGAAAATGACCTAAATGTTCACCCAATGACACAAATGAACTTATTGGATGCACAAGATTGATTAAAAACCCTAATTGGACAAGAATAAGCCTAGTGAGGACGAAAATGACCTAAATGTTCATCAAATGACTAAACACACCTATTGGATGCACAAGATTGGTTAAAAACCCTAATTGGACAAGAATAAGCCTAGGGAGGACGAAAATGACCTAAATGTTCATCCAATGACACAATTGAACTTATTGGATGCACAAGATTGGTTAAAAACCCTAATGGGACAAGAATAAGCCTAGGGAGGACGAAAAAGACCTCAATGTTCATCCAACGTCACAAACACACCTATTGGAGGCACAAGATTGGTTAGAAACCCTAATTGGACAAGAATAAGCCTAGGGAGGACGAAAATGACCTAAATGTTAATCCAATGACACAAATAAACTTATTGGATGCACAAGATTGGTTAAAAACCCTAATTGGACAAGAATAAGCCTAGGGAGGACGAAAATGACCTAAATGTTCATCCAATGACACAAACACACCTATTGGATGCACAAGATTGGTTAAAAACCCTAATTGGACAAGAATAAGCCTAGGGAGGACGAAAATAACCTAAAAGTTCATCCAATGACACAAATGAACTTATTGGATGCACAAGATTGGTTAAAAACCCTAATTGGACAAGAATAAGCCTAGGGAGGACGAAAATGACCTAAATGTTCATCCAATGACACAAACACACCTATTAGATGCACAAGATTGTTTAGAAACCCTAATTGGACAAGAATAAGCCTAGAGAGGACGAAAATGACCTAAATGTTCATCCAATGACACAAATGAACATATTGGATGTACAAGATTGGTTAAAAACCCTAATTGGACAAGAATAAGCCTAGGGAGGACGAAAATGACCTAAATGTTCATCCAATGACACAATTGAACTTATTGGATTCACAAGATCGGTTAAAAACCCTAATGGGACAAGAATAAGGTTAGGGAGGACGAAAATGACCTAAATGTTCATCCAATGACACAAACACACCTATTGGATGCACAAGATTGGTTAAAAATCCTAATTGGATAAGAATAAGCATAGGGAGGACGAAAATGACCTAAATGTTCATCCAATGACACAAACACACCTATTGGATGCACAAGATTGGTTAGAAACCCTAATTGGACAAGAATAAGCCTAGGGAGGACGAAAATGATCTAAATGTTTATACAATGACACAAACACACCTATTGGATGCACAATATTGGTTAAAAACCCTAATTGGACAAGAATAAGACTAGGGAGGACGAAAATGACCTAAATGTTAATCCAATGACACAAATGAACTTATTGGATGAACAAGATTGATTAAAAACCCTAATTGGACAAGAATAAGCCTAGGGAGGACGAAAATGACCTAAATGTTCATCCAATGACACAAACACACCTATTAGATGCACAAGATTGTTTAGAAACCCTAATTGGACAAGAATAAGCCTAGAGAGGACGAAAATGACCTAAATGTTCATCCAATGACACAAATGAACATATTGGATGTACAAGATTGGTTAAAAACCCTAATTGGACAAGAATAAGCCTAGGGAGGACGAAAATGACCTAAATGTTCATCCAATGACACAATTGAACTTATTGGATTCACAAGATTGGTTAAAAACCCTAATGGGACAAGAATAAGGTTAGGGAGGACGAAAATGACCTAAATGTTCATCCAATGTCACAAACACACCTATTGGATGCACAAGATTGGTTAGAAACCCTAATTGGACAAGAATAAGCCTAGGGAGGACGAAAATGACATAAATGTTAATCCAATGACACAAGTGAACTTATTGGATGCACAAGATTGGTTAAAAACCCTAATTGGACAAGAATAAGCCTAGGGAGGACGAAAATGACCTAAATGTTCATCCAATGACACAAACACACCTATTGGATGCACAAGATTGTTTAGAAACCCTAATTGGACAAGAATAAGCCTAGCAAGGACGAAAATGACCTAAATGTTAATCCAATGACACAAATGAACTTATTGGATGCACAAGATTGGTTAAAAACCCTAATTGGACAAGAATAAGCCTAGGGAGGACGAAAATAACCTAAATGTTCATCAAATGACTAAACACACCTATTGGATGCACAAGATTGGTTAGAAACCCTAATTGGACAAGAATAAGCCTAGGGAGGACGAAAATGACCTAAATGTTCACCCAATGACACAAATGAACTTATTGGATGCACAAGATTGGTTAAAAACCCTAATTGGACAAGAATAAGCCTAGGGAGGATGAAAATAACCTGAATGTTCATCCAATGACACAAACACACCTATTGGATGCACAAGATTGGTTAAAAACCCTAATTGGACAAGAATAAGCATAGGGAGGACGAAAATGACCTAAATGTTCATCCAATGACACAAACACACCTATTGGATGCACAAGAATGGTTAGAAACCCTAATTGGACAAGAATAAGCCTAGGGAGGACGAAAATGACCTAAATGTTCACCCAATGACACAAATGAACTTATTGGATGCACAAGATTGGTTAAAAACCCTAATTGGACAAGAATAAGCCTAGGGAGGACGAAAATGACCTAAATGTTCATCCAATGACACAAACACACCTATTGGATGCACAAGATTGGTTAAAAACCCTAATTGGACAAGAATAAGCATAGGGAGGACGAAAATGACCTAAACGTTCATCAAATGACACAAACACACCTATTGGATGCACAAGATTGGTTAGAAACCCTAATTGGACAAGAATAAGCCTTGGGAGGACGAAAATGACCTAAATGTTCACCCAATGACACAAATGAACTTATTGGATGCACAAGATTGGTTAAAAACCCTAATTGGACAAGAATAAGCCTAGGGAGGACGAAAATGACCTAAATGTTCATCGAATGACCCAAACACACCTATTGGATGCACAAGATTGGTTCAAAACCCTAATTGGACAAGAATAAGCCTAGGGAGGACGAAAATGACCTAAATGTTCATCCAATGACACAAATGAACTTATTGGATGCACAAGATTGGTTAAAAACCCTAATTGGACAAGAATAAGCCTAGGGAGGACGAAAATGACCTAAATGTTCATCCAATGACACAAATGATTTATTGGATGCACAAGATTGGTTAAAAACCCTAATTGGACAAGAATAAGCCTAGGGAGGACGAAAATGACCAAAATGTTCGTCCAATGACACAAACACACCTATTGGATGCACAAGATTGCATAAAAACCCTAATTGGACAAGAATAAGACTAGGGAGGACGAAAATGACCTAAATGTTCCTCCAATGACACAAACAAACCTATTGGATGCACATGATTGTATAAAAACCCTAATTCGACAAGAATAAGACTAGGGAGGACGAAAATGACCTAAATGTTCCTCCAATGACACAAACACACCTATTGGATGCACAAGATTGCATAAAAACCCTAATTGAACAATAATAAGACTAGGGAGGACGTAAATGACCTAAACGTTCCACAAATGACACAAATGAACTTATTGGATGCACAAGGTTGGTTAAAAACCCTAATTGGACAAGAATAAGCCTAAGGAGGACGAAAATGACCTAAATGTTCAACCAATGACACAAATGAACTTATTGGATGCACAAGATTGGTTAAAAACCCTAATTGGACAAGAATAAGCCTAGGGAGGACGAAAATGACCTAAATGTTCATCAAATGACACAAACACACCTATTGGATGCACAAGATTGGTTAAAAACCCTAATTGGACAAGAATAAGCCTAGGGAGGACAAAAATGACCTAATTGTTAATCCAATGACACAAATGAACTTATTGGAAGCACAAGATTGGTTAAAAACCCTAATTGGACAAGAATAAGCCTAGGGAGGATGAAAATGACCTAAATGTTAATCCAATGACACAAATGAACTTATTGGATGCACAAGATTGGTTAAAAACCCTAATTGGACAAGAATAAGCCTAGGGAGGATGAAAATAACCTAAATGTTCATCAAATGACTAAACACACCTATTGGATGCACAAGATTGGTTAAAAACCCTAATTGGACAAGAATAAGCCTAAAGAGGACGAAAATGACCTAAATGTTCATCCAAAGACACAAACACACCTATAGGATGCACAAGATTGGTTAGAAACCCTAATTGGACAAGAATAAGCGTAGGGAGGACGAAAATGACCTAAATGTTAATCCAATGACACAAATGAACTTATTGGATGCAGAAGATTGGTTAAAAACCCTAATTGGACAAGAATAAGCCTAGGGAGGACGAAAATGACCTAAATGTTAATCCAATGACACAAATGAACTTATTGGATGCACAAGATTGGTTAAAAACCCTAATTGGACAAGAATAAGCCTAGGGAGGATGAAAATAACCTAAATCTTCATCAAATGACTAAACACACCTATTGGATGCACAAGATTGGTTAAAAACCCTAATTGGACAAGAATAAGCCTAAAGAGGACGAAAATGACCTAAATGTTCATCCAATGACACAAACACACCTATTGGATGCACAAGATTGGTTAGAAACCCTAATTGGACAAGAATAAGCGTAGGGAGGACGAAAATGACCTAAATGTTAATCTAATGACACAAATGAACTTATTGGATACACAAGATTGGTTAAAAACCCTAATTGGACAAGAATAAGCCTAGGGAGGACGAAAATAACCTAAATGTTCATCAAATGACTAAACACACCTATTGGATGCACAAGATTGGTTAGAAACCCTAATTGGACAAGAATAAGCATAGGGAGGACGAAAATGACCTAAATGTTCACCCAGTGACACAAATGAACTTATTGGATGCACAAGATTGGTTAAAAACCCTAATTGGACAAGAATAAGCCTAGGGAGGACGAAAATGACCTAAATGTTCATCCAATGACACAAACACACCTATTGGATGCACAAGATTGGTTAAAAACCCTAATTGGACAACAATAAGCATAGGGAGGACGAAAATGACCTAATTGTTCATCCAATGAAACAAACACACCTATTGGATGTACAAGATTCGTTAGAAACCCTAATTGGACAAGAATAAGCCTAGGGAGGACGAAAATGACCTAAATGTTCATCCAATGACACAAACACACCTATTGGATGCACAAGATTGGTTAAAAACCCTAATTGGACAAGAATAAGCCTAGGGAGGACGAAAATTACCTAAATGTTCATCCAATGACACAAAGGAACTTATTGGATGCACAAGATTGGTTAAAAACCCTAATTGGACAAGAATAAGCCTAGGGAGGACGAAAATGACCTAAATGTTCATCCAATGACACAAACACACCTATTGGATGCACAAGATTGGTTAAAAACCCTAATTGGACAAGAATAAGCGTAAGGAGGACGAAAATGACCTAAATGTTCATCCAATGACACAAACACACCTATTGGATGCACAAGATTGGTTAAAAACCCTAATTGGACAAGAATAAGCCTAGGGAGGACGAAAATGACGTAAATGTTCATCCAATGACACAAATGAACTTATTGGATGCACAAGATTGCTTAGAAACCCTAATTGGACAAGAATAAGCCTAGGGAGGACGAAAATGACCTAAATGTTCATCCAATGACACAAATACACCTATTGGATGCACAAGATTGGTTAGAAACCCTAATTGGACAAGAATAAGCTTAGGGAGGACGAAAATGACCTAAACGTTCATCCAATGACACAAACACACCTATTGGATGCACAAGATTGGTTAAAAACCCTAATTGGACAAGAATAAGCCTAGGGTGGACGAAAATGAACTAAATGTTTATCCAATGACACAAATGAACTTATTGGATGCACAAGATTTGTTAAAAACCCTAATTGGACAAGAATAAGCCTAGGGAGGACGAAAATGACCTAAATGTTCATCCAATGACACAAACACACCTATTGGATGCACAAGATTGGTTAAAAACCCTAATTGGACAAGAATAAGCCTAGGGAGGACGAAAATGACCTAAATGTTCATCCAATGACACAAATGAACTTATTGGATGCACAAGATTGGTTAAAAACCCTAATTGGACAAGAATAAGCCTAGGAAGGACGAAAATGACCTAAATGTTCATCCAATGACATAAATGAACAAATTGGATGCACAAGATTGCGTAAAAACCCTAATTGGACAAGAATAAGCCTAGGGAGGATGAAAATGACCTAAATGTTCATCCAATGACACAAATGAACTTATTGGATGCACAAGATTGGTTAAAAATCCTAATTGGACAAGAATAAGCCTAGGGAGGACGAAAATGACCTAAATGTTCATCCAATGACACAAATACACCTATTGGATGCACAAGATTGGTTAAAAACCCTAATTGGACAAGAATAAGCCTAGGGAGGACGAAAATGACCTAAATGTTCATCCAATGACACAAAAAGACACCTATTGGATGCACAAGATTGGTTAAAAACCCTAATTGGACAAGAATAAGCCTAGGGTTGACGAAAATGACCTAAATGTTTATCCAATGACACAAACACACCTATTGGATGCACAAGATTGGTTAAAAACCCTAATTGGACAAGAATAAGCCTAGGGAGGACGAAAATGACCTAAATGTTCATCCAATGACACAAATGAACTTATTGGATGCACAAGATTGGTTAAAAACATTAATTGGACAAGAATAAGCCTAGGGAGGACGATAATGACCTAAATGTTCATCCAATGACACAAATGAACTTATTGGATGCACAAGATTGGTTAAAAACCCTAATTGGACAAGAATAAGCCTTGGGAGGACGAAAATGACCTAAATGTTCATCCAATGACACAAATGAACTTATTGGATGTACAAGATTGGTTAAAAACCCTAATTGGACAAGAATAAGCCTTGGGAGGACGAAAATGACCTAAATGTTCATCCAATGACACAAACACACCTATTGGATGCACAAGATTGGTTAGAAACCCTAATTGGACAAGAATAAGCCTAGGGAGGACGAAAATGACCTAAATGTTAATCCAATGACACAAATGAACTTATTGGATGCACAAGATTGGTTAAAAACCCTAATTGGACAAGAATAAGCCTAGGGAAGATGAAAATAACCTAAATGTTCATCAAATGACTAAACACACCTATTGGATGCACAAGATTGGTTAAAAACCCTAATTGGACAAGAATAAGCCTAGGGAGGACGAAAATGACCTAAATGTTCATCCAATGACACAATTGAACTTATTGGATGCACAAGATTGGTTAAAAACCCTAATTGGAATAGAATAAGCCTAGGGAGGACGAAAATGACCTAAATGTTCATCCAATGACACAAACACACCTATTGGATGCACAAGATTGGTTAGAAACCCTAATTGGACAAGAATAAGCCTAGGGAGGACGAAAATGACCTAAATGTTAATCCAATGACAAAATGAACTTATTGGATGCACAAGATTGGTTAAAAACCCTAATTGGACAAGAATAAGCCTAGGGAGGACGAAAATAACCTAAATGTTCATCCAATGACACAAACACACCTATTGGATGCACAAGATTGGTTAGAAACCCTAATTGGATAAGAATAAGCCTAGGGAGGACGAAAATGACCTAAATGTTAATCCAATGACACAAATGAACTTATTGGATGCACAAGATTGGTTAAAAACCCTAATTGGACAAGAATAAGCCTAGGGAGGACGAAAATGACCTAAATGTTCATCCAATGACACAAACACACCTATTGGATGCACAAGATTGGTTAGAAACCCTAATTGGACAAGAATAAGCCTACGAAGGACGAAAATGACCTAAATGTTAATCCAATGACACAAATGAACTTATTGGATGCACAAGATTGGTTAAAAACCTTAATTGGACAAGAATAAGCCTAGGGAGGACGAAAATGACCAAAATGTTCATCCAATGACACAAACACACCTATTGGATGCACAAGATTGGTTAAAAACCGTAATTGGACAAGAATAAGCCTAGGGAGGACGAAAATGACCTAAATGTTAATCCAATGACACAAATGAACTTATTGGTTGCACAAGATTGGTTAAAAACCCTAATTGGACAAGACTAAGCCTAGGGAGGACGAAAATGACCTAAATGCTCATCCAATGACACAAATACACCTATTGGATGCACAACATTGTTTAGAAACCCTAATTGGACAAGAATAAGACTAGGGAGGACGAAAATGACCTAAATGTTCATCCAATGACACAAACACACCTATTGGATGCACAAGATTGGTTAGAAACCCTAATTGGACAAGAATAAGCCTAGGGAGGAAGAAAATGACCTAAATGTTAATCCAATGACACAAATGAACTTATTGGATGCACAAGATTGGTTAAAAACCATAATTGGACAAGAATAAGCCTAGGGAGGACGAAAATAACCTAAATTTTCATCAAATGGCTAAACACACCTATTGGATGCACAAGATTGGTTAGAAACCCTAATTGGACAAGAATAAGCCTAGGGAGGACGAAAATGACCTAAATGTTCACCCAATGACACAAATGAACTTATTGGATGCACAAGATTGGTTAAAAACCCTAATTGGACAAGAATAAGCCTAGGGTGGACGAAAGTGACCTAAATGTTCATCCAATGACACAAACACACCTATTGGATGCCCAAGATTTGTTAAAAACCCTAATTGGACAAGAATAAGCATAGGGAGGACGAAAATGACCTAAATGTTCATCCAATGACACAAACACACCTATTGGATGCACAAGATTGGTTAGAAACCCTAATTGGACAAGAATAAGCGTAGGGAGGACGAAAATGACCTAAATGTTAATCTAATGACACAAATGAACTTATTGGATACACAAGATTGGTTAAAAACCCTAATTGGACAAGAATAAGCCTAGGGAGGACGAAAATAACCTAAATGTTCATCAAATGACTAAACACACCTATTGGATGCACAAGATTGGTTAGAAACCCTAATTGGACAAGAATAAGCCTAGGGAGGACGAAAATGACCTAAATGTTCACCCAATGACACAAATGAACTTATTGGATGCACAAGATTGGTTAAAAACCCTAATTGGACAAGAATAAGCCTAG
Source organism: Cicer pinnatifidum (assembly GCA_037974775.1). Classification (NCBI taxonomy): domain Eukaryota; kingdom Viridiplantae; phylum Streptophyta; class Magnoliopsida; order Fabales; family Fabaceae; genus Cicer; species Cicer pinnatifidum. The sequence continues at coordinate 56,832 of JBBPBR010000486.1, read as the reverse complement.
GGAGGATGAAAATAACCTGAATGTTCATCCAATGACACAAACACACCTATTGGATGCACAAGATTGGTTAAAAACCCTAATTGGACAAGAATAAGCATAGGGAGGACGAAAATGACCTAAATGTTCATCCAATGACACAAACACACCTATTGGATGCACAAGAATGGTTAGAAACCCTAATTGGACAAGAATAAGCCTAGGGAGGACGAAAATGACCTAAATGTTCACCCAATGACACAAATGAACTTATTGGATGCACAAGATTGGTTAAAAACCCTAATTGGACAAGAATAAGCCTAGGGAGGACGAAAATGACCTAAATGTTCATCCAATGACACAAACACACCTATTGGATGCACAAGATTGGTTAAAAACCCTAATTGGACAAGAATAAGCATAGGGAGGACGAAAATGACCTAAACGTTCATCAAATGACACAAACACACCTATTGGATGCACAAGATTGGTTAGAAACCCTAATTGGACAAGAATAAGCCTTGGGAGGACGAAAATGACCTAAATGTTCACCCAATGACACAAATGAACTTATTGGATGCACAAGATTGGTTAAAAACCCTAATTGGACAAGAATAAGCCTAGGGAGGACGAAAATGACCTAAATGTTCATCCAATGACAAAAACACACCTATTGGATGCACAAGATTGGTTAAAAACCCTAATTGTAGAAGAATAAGCATAGGGAGGACGAAAATTACCTAAATGTTCATCCAATGACACAAACACACCTATTGGATGCACAAGATTGGTTAAAAACACTAATTGGACAAGAATAAGCCTAGGGAGGACGAAAATGACCTAAATGTTCATCAAATGACTAAACACACCTATTGGATGCACAAGATTGGTTAGAAACCCTAATTGGACAAGAATAAGCCTAGGGAGGATGAAAATGACCTAAATGTTCATCCAATGACACAAATGAACTTATTGGATGCACAAGATTGGTTAAAAACCCTAATTGGACAAGAATAAGCCTAGGGAGGACGAAAATGACCTTAATGTTCATCCAATGACGTAAATGAACATATTGGATGCATAAGATTGGTTAAAAACCCTAATTGGACAAGAATAAGCCTAGGGAGGACGAAAATGACTTAAATGTTCATCCAATGACTCAAACACACCTATTGGATGCACAAGAATGTTTAGAAACCTTAATTGGACAAGAATAAGCCTTGGGAGGACGAAAATGACCTAAATGTTCATCCAATGACACAAATGAACATTTTGGATGCACAAGATTGGTTAAAAACCCTAATTGGACAAGAATAAGCCTAGGGAGGACGAAAATGACCTAAATGTTCATCAAATGACTAAACACACCTATTGGATGCACAAGATTGGTTAGAAACCCTAATTGGACAAGAATAAGCCTAGGGAGGACGGAAATGACCTAAATGTTCATCCAATGACACAAACACACCTATTGGATGCACAAGATTGGTTAGAAACCCTAATTGGACAAGAATAAGCCTAGGGAGGATGAAAATGACCTAAATGTTCATCCAATGACACAAACACACCTATTGGATGCACAAGATTGGTTAAAAACCCTAATTGGACAAGAATAAGCCTAGGGTGGACGAAAATGACCTAATTACTAATCCAATGACAAAAATGAACTTATTGGATGCACAAGATTGTTTAAAAACCCTAATTGGACAAGAATAAGCCTAGGGAGAACGAAAATGACCTAAATGTTCATCCAATGACACAAACACACCTATTGGATGCACAAGATTGGTTAAAAACCCTAATTGGACAAGAATAAGCCTAGGGAGGACGAAAATGACCTAAATGTTCATCAAATGACTAAAGACACCTATTGGATGCACAAGATTGGTTAGAAACCCTAATTGGACAAGAATAAGCATAGGGAGGACGAAAATGACCTAAATGTTCACCCAATGACACAAATGAACTTATTGGATGCACAAGATTGGTTAAAAACCCTAATTGGACAAGAATAAGCCTAGGGAGGACGAAAATGACCTAAATGTTCATCCAATGACACAAACACACCTATTGGATGCACAAGATTGGTTAAAAACCCTAATTGGACAAGAATACGCCTAGGGAGGACGAAAATTACCTAAATGTTCATCCAATGACACAAACAGACCGATTGGATGCACACGATTGGTTAGAAACCCTAATTTGACAAGAATAAGCCTAGGGAGGACGAAAATGACCTAAATGTTAATCCAATGACACAAATGAACTTATTGGATGCACAAGATTGGTTAAAAACCCTAATTGGACAAGAATAAGCCTAGGGAGGACGAAAATGACCTAAATGTTAATCCAATGACACAACTCAACTTATTGGATGCACAAGATTGGTTAAAAACCCTAATTGGACAAGAATAAGCCTATGCAGGACGAAAATGACCTAATTGATCATCCAATGACACAAACATACCTATTGGATGCACAAGATTGGTTAAAACCCCTAATTGGACAAGAATCAGCCTAGGGAGGACGAAAATGACCTAAATGTTAATCCAATGACACAACTTAACTTATTGGATGCACAAGATTGGTTAAAAACCCTAATTGGACAAGAATAAGCCTAGGGAGGACGAAAATGACCTAATTGATCATCCAATGACACAAACACACCTATTGGATGCACAAGATTGGTTAAAAACCCTAATTGGACAAGAATAAACCTAGGGAGGACGAAAATGACCTAATTGATCATCCAATGACACAAACACACCTATTGGATGCACATGATTGGTTAAAAACCCTAATTGGACAAGAATAAACCTAGGGAGGACGAAAATGACCTAATTGATCATCCAATGACACAAACACACCTATTGGATGCACAAGATTGGTTAAAAACCCTAATTGGACAAGAATATGCCTAGGGAGGACGAAAATGACCTAAATATTAATTCAATGACACAAAAAAACTTATTGGATGCACAAGATTGGTTCAAAACCCTAATTGGACAAGAATAAGCCTAGGGAGGACGAAAATGACCTAAATGTTCATCCAATGACACAAACACACCTATTGGATGCACAAGATTGGTTAAAAACCCTAATTGGACAAGAATAAGCCTAGGGAGGACGAAAATGACCTAATTGATCATCCAATGACACAAACACACCTATTGGATGCACAAGATTGGTTAAAAACCCTAATTGGACAAGAATAAGCCTCGGGAGGACAAAAATGACCTAATTGATCATCCAATGACACAAACACACCTATTGGATGCACAAGATTGGTTAAAAACCCTAATTGGACAAGAATAAGCCTAGGGAGGGCGAAAATGACCTAATTGATCATCCAATGACACAAACACACCTATTGGATGCACAAGATTGGTTAAAAACCCTAATTGGACAAGAATAAGCCTAGGGAGGACGAAAATGACCTAATTGATCATCCAATGACACAAACACACCTATTGGATGCACAAGATTGGTTTAAAACCCTAGTTGGACAAGATTATGCCTAGGGAGGACGAAAATGACCTAATTGATCATCCAATGACACAAATGAAGTTATTGGATGCACAAGATTGGTTAAAAACCCTAATTGGACAAGAATAAGCCTAGGGAGGACGAAAATGACCTAATTGTTCATCCAATGACACAAACACACCTATTGGATGCACAAGATTGGTTAAAAACCCTAATTGGACAAGAATAAGCCTTGGGAGGACGAAAATGACCTAAATGTTCATCCAATGACACAAACACACCTATTAGATGCACAAGATTGGTTAGAAACCCTAATTGGACAAGAATAAGCCAATGGAGGACGAAAATGACCTAAATGTTAATCCAATGACACAAACGAACTTATTAGATGCACAAGATTGGTTAAAAACCCTAATTGGACAAGAATAAGCCTAAGGAGGATGAAAATAACCTAAATGTTCATCAAATGACTAAACACACCTATTGGATACACAAGATTGGTTAAAAACCCTAATTGGACAAGAATAAGCCTAAAGAGGACGAAAATGACCTAAATGTTCATCCAATGACACAAACACACCTATTGGATGCACAAGATTGGTTAAAAACCCTAATTGGACAAGAATAAGCCTAGGGAGGACGAAAATGACCTAAATGTTCATTCAATGACACAATTGAACTTATTGGATGTACAAGATTGGTTAAAAACCCTAATGGGACAAGAATAAGGTTAGGGAGGACGAAAATGACCTAAATGTTCATCCAATGTCACAAACACACATATTGGATGCACAAGATTGGTTAGAAACCCTAATTGGACAAGAATAAGCCTAGGGAGGACGAAAATGACATAAATGTTAATCCAATGACACAAATGAACTTATTGGATGCACAAGATTGGTTAAAATCCCTAATTGGACAAGAATAAGCCTAGGGAGGACGAAAATGACCTAAATGTTCATCCAATGACACAAACACACCTATTGGATGCACAAGATTGGTTAGAAACCCTAATTGGACAAGAATAAGCCTAGGGAGGACGAAAATGACCTAAATGTTAATCCAATGCCACAAATGAACTTATTGGATGCACAAGATTGGTTAAAAACCCTAATTGGACAAGAATAAGCCTAGGGAGGACGAAAATGACCTAAATGTTAATCCAATGACACAAATGAACTTATTGGATGCACAAGATTGGTTAAAAACCCTATTTGCACAAGAATAAGCCTAGGGAGAATGAAAATGACATAAATTTTAATCCATTGACACAAATGAACTTATTGGATGCACAAGATTGGTTAAAAACCCTAATTGGACAAGAATAAGCCTAGGGAGGACGAAAATGACCTAAATGTTAATCCAATGACACAAATGAACTTATTGGATGCACAAGATTGGTTAAAAACCCTAATTGGACAAGAATAAGCCTAGGGAGGATGAAAATAACCTAAATGTTCATCAAATGACTAAACACACCTATTGGATGCACAAGATTGGTTAAAAACCCTAATTGGACAAGAATAAGCCTAAAGAGGACGAAAATGACCTAAATGTTCATCCAATGACACAAAAACACCTATTGGATGCACAAGATTGGTTAGAAACCCTAATTGGACAAGAATAAGCGTAGGGAGGACGAAAATGACCTAAATGTTAATCCAATGACACAAATGAACTTATTGGATGCACAAGATTGGTTAAAAACCCTAATTGGACAAGAATAAGCCTAGGGAGGACGAAAATGACCTAAATGTTAATCCAATGACACAAATGAACTTATTGGATGCACAAGATTGGTTAAAAACCCTAATTGGACAAGAATAAGCCTAGGGAGGATGAAAATAACCTAAATGTTCATCAAATGACTAAACACACCTATTGGATGCACAAGATTGGTTAAAAACCCTAATTGGACAAGAATAAGCCTAGGGAGGAAAAAAATGACCTAAATGTTCATCCAATGACACAAACACACCTATTGGATGCACAAGATTGGTTAAAAACCCTAATTGGACAAGAATAAGCATAGGGAGGACGAAAATGACCTAAATGTTCATCCAATGACACAAATGAACTTATTGGATGCACAAGATTGCTTATAAACCCTAATTGGACAAGAATAAGCCTAGGGAGGACGAAAATGACCTAAATGTTCATCCAATGACACAAATAAACCTATTGGATGCAGAAGATTGGTTAGAAACCCTAATTGGACAACAATAAGCCTTGGGAGGACGAAAATGACCTAAATGTTCATCCAATGACACAAATGAACTTATTGGATGCACAAGATTGGTTAAAAACCCTAATTGGACAAGAATAAGCCTAGGGAGGACGAAAATGACCTAAATGTTCATCCCATGACACAAACACACCTATTGGATGCACAAGATTGGTTAGAAACCCTAATTGGACAAGAATAAGCCTAGGGAGGACGAAAATGACATAAATGTTAATCCAATGACACAAATGAACTTATTGGATGCACAAGATTGGTTAAAATCCCTAATTGGACAAGAATAAGCCTAGGGAGGACGAAAATGACCTAAATGTTCATCCAATGACACAAACACACCTATTGGATGCACAAGATTGGTTAAAAATCCTAATTGGATAAGAATAAGCATAGGGAGGACGAAAATGACCTAAATGTTCATCCAATGACACAAACACACCTATTGGATATACAAGATTGGTTAGAAACCCTAATTGGACAAGAATAAGCCTAGGGAGGACGAAAATGACCTAAATGTTCATCCAAACTCACAAACACACCTATTGGATGCACAAGATTGGTTAGAAACCCTAATTGGACAAGAATAAGCCTAGGGAGAACGAAAATGACCTAAATGTTAATCCAATGACACAAATGAACTTATTGGATGCACAAGATTGGTTAAAAACCCTAATTGGACAAGAATAAGCCTAGGGAGGATGAAAATAACCTAAATGTTCATCAAATGACTAAACACACCTATTGGATGCACAAGATTGGTTAAAAACCCTAATTGGACAAGAATAAGCCTAAAGAGGACGAAAATGACCTAAATGTTCATCCAAAGACACAAACACACCTATAGGATGCACAAGATTGGTTAGAAACCCTAATTGGACAAGAATAAGCGTAGGGAGGACGAAAATGACCTAAATGTTAATCCAATGACACAAATGAACTTATTGGATGCAGAAGATTGGTTAAAAACCCTAATTGGACAAGAATAAGCCTAGGGAGGACGAAAATGACCTAAATGTTAATCCAATGACACAAATGAACTTATTGGATGCACAAGATTGGTTAAAAACCCTAATTGGACAAGAATAAGCCTAGGGAGGATGAAAATAACCTAAATCTTCATCAAATGACTAAACACACCTATTGGATGCACAAGATTGGTTAAAAACCCTAATTGGACAAGAATAAGCCTAAAGAGGACGAAAATGACCTAAATGTTCATCCAATGACACAAACACACCTATTGGATGCACAAGATTGGTTAGAAACCCTAATTGGACAAGAATAAGCGTAGGGAGGACGAAAATGACCTAAATGTTAATCCAATGACACAAATGAACTTATTGGATGCACAAGATTGGTTAAAAACCCTAATTGGACAAGAATAAGCCTAGGGAGGACGAAAATAACCTAAATGTTCATTAAATGACTAAACACACCTATTGGATGCACAAGATTTGTTAGAAACCCTATTTGGACAAGAATAAGCCTAGGGAGGACGAAAATGACCTTAATGTTCACCCAATGACACAAATGAACTTATTGGATGCACAAGATTGGTTAAAATTCCTATTTGGACAAGAATAAGCCTAGGGAGGACGAAAATGACCTAAATGTTCATCCAATGACACAAACACACCTATTGGATGCACAAGATTGGTTAAAAACCCTAATTGGACAAGAATAAGCCTAGGGAGGACGAAAATGACCTAAATGTTCATCCAATGACACAAATTCACCTATTGGATGCACAGGATTGGTTAGAAACCCTAATTGGACAAGAATAAGCCTAGGGAGGACGAAAATGACCTAAATGTTCATCCAATGACACAAACACACCTATTGGATGCACAAGATTGGTTAAAAACCCTAATTGGACAAGAATAAGCCTAGGGAGGACGAAAATGACCTAATTGTTAATCCCATGACACAAATGAACTTATTGGATGCACAAGATTGGTTAAAAACCCTAATTGGACAAGAATAAGCCTAGGGAGGACGAAAATGACCTAAATGTTAATCCAATGACACAAATGAACTTATTGGATGCACAAGATTGGTTAAAAACCCTAATTGGACAAGAATAAGCCTAGGGAGGATGAAAATAACCTAAATGTTCATCAAATGACTAAACACACCTATTGGATGCACAAGATTGGTTAAAAACCCTAATTGGACAAGAATAAGCCTAAAGAGGACGAAAATGACCTAAATGTTCATCCAATGACACAAAAACACCTATTGGATGCACAAGATTGGTTAGAAACCCTAATTGGACAAGAATAAGCGTAGGGAGGACGAAAATGACCTAAATGTTAATCCAATGACACAAATGAACTTATTGGATGCACAAGATTGGTTAAAAACCCTAATTGGACAAGAATAAGCCTAGGGAGGACGAAAATGACCTAAATGTTAATCCAATGACACAAATGAACTTATTGGATGCACAAGATTGGTTAAAAACCCTAATTGGACAAGAATAAGCCTAGGGAGGATGAAAATAACCTAAATGTTCATCAAATGACTAAACACACCTATTGGATGCACAAGATTGGTTAAAAACCCTAATTGGACAAGAATAAGCCTACAGAGGACGAAAATGACCTAAATGTTCATCCAATGACACAAACACACCTATTGGATGCACAAGATTGGTTAGAAACCCTAATTGGACAAGAATAAGCGTAGGGAGGACGAAAATGACCTAAATGTTAATCCAATGACACAAATGAACTTATTGGATGCACAAGATTGGTTAAAAACCCTAATTGGACAAGAATAAGCCTAGGGAGGACGAAAAAAACCTAAATGTTCATCAAATGACTAAACACACCTATTGGATGCACAAGATTGGTTAGAAACCCTAATTGGACAAGAATAAGCCTAGGGAGGACGAAAATGACATAAATGTTCACCCAATGACACAAATGAACTTATTGGATGCACAAGATTGGTTAAAAACCTTAATTGGACAAGAATAAGCCTAGGGAGGACGAAAATGACCTAAATGTTCATCCAATGACACAAACACACCTATTGGATGCACAAGATTGGTTAAAAATTCTAATTGGATAAGAATAAGCATAGGGAGGACGAAAATGACCTAAATGTTCATCCAATGACACAAACACACCTATTGGATGCACAAGATTGGTTAGAAACCCTAATTGGACAAGAATAAGCCTAGGGAGGACGAAAATGATCTAAATGTTCATCCAATGACACAAACACACCTATTGGATGCACAATATTGGTTAAAAACCCTAATTGAACAAGAATAAGACTAGGGAGGACGAAAATGACCTAAATGTTAATCCAATGACACAAATGAACTTATTGGATGAACAAGATTGATTAAAAACCCTAATTGGACAAGAATAAGCCTAGGGAGGACGAAAATGACCTAAATGTTCATCCAATGACACAAACACACCTATTAGATGCACAAGATTGTTTAGAAACCCTAATTGGACAAGAATAAGCCTAGAGAGGACGAAAATGACCTAAATGTTCATCCAATGACACAAATGAACATATTGGATGTACAAGATTGGTTAAAAACCCTAATTGGACAAGAATAAGCCTAGGGAGGACGAAAATGACCTAAATGTTCATCCAATGACACAATTGAACTTATTGGATTCACAAGATTGGTTAAAAACCCTAATGGGAAAAGAATAAGGTTAGGGAGGACGAAAATGACCTAAATGTTCATCCAATGTCACAAACACACCTATTGGATGCACAAGATTGGTTAAAAACCCTAATTGGACAAGAATAAGCCTAGGGAGGACGAAAATAACATAATTGTTAATCCAATGACACAAATGAACTTATTGGATGCACAAGATTGGTTAAAAACCCTAATTGGACAAGAAGAAGCCTAGGGAGGACGAAAATGACCTAAATGTTCATCCAATGACACAAACACACCTATTGGATGCACAAGATTGTTTAGAAACCCTAATTGGACAAGAATAAGCCTAGGGAGGACGAAAATGACCTAAATGTTCATCCAATGACACAATTGAACTTATTGGATTCACAAGATTGGTTAAAAACCCTAATGGGACAAGAATAAGGTTAGGGAGGACGAAAATGACCTAAATGTTCATCCAATGTCACAAACACACCTATTGGATGCACAAGATTGGTTAGAAACCCTAATTGGACAAGAATAAGCCTAGGGAGGACGAAAATGACATAAATGTTAATCCAATGACACAAGTGAACTTATTGGATGCACAAGATTGGTTAAAAACCCTAATTGGACAAGAATAAGCCTAGGGAGGACGAAAATGACCTAAATGTTCATCCAATGACACAAACACACCTATTGGATGCACAAGATTGTTTAGAAACCCTAATTGGACAAGAATAAGCCTAGCAAGGACGAAAATGACCTAAATGTTAATCCAATGACACAAATGAACTTATTGGATGCACAAGATTGGTTAAAAACCCTAATTGGACAAGAATAAGCCTAGGGAGGACGAAAATAACCTAAATGTTCATCAAATGACTAAACACACCTATTGGATGCACAAGATTGGTTAGAAACCCTAATTGGACAAGAATAAGCCTAGGGAGGACGAAAATGACCTAAATGTTCACCCAATGACACAAATGAACTTATTGGATGCACAAGATTGGTTAAAAACCCTAATTGGACAAGAATAAGCCTAGGGAGGATGAAAATAACCTGAATGTTCATCCAATGACACAAACACACCTATTGGATGCACAAGATTGGTTAAAAACCCTAATTGGACAAGAATAAGCATAGGGAGGACGAAAATGACCTAAATGTTCATCCAATGACACAAACACACCTATTGGATGCACACGATTGGTTAGAAACCCTATTTTGACAAGAATAAGCCTAGGGAGGACGAAAATGACCTAACTATTCATCCAATGACACAAATGAACTTATTGGATGCACAAGATTGCTTAAAACCCTAATTGGACAAGAATAAGACTAGGGAGGACGAAAATGACCTAAATGTTCATCCAATGACACAAACACACCTATTGGATGCACAAGATTGGTTAGAAACCCTAATTGGACAAGAATAAGCCTAGGAAGGACGAAAATGACCTAAATGTTAATCCAATGACACAAATGAACTTATTGGATGCACAAGATTGGTTAAAAACCGTAATTGGACAAGAATAAGCCTAGGGAGGACGAAAATGACCTAAATGTTCATCCAATGACACAAAAACACCTATTGGATGCACAAGATTTGTTAGAAACCCTAATTGGACAAGAATAAGCCTAGGAAGGACGAAATTGACCTAAATGTTAATCCAATGACACAAATGAACTTATTGGATGCACAAGATTGGTTAAAAACCCTAATTGGACAAGAATAAGCCTAGGGAGGACGAAAATGACCTAAATGTTCATCCAATGACACAAACACACCTATTGGATGCACAAGATTGGTTAGAAACCCTAATTGGACAAGAATAAGCCTAGGGAGGATGAAAATGACCTAAATATAAATCCAATGACACAAATGAACTTATTGGATGCACAAGATTGCTTAAAACCCTAATTGGACAAGAATAAGACTAGGGAGGACGAAAATGACCTAAATGTTCATCCAATGACACAAACACACCTATTGGATGCACAAGATTGGTTTGAAACCCTAATTGGACAAGAATAAGCCTAGGGAGGATGAAAATGACCTAAATATTCATCCAATGACACAAATGAACTTATTGGATGCACAAGATTGCTTAAAACCCTAATTGGACAAGAATAAGCCTAGGGAGGACGAAAATGACCTAAACGTTCATCCAATGACACAAACACACCTATTGGAAGGACAAGATTGGTTAGAAACCCTAATTGGACAAGAATAAGCCTAGGGAGGACGAAAATGACCTAAATGTTCACCCAATGACACAAATGAACTTATTGGATGCACAAGATTGGTTAAAAACCCTAATTGGACAAGAATAAGCCTAGGGAGGACGAAAATGACCTAAATGTTCATCCAATGACACAAACACACCTGTTGGATGCACAAGATTGGTTAAAAACCCTAATTGGACAAGAATAAGCCTAGGGAGGACGAAAATGACCTAAATCTTCATCCAATGACACAAACACACCTATTGGATGCACAAGATTGGTTAAAAATCCTAATTGGATAAGAATAAGCATAGGGAGGACGAAAATGACCTAAATGTTCAACCAATGACACAAACACACCTATTGGATGCACAAGATTGGTTAGAAACCCTAATTCGACAAGAATAAGCCTAGGGAGGACGAAAATGACCTAAATGTTCATCCAATGACACAATTGAACTTATTGGATTCACAAGATTGGTTAAAAACCCTAATGGGACAAGAATAAGGTTAGGGAGGACGAAAATGACCTAAATGTTCATCCAATGTCACAAACACACCTATTGGATGCACAAGATTGGTTAGAAACCCTAATTGGACAAGAATAAGCCGAGGGAGGACGAAAATGACATAAATGTTAATCCAATGACACAAATGAACCTATTGGATGCACAAGATTGGTTAAAAACCCTAATTGGACAAGAATAAGCCTAGGGTGGACGAAAATGACCTAAATGTTCATCTAATGACACAATTGAACTTATTGGATGCACAAGATTGGATAAAAACCCTAATTGGACAAGAATAAGCCTAGGGAGGACGAAAATGACCTAAATGTTCATCCAATGACACAAACACACCTATTGGATGCACAAGATTGGTTAGAAACCCTAATTGGACAAGAATAAGCCTAGGGAGGACGAAAATGACTTAAATGTTCATCCAATGACACAAACACACCTATTGGATAAACAAGATTGGTTAGAAACCCTAATTGGACAAGAATAAGCCTAGGGAGGACGAAAATGACCTAAATGTTCACCCAATGACACAAATAAACATATTGGATGCACAAGATTGGTTAAAAACCCTAATTGGACAAGAATAAGCCTAGGGAGGACGAAAATGACCTAAATGTTCATCCAATGACACAAACACACCTATTGGATGCACAAGATTGGTTAGAAACCCTAATTGGACAAGAATAAGCCTAGGGAGGACGAAAATGACCTAAATGTTCACCCAATGACACAAATGAACTTATTGGATGCACAAGATTGGTTAATAACCCTAATTGGACAAGAATAAGCCTAGGGAGGACGAAAATGACCTAAATGTTCATCCAATGACACAAACACACCTATTGGATGCACAAGATTGGTTAAAAACCCTAATTGGACAAGAATAAGCCTAGGGAGGACGAAAATGACCTAAATGTTCATCCAATGACAAAAATGAACTTATTGGATGCACAAGATTGGTTAAAAACCCTAATTGGACAAGAATAAGCCTAGGGAGGACGAAAATGACCTAAATGTTAATCCAATGACACAAATGAACTTATTGGATGCACAAGATTGGTTAAAAACCCTAATTGGACAAGAATAAGCCTTGGGAGGAAGAAAATAACCTAAATGTTTATCAAATGACTAAACACACCTATTGGATGCACAAGATTGGTTAAAAACCCTAATTGGACAAGAATAAGCCTAGGGAGGACGAAAATGACCTAAATGTTCATCCAATGACACAAACACACCTATTGGATGCACAAGATTGGTTAAAAACCCTAATTGGACAAGAATAAGCATAGGGAGGACGAAAATGACCTAAATGTTCATCCAATGACACAAACACACATGTTGGATGCACAAGATTGGTTAGAAACCCTAATTGGACAAGAATAAGCCTTGGGATGACGAAAATGACTTAAATGTTCATCCAATGACACAAATGAACTTATTGGATGCACAAGATTGGTTAGAAACCCTAATTGGACAAGAATAAGCCTAGGGAGGACGAAAATGACCTAAATGTTAATCCAACGACACAAATGAACTTATTGGATGCACAAGATTGGTTAAAAACCCTAATTGGACAAGAATAAGCCTAGGGAGGATGAAAATAACCTAAATGTTCATCCAATGACACAAACACACCTATTGGATGCACAAGATTGGTTAAAAACCCTAATTGGACAAGAATAAGCCTAGGGAGGACGAAAATGACCTAAATGTTCATCCAATGACACAAATGAACTTATTGGATGCACAAGATTGTTTAAAAACCCTAATTGGAAAAGAATAAGCCTAGAGAGGACGAAAATGACCTAAATGTTCATCCAATGACACAAACACACCTATTGGATGCACAAGATTGGTTAGAAACCCTAATTGGACAAGAATAAGCCTAGGGAGGACGAAAATAACCTAAATGTAAATCCAATGACACAAATGAACTTATTGGATGCACAAGATTTGTTAAAAACCCTAATTGGACAAGAATAAGCCTAGAGAGAACGAAAATAACCTAAATGTTCATCAAATGACTAAACACACCTATTGGATGCACAAGATTGGTTAGAAACCCTAATTGGACAAGAATAAGCCTAGGGAGGACGAAAATGACCTAAATGTTCACCCAATGACACAAATGAACTTATTGGATGCACAAGATTGGTTAAAAACCCTAATTGGACAAGAATAAGCCTAGGGAGGACGAAAATGACCTAAATGTTCATCCAATGACACAAACACACCTATTGGATGCACAAGATTGGTCAGAAACCCTAATTGGACAAGAATAACCTAGGAAGGACGAAAATGACCTAAATGTTAATCCAATGACACAAATGAACTTATTGGATGCACAAGATTGGTTAAAAACCCTAATTGGACAAGAATAAGCCTAGGGAGGACGAAAATGACCTAAATGTTCATCCAATGACACAAACACACCTATTGGATGCACAAGATTGGTTAAAAACCCTAATTGGACAAGAATAAGCCTAGGGAGGACGAAAATGACCTAAATGTTCATCCAATGACACAAATGAACTTATTGGATGCACAAGATTGGTTAAAAACCCTAATTGGACAAGAATAAGCCTAGGGAGGACGAACATGACCTAAATGTTCATCCAATGACACAAATGAACTTATTGGATGCACAAGATTGGTTAAAAACCCTAATTAGACAAGAATAAGCCTAGGGTGGACGAAAATGACCAAAATGTTTATCCAATGACACAAATGAACTTATTGGATGCACAAGATTGGTTAAAAACCCTAATTGGACAAGAATAAGCCTAGGGAGGACGAAAATGACCTAAATGTTCATCCAATGACACAAACACACCTATTGGATGCACAAGATTGGTTAAAAACCCTAATTGGACAAGAATAAGCCTAGGGAGGACGAAAATGTCCTAAATGTTCATCAAATGACACAAATACACCTATTGGATGCACAAGATTGGTTAGAAACCCTAATTGGACAAGAATAAGCCTAGGGAGGACGAAAATGACCTAAATGTTCATCCAATAACACAAATGAACTTATTGGATGCACAAGATTGCTTAAAAACCCTAATTAGACAAGAATAAGCTTAGGGAGAACGAAAATGACCTAAATGTTCATCCAATGACACAAACACACCTATTGGATGCACAAGATTGGTTAAAAACCCTAATTGGACAAGAATAAGCCTAGGGAGGACGAAAATAACCTAAATGTTCATCCAATGACATAAATACACCTATTGGATGCACAAGATTGGTTAGAAACCCTAATTGGACAAGAATAAGCCTAGGGAGGAAGAAAATGACCTAAATGTTCATCCAATGACACAAACACACCTACTGGATGCACAAGATTGGTTAAAAACCCTAATTGGACAAGAATAAACCTAGGGTGGACGAAAATGACCTAAATGTTTATCCAATGACACAAATGAACTTATTGGATGCACAAGATTGGTTAAAAACCCTAATTGGACAAGAATAAGCCTAGGGAGGACGAAAATGACCTAAATGTTCATCCAATGACACAAACACACCTATTGGATGCACAAGATTGGTAAAAAACCCTAATTGGACAAGAATAAGCCTAGGAATGACGAAAATGACCTAAATGTTCATCCAATGACACAAATGAACTTATTGGATGCACAAGATTGGTTAAAAACCGTAATTGGACAAGAATAAGCCTAGGGAAGACGAAAGTGACTTAAATGTTCATCCAATGACACAAATGAACTTATTGGATGCACAAGATTGCTTAAAAACCCTAATTGGACAAGAATAAGCCTAGGGAGGACTAAAATGACCTAAATGTCCATCCAATGACACAAATACACCTATTGGATGCACAAGATTGGTTAAAAACCATAATTGGACAAGAATATGCCTAGAGAGGACGAAAATGACCTATATGTTTATCCAATGACACAAATGAACTTATTGGATGCACAAGATTGCTTAAAAACCCTAATTGGACAAGAATAAGCCTAGGGAGGACGAAAATGACCTAAATGTCCATCCAATGACACAAATACACCTATTGGAGGGACAAGATTCGTTAGAAACCCTAATTGGACAAGAATAAGCCTAGGGAGGACGAAACTGACCTAAATGTTCATCCAATGACACAAACACACCTATTGGATGCACAAGATTGGTTAAAAACCCTAATTGGACAAGAATAAGCCTAGGGTGGACGAAAATGACCTAAATGTTTATCCCATGACACAAATGAACTTATAGGATGCACAAGATTGGTTAAAAATCCTAATTGGACAAGCATAAGCCTAGGGAGGACGAAAATGACCTAAATGTTCATCCAATGACACAAACACACCTATTGGATGCACAAGATTGGTTAGAAACCCTAATTGGACAAGAATAAGCCTAGGGAGGACGAAAATGACCTAAATGTTCATCCAATGACACAAACACACCTATTGGATGCACAAGATTGGTTAAAAACCCTAATTGGACAAGAATAAGCCTAGGGAGGACGAAAATGACCTAAATGTTCATCCAATGACACAAATACACCTATTGGATGCACAAGATTGGTTAGAAACCCTAATTGGACAAGAATAAGCCTAGGGAGGACGAAAATGACCTAAATGTTCATCCAATGACACAAATACACCTATTGGATGCACAAGATTGGTTAGAAACCCAAATTGGACAAGAATAAGCCTAGGGAGGACGAAAATGACCTAAATGTTCATCCAATGACACAAACACACCTATTGGATGCACAAGATTGGTAAAAACCCTAATTGGACAAGAATAAGCCTAGGGTGGACGAAAATGACCTAAATGTTCATCCAATGACACAAAAGAACTTATTGGATGCACAAGATTGGTTAAAAACCCTAATTGGACAAGAATAAGCCTAG
>JBBPBR010000486.1:0-39690 GCA_037974775.1 Cicer pinnatifidum | reverse complement strand
TAAAAACCCTAATTGGACAAGAATAAGCCTAGGGTGGACGAAAATGACCTAAATGTTCATCCAATGACACAAAAGAACTTATTGGATGCACAAGATTGGTTAAAAACCCTAATTGGACAAGAATAAGCCTAGTGAGGACGAAAATGACCTAAATGTTCATCCAATGACACTAACACACCTATTGGATGCACAAGATTGGTTAAAAACCCTAATTGGACAAGAATAAGCCTAGGGAGGACGAAAATGACCTAAATGTTCATCCAATGACACAAATGAACTTATTGGATGCACAAGATTGGTTAAAAATCCTAATTGGGCAAGAATAAGAATAGGGAGGACGAAAATGACCTAATTGTTCATCCAATGACCCAAACACACCTATTGGATGCACAAGATTGGTTAAAAACCCTAATTGGACAACAATAAGCCTAGGGAGGATGAAAATGACCTAAATGTTCGTCTAATGACACAAACACACCTATTGGATGCACAAGATTGGTTAAAAACCCTAATTTCACAAAACTAAGCCTAGTGAGGACGAAAATAACCTAAATGTTCATCCAATGACACAAATGAACTTATTGGATGCACAAGATTGCTTAAAACCCTAATTGGACAAGAATAAGACTAGGGAGGACGAAAATGACCTAAATGTTCATCCAATGACACAAACACACCTATTGGGTGCACAAGATTGGCTTAAAACCCTAATTGGACAAGAATAAGACTAGGGAGGACGAAAATGACCTAAATGTTCATCCAATGACACAAACACACCTATTGGATGCACAAGATTGGTTAAAAACCCTAATTGCACAAAACTAAGCCTAGGGAGGACGAAAATGACCTAAATGTTCATCCAATGACACAAACACACCTATTGGATGCACAAGATTGCTTAAAACCCCTAATTGGACAAGAATAAGCCTAGGGAGGACGAAAATGACCTAAATGTTCATCCAATGACACAAATTAACTTATTGGATGCACAAGATTGGTTAAAACCCCTAATTAGACAAGAATAAGCCTTGGGAGGACGAAAATGACCTAAATGTTCATCCAATGTCACAAACACACCTATTGGATGCACAAGATTGGTTAAAAACCCTAATTGGACAAGAATAAGCCTAGGGAGGACGAAAATGACCTAAATGTTCATCCAATGACACAAACACACCTATTGGATGCACAAGATTGGTTAAAAACCCTAATTGAACAAGAATAAGCCTAGGGAGGGCGAAAATGACTTAATTCTTAATCCAATGACACAAATGAACTTATTGGATGCATAAGATTGCTTAAAACCCTAATTGGACAAGATTAAGACTAGGGAGGACGAAAATGACCTAAATGTTCATCCAATGACACAAACACACCTATTGGATGCACAAGATTGGTTAAAAACCCTAATTGGACAAGAATAAGCCTAGGGAGGACGAAAATGACCTAAATCTTCATCCAATGACACAAACACACCTATTGGATGCACAAGATTGGTTAAAAGTCCTAATTGGATAAGAATAAGCATAGGGAGGACGAAAATGACCTAAATGTTCAACCAATGACACAAACACACCTATTGGATGCACAAGATTGGTTAGAAACCCTAATTGGACAAGAATAAGCCTAGGGAGGACGAAAATGACCTAAATGTTCATCCAATGACACAATTGAACTTAATGGATTCACAAGATTGGTTAAAAACCCTAATGGGACAAGAATAAGGTTAGGGAGGACGAAAATGACCTAAATGTTCATCCAATGTCACAAACACACCTATTGGATGCACACGATTGGTTAGAAACCCTAATTGGACAAGAATAAGCCTAGGGAGGACGAAAATGACATAAATGTTAATCCAATGACACAAATGAACTTTTTGGATGCACAGGATTGGTTAAAAACCCTAATTGGACAAGAATAAGCCTAGGGATGAAGAAAATGACCTAAATGTTCATCCAATGACACAATTGAACTTATTGGATGCACAAGATTGGTTAAAAACCCGAATTGGACAAGAATAAGCCTAGGGAGGACTAAAATGACCTAATTGTTCATCCAATGACACAAACACACCTATTGGATGCACAAGATTGGTTAAAAACCCTAATTGGACAAGAATAAGCCTTGGGAGGACGAAAATGACCTAAATGTTCATCCAATGACACAAACACACCTATTGGATGCACAAGATTGGTTAGAAACCCTAATTGGACAAGAATAAGCCAATGGAGGACGAAAATGACCTAAATGTTAATCCAATGACACAAATGAACTTATTAGATGCACAAGATTGGTTAAAAACCCTAATTGGACAAGAATAAGCCTAAGGAGGATGAAAATAACCTAAATGTTCATCAAATGACTAAACACACCTATTGGATACACAAGATTGGTTAAAAACCCTAATTGGACAAGAATAAGCCTAAAGAGGACGAAAATGACCTAAATATTCATCCAATGACACAAACACACCTATTGGATGCACAAGATTGGTTAAAAACCCTAATTGGACAAGAATAAGCCTAGGGAGGACGAAAATGACCTAAATGTTCATTCAATGACACAATTGAACTTATTCGATGCACAAGATTGGTTAAAAACCCTAATGGGACAAGAATAAGGTTAGGGAGGACGAAAATGACCTAAATGTTCATCCAATGTCACAAACACACCTATTGGATGCACAAGATTGGTTAGAAACCCTATTTGGACAAGAATAAGCCTAGGGAGGACGAAAATGACATAAATGTTAATCCAATGACACAAATGAACTTATTGGATGCACAAGATTGGTTAAAAACCATGATTGGACAAGAATAAGCCTAGGGAGGACGCAAATGACCTAAATGTTCATCCAATGACACAATTGAACTTATTGGATGCACAAGATTGGTTAAAAACCCTAATTGGACAAGAAGAAGCCTAGGGAGGAGGAAAATGACCTAAATGTTCATCCAATGACACAAACACACCTATTGGATGCACAAGATTGGTTAGAAACCCTAATTGGACAAGAATAAGCCTAGGGAGTACGAAAATGACCTAAATGTTAATCCAATGACACAAATGAACTTATTGGATGCACAAGATTGGTTAAAAACCCTAATTGGACAAGAATAAGCCTAGGGAGGACGAAAATGACCTAAATGTTCATCCAATGACACAAACACACCTATTGGATGCACAAGATTGGTTAAAAACCCTAATTGGACAAGAATAAGCCTAGGGAGGACGAAAATGACCTAAATGTTCATCCAATGACACAAACACACCAATTGGATGCACACGATTGGTTAGAAACCCTAATTTGACAAGAATAAGCCTAGGGAGGACGAAAATGACCTAACTATTCATCCAATGACACAAATAAACTTATTGGATGCACAAGATTACTTAAAACCCTAATTGGACAAGAATAAGACTAGGGAGGACGAAAATAACCTAAATGTTCATCCAATGACACAAACACACCTATTGGATGCACAAGATTGGTTAGAAACCCTAATTTGACAAGAATAAGCATAGGGAGGACGAAAATGACCTAACTATTCATCCAATGACACAAATGAACTTATTGGATGCACAAGATTGGTTAAAAACCCTAATTGGACAAGAATAAGCCTAGGGAGGACGAAAATGACCTAAATGTTCATCCAATGACACAAACACACCTATTGGATGCACAAGATTGGTTAGAAACCCTAATTGGACAAGAATAAGCCTAGGAAGGACGAAAATGACCTAAATGTTCATCCAATGACACAAACACACCTATTGAATGCACAAGAATGTTTAGAAACCCTAATTGGACTAGAATAAGCTTAGGGAGGACGAAAATGACCTAAATGTTCATCCAATGACACAAACACACCTATTGGATGCACAAGATTGGTTAAAAACCCTAATTGGACAAGAATAAGCATAGGGAGGACGAAAATGACCTAAATGTTCATCCAATGACACAAACACACCTATTGGATGCACAAGATTGGTTAAAAACCCTAATTGTATAAGAATAAGCATAGGGAAGACGAATATGACCTAAATGTTCATCCAATGACACAAACACACCTATTTGATGCACAAGATTGGTTAGAAACCCTAATTGGACAAGAATAAGCCTAGGGAGGACGAAAATGACCTAAATGTTAATCCAATGACACAAATGAACTTATTGGATGCACAAGATTGGTTAAAAACCCTAATTGGACAAGAATAAGCCTAGGGAGGACGAAAATGACCTAAATGTTCATCCAATGACACAAACACACCTATTGGATGCACAAGATTGGTTAAAAACCCTAATTGGACAAGAATAAGCATAGGGAGGACGAAAATGACCTAAATGTTCATCTAATGACACAAACACACCTATTGGAAGCACAAGATTGGTTAGAAACCCTAATTGGACAAGAATAAGCCTAGGGAGGACGAAAATGACCTAAATATTCATCCAATGACACAAATGAAGTTATTGGATGCACAAGATTGCTTAAAACCCTAATTGGACAAGAATAAGACTTGGGAGGACGAAAATGACCTAAATGTTCATCCAATGACACAAATGAACTTATTGGATGCACAAGATTGGTTAAAAACCCTAATTGGACAAGAATAAGCCTAGGGTGGACGAAAATGACCTAAATGTTTATTCAATGACACAAATGAACTTATTGGATGCACAAGATTGGTTAAAAACCCTAATTGGAAAAGAATAAGCCTAGGGAGGACGAAAATGACCTAAATGTTCATCCAATGACACAAACACACCTATTGGATGCACAAGATTGGTTAAAAACCCTAATTGGACAAGAATAAGCCTAGGGAGGACGAAAATGACCTAAATGTTCATCCAATGACACAAATGAACTTATTGGATCCACAAGATTGGTTAAAAACCCTAATTGGACAAGAATAAGCATAAGGAGGACGAAAATGACCTAAATGTTCATCCAATGACACAAACACACCTATTGGATGCACAAGATTGGTTAAAAACCCTAATTGGACAAGAATAAGCCTAGGGAGGACGAAAATGACCTAAATGTTCATCCAATGACACAAACATACCTATTGGATGCACAAGATTGTTTAGAAAACCTAATTGGACAAGAATAAGCCTTGGGAGGACGAAAATGACCTAAATGTTCATCCAATGACACAAATGAACATATTGGATGCACAAGATTGGTTAAAAACCCTAATTGGACAAGAATAAGCCTAGGGAGGACGAAAATGACCTAAATGTTCATCAAATGACTAAACACACCTATTGGATCCACAAGATTGGTTAGAAACCCTAATTGGACAAGAATAAGCCTAGGGAGGACGAAAATGACCTAAATGTTCACCCAATGACACAAATGAACTTATTGGATGCACAAGATTGGTTAAAAACCCTAATTGGACAAGAATAAGCCTAGGGAGGACGAAAATGACCTAAATGTTCATCCAATAACACAAATGAACTTATTGGATGCACAAGATTGCTTAAAAACCCTAATTGGACCAGAATAAGCCTAGGGAGGACGAAAATGACCTAAATGTTCATCCAATGACACAAACACACCTATTGGATGCACAAGATTGGTTAAAAACCCTAATTGGACAAGAATAAGCCTAGGGAGGACGAAAATGACCTAAATGTTCATCCAATGACACAAATGAACTTATTGGATGCACAAGATTGGTTAAAAACCCTTATTGGACAAGAATAAGCCTAGGCAGGACAAAAATGACCTAAATGTTCATCAAATGACTAAACACACCTATTGGATTCACAAGATTGGTTAGAAACCCTAATTGGACAAGAATAAGCCTAGGGAGGACGAAAATGACCTAAATATTCATCCAATGACACAAATGAACTTATTGGATGCACAAGATTGCTTAAAACCCTAATTGGACAAGAATAAGCCTAGGGAGGACGAAAATGACCTAAATGTTCATCCAATGACACAAACACACCTATTGGATGCACAAGATTGGTTAAAAACCCTAATTGCACAAGAATAAGCCTAGGGAGGACGAAAATGACCTAAATGTTCATCCAATGACACAAACACACCTATTGGATGCACACGATTGGTTAGAAACCCTAATTTGACAAGAATAAGCCTAGGGAGGACGAAAATGACCTAAATGTTAATCCAATGACACAAATGAATTTATTGGATGCACAAGATTGGTTAAAAACCCTAATTGGACAAGAATAAGCCTAGGGAGGACAAAAATGACCTAAATGTTCATCCAAAGACACAAACACACCTATTGGATGCACAAGATTGTTTAGAAACCCTAATTGGACAAGAATAAGCCTAGGGACGTCGAAAATGACCTAAATGTTCATCCAATGACGCAAATGAACATATTGGATGCACAAGATTGGTTAAAAACCCTAATTGGACAAGAATAAGCCTAGGGAAGACGAAAATGACCTAAATGTTCACCCAATGACACAAATGAACTTATTGGATGCACAAGATTGGTTAAAAACCCTAATTGGACAAGAATAAGCCTAGGTAGGACGAAAATGACCTAAATGTTCATCCATTGACACAAACACACCTATTGGATGCACAAGATTGGTTAGAAACCCAAATTGGACAAGAATAAGCCTAGGGAGGACGAAAATGACCTAAATGTTCATCCAATGACACAAACACACCTATTGGATGCACAAGATTGGTTAAAAACCCTAATTGGACAAGAATAAGCCTAGGGAGGACGAAAATGACCTAAATGTTCATCCAATGACACAAACACACCTATTGGATGCACACGATTGGTTAGAAACCCTAATTTGACAAGAATAAGCCTAGGGAGGACGAAAATGACCTAACTATTCATCCAATGACACAAATGAACTTATTGGATGCACAAGATTGCTTAAAACCCTAATTGGACAAGAATAAGACTAGGGATGACGAAAATGACCTAAATGTTCGTCCAATAACACAAACACACCTATTGGATGCACAAGATTGGTTAGAAACCCTAATTTGACAAGAATAAGCCTAGGGAGGACGAAAATGACCTAACTATTCATCCAATGACACAAATGAACTTATTGGATGCACAAGATTGCTTAAAACCCTAATTAGACAAGAATAAGACTAGGGAGGACGAAAATGACCTAAATGTTCATCCAATGACACAAACACACCTATTGGATGCACACGATTGGTTAGAAACCCTAATTTGACAAGAATAAGCCTAGGGAGGACGAAAATGACCTAACTATTCATCCAATGACACAAATGAAATTATTGGATGCACAAGATTGGTTAAAAACCCTAATTGGAAAAGAATAAGCCTAGGGAGGACGAAAATGACCTAAATGTTCATCCAATGACACAAACACACCTATTGGATGCACAAGATTGGTTAGAAACCCTAATTGGACAAGAATAAGCCTAGGGAGGACGAAAATGACCTAAATGTTCACCCAATGACACAAATGAACTTATTGGATGCACAAGATTGGTTAAAAACCCTAATTGGACAAGAATAAGCCAAGGGAGGACGAAAATGACCTAAATGTTCATCCAATGACACAAACACACCTATTGGATGCACAAGATTGGTTAAAAACACTAAATGGACAAGAATAAGCATAGGAAGGACGAAAATGACCTAAATGTTCATCCAATGACATAAACACACCTAATGGATGCACAAGATTGGTTAAAACCCCTAATTGGACAAGAATAAGCCTAGGGAGGACAAAAATGACCTAAATATTCATCCAATGACCCAAACACACCTATTGGATGCACAAGATTGGTTAGAAACCCTAATTGCACAAGAATATGCCTAGGGAGGACGAAAATGACCTAAATGTTCATCCAATGACACAAACACACCTATTGGATGCACACGATTGGTTAGAAACCCTAATTTGACAAGAATAAGCCTAGGGAGGACGAAAATGACCTAACTATTCATCCAATGACACAAATGAACTTATTGGATGCACAAGATTGGTTAGAAACCCTAATTGGACAAGAATAAGCCTAGGGAGGACGAAAATAACCTAAATGTTCATCAAATGACTAAACACACCTATTGGATGCACAAGATTGGTTAAAAACCCTAATTGGACAAGAATAAGCCTAAAAGAGGACGAAAATGACCTAAATGTTCATCCAATGGTACAAACACACCTATTGGATGCACGAGATTGGTTAAAAACCCTAATTGGACAAGAATAAGCATAGGGAGGACGAAAATGACCTAAATGTTCATCCAATGACACAAACACACCTACTGGATGCACACGATTGGTTAGAAACCCTAATTTGACAAGAATTAGCCTAGGGAGGACGAAAATGACCTAACTATTCATCCAATGACACAAATGAACTTATTGGATGCACAAGATTGGTTAAAAACCCTAATTGGAAAAGAATAAGCCTAGGGAGGACGAAAATGACCTAAATGTTCATCCAATGACACAAACAAACCTATTGGATGCACAAGATTGGTTAGAAACCCTAATTGGACAAGAATAAGCCTAGGGAGGACGAAAATGACCTAAATGTTCACCCAATGACACAAATGAACTTATTGGATGCACAAGATTGGTTAAAAACCCTAATTGGACAAGAATAAGCCTAGGGAGGACGAAAATGACCTAAATGTTCATCCAATGACACAAACACACCTAATGGATGCACAAGATTGGTTAAAAACCCTAATTGGACAAGAATAAGCCTAGGGAGGACGAAAATGACCTAAATGTTCATCCAATGACACAAACACACCTATTGGATGCACAAGATTGGTTAGAAACCCTAATTGGACAAGAATAAGCCTAGGGAGGACGAAAATGACCTAAATGTTCACCCAATGACACAAATGAACTTATTGGATGCACAAGATTGGTTAAAAACCCTAATTGCACAAGAATAAGCCTAGGGAGGACGAAAATAACCTAAATGTTCATCCAATGACACAAATGAACTTATAGGATGCACAAGATTGGTTAAAAACACTAATTGGACAAGAATAAGACTAGGGAGGACGAAAATGACCTAAATGTTCATCCAATGACACAATCACACCTATTGGATGCACAAGATTGGTTAGAAACCCTAATTGGACAAGAATAAGCCTAGGGAGGACGAAAATGACCTAAATGTTCATCCAATGACACAAACACACCTATTGGATGCACAAGATTGGTTAAAAACCCTAATTGGACAAGAATAAGCCTAGGGAGGACGAAAATGACCTAAATGTTTATCCAATGACACAAATGAACTTATTGGATGCACAAGATTGGTTAAAAACCCTAATTGGACAAGAATAAGCCTAGGGAGGACGAAAATGACCTAAATGTCCATCCAATGACACAAATACACCTATTGGATGCACAAGATTGGTTAAAAACCATAATTGGACAAGAATAAGCCTAGGGAAGACGAAAGTGACCTAAATGTTCGTCCAATGACACAAACACACCTATTGGATGCACAAGATTGGTTAGAAACCCTAATTGGACAAGAATAAGCCTAGGGAGGACGAAAATGACCTAAATGTTCATCCAATGACACAAACACACCTATTGGATAAACAAGATTGGTTAGAAACCCTAATTGGACAAGAATAAGCCTAGGGAGGACGAAAATGACCTAAATGTTCACCCAATGACACAAATAAACATATTGGATGCACAAGATTGGTTAAAAACCCTAATTGGACAAGAATAAGCCTAGGGAGGACGAAAATGACCTAAATGTTCATCCAATGACACAAACACACCTATTGGATGCACAAGATTGGTTAGAAACCCTAATTGGACAAGAATAAGCCTAGGGAGGACGAAAATGACCTAAATGTTAATCCAATGACACAAATGAACTTATTGGATGCACAAGATTGGTTAAAAACCCTAATTGTACAAGAATAAGCCTAGGGAGGACGAAAATGACCTAAATGTTCATCCAATGACACAAACACACCTATTGGATGCACAAGATTGGTTAAAAACCCTAATTGGACAAGAATAAGCCTAGGGAGGACGAAAATGACCTAAATGTTCATCCAATGGCACAAATGAACTTATTGGATGCACAAGATTGCTTAAAACCCTAATTGGACAAGAATAAGACTAGGGAGGACGAAAATGACCTAAATGTTCATCCAATGACACAAACACATCTATTGGATGCACAAGATTGGTTAGAAACCCTAATTGAACAAGAATAAGCCTAGGGAGGACGAAAATTTCTTAAATATTAATCCAATGACACAAATACATCTATTGGATGCACAAGATTGGTTAGAAACCCTAATTGGACAAGAATAAGACTAGGGAGGACGAAAATGACCTAAATGTTCATCCAATGACACAAACACACCTATTGGATGCACAAGATTGGTTAAAAACCCTAATTGGACAAGAATAAGCCTAGGGAGGACGAAAATGACCTAAATGTTCATCCAATGACACAAATGAACTTACTGGATGCACAAGATTGCGTAAAAACCCTAATTAGACAAGAATAAGCCTAGGGAGGACGAAAATGACCTAAATGTTCATCCAATGACACAAACACACCTATTGGATGCACAAGATTGGTTAAAAACCCTAATTGGACAAGAATAAGCCTAGGGAGGACGAAAATGACCTAAATGTTCATCCAATGACACAAATGAACTTATTGGATGCACAAGATTGCTTAAAAACCCTAATTGGACAAGAATAAGCCTAGGGAGAACGAAAATGACCTAAATGTTCATCCAATGACACAAATACACCTATTGGATGCACAAGATTGGTTAGAAACCCTAATTGGACAAGAATAAGCCTAGGGAGGACGAAAATGACCTAAATGTTCATCCAATGACACAAATGAACATATTGGATGCACAAGATTGGTTAAAAACCCTAATTGGACAAGAATAAGCCTAGGGAGGACGAAAATGACCTAAATGTTCGTCAAATGACTAAACACACCTATTGGATGCACAAGATTGGTTAGAAACCCTAATTGGACAAGAATAAGCCTAGGGAGGACGAAAATGACCTAAATGTTCACCCAATGACACAAATGAACTTATTGGATGCACAAGATTGGTTAAAAACCCTAATTGGACAAGAATAAGCCTAGGGAGGACGAAAATGACCTAAATGTTCATCCAATGACACAAACACACCTATTGGATGCACAAGATTGGTTAGAAACCCTAATTGGACAAGAATATGCCTAGGGAGGGTGAGAATGACCTAAATGTTCATCCAATGACACAAATGAACTTATTGGATGCACACGATTGGTTAGAAACCCTAATTTGACAAGAATAAGCCTGGGGAGGACGAAAATGACCTAACTATTCATCCAATGACACAAATGAACTTACTGGATGCACAAGATTGGTTAAAAACACTAATTGCAAAAGAATAAGCCTAGGGAGGACGAAAATGACCTAAATGTTCATCCAATGACACAAACACACCTATTGGATGCACAAGATTGGTTAGAAACCCTAATTGGACAAGAATAAGCCTAGGGAGGACGAAAATGACCTAAATGTTAATCTAATGACACAAATGAACTTATTGGATGCACAAGATTGGTTAAAAACCCTAATTGGACAAGAATAAGCCTAGGGAGGACGAAAATGACCTAAATGTTAATCCAATGACACAAATGAACTTATTGGATGCACAAGATTGGTTAAAACCCTAATTGCACATAAATAAGCCTAGAGAGGACGAAAATGACCTAAATGTTAATCCAATGACATAAATGAAATTTTTGGAAGCACAAGATTGGTTAAAATCCATAATTGCACAAGAATAAGCCTAGGGAGGACGAAAATGACCTAAATGTTCATCAAATAACATAAACACACCTATTGGATGCACAAGATTGGTTAAAAACCCAAATTGGACTAGATTAAGCCTATGGAGGACGAAAATGACCTAAATGTTAATCCAATGACACAAATTAACTTATTGGATGCACAAGATTGGTTAAAAACCCAAATTGGACAAGAATAAGCCTAGGGAGGAAGAAGATGACCTAAATGTTCATCCAGACACAAACACACCTACTGGATGCACTGGATTGATAAAAAAACCCTAATCGCATAAGAATAAGTCTAGGGAGGACGAAAATGACCTAATTGTTCATCCAATGACACAAACACACCTACTGGATGCACAAGACTGGTTAAAAACCCTAATTGTACAAGAATATGCCTAGGGAGGACGAAAATGACCTAAATGTTAATCCAATGACACAAATGAACTAATTGGAGCTCAAGATTGGTTAAAAACCCTAATTGGACAAGAATAAGCCTAGGGAGGACGAAAATGACCTAAATGTTAATCTAATGACACAAATGAACTTATTGGATGCACAAGATTGGTTAAAAACCCTAATTGGACAAGAATAAGCCTAGGGAGGACGAAAATGACCTAAATGTTAATCCAATGACACAAATGAACTTATTGGATGCACAAGATTGGTTAAAAACCCTAATTGGACAAGAATAAGGTTAGGGAGGACGAAAATGACCTAAATGTTCATCCAATGTCACAAACACACCTATTGGATGCACAAGATTGGTTAGAAACCCTAATTGGACAAGAATAAGCCTAGGGAGGACGAAAATGACATAAATGTTAATCCAATGACACAAATGAACTTTTTGGATGCACAAGATTGGTTAAAAACCCTAATTGGACAAGAATAAGCCTAGGGAGGACGAAAATGACCTAAATGTTCATCCAATGACACAATTGAACTTATTGGATGCACAAGATTGGTAAAAAACCCTAATTGGACAAGAATAAGCATAGGGAGGACGAAAATGACCTAAATGTTCTTCCAATGACACAAACACATCTACTGGATGCACACGATTGGTTAGAAACCCTAATTTGACAAGAATTAGCCTAGGGAGGACGAAAATGACCTAACTATTCATCCAATGACACAAATGAACTTATTGGATGCACAAGATTGGTTAAAAACCCTAATTGGAAAAGAATAAGCCTAGGGAGGACGAAAATGACCTAAATGTTCATCCAATGACACAAACATACCTATTGGATGCACAAGATTGGTTAGAAACCCTAATTAGACAAGAATAAGCGTAGGGAGGACGAAAACGACCTAAATGTTAATCCAATGACACAAATGAACTTATTTGATGCACAAGATTGGTTAAAAACCCTAATTGGACAAGAATAAGCCTAGGGAGGACGAAAATAACCTAAATGTTCATCAAATGACTAAACACACCTATTGGATGCACAAGATTGGTTAGAAACCCTAATTGGACAAGAATAAGCCTAGGGAGGACGAAAATGACCTAAATGTTCACCCAATGACACAAATGAACTTATTGGATGCACAAGATTGGTTAAAAACCCTAATTGGACAAGAATAAGCCTAGGGAGGATGAAAATAACCTGAATGTTCATCCAATGACACAAACACACCTATTGGATGCACAAGATTGGTTAAAAACCCTAATTGGACAAGAATAAGCATAGGGAGGACGAAAATGACCTAAATGTTCATCCAATGACACAAACACACCTATTGGATGCAAAAGATTGGTTAGAAACCCTAATTGGACAAGAATAAGCCTAGGGAGGACGAAAATGACCTAAATGTTCACCCAATGACACAAATGAACTTATTGGATGCACAAGATTGGTTAAAAACCCTAATTGGACAAGAATAAGCCTAGGGAGGACGAAAATGACCTAAATGTTAATCCAATGACACAAATAAACTTATTGGATGCACAAGATTGGTTAAAAACCCTAATTGGACAAGAATAAGCCTAGGGAGGACGAAAATGACCTAAATGTTCATCCAATGACACAAACACACCTATTGGATGCACAAGATTGGTTAGAAACCCTAATTGGACAAGAATTAGCCTAGGAAGGACGAAAATGACCTAAATGTTAATCCAATGACACAAATGAACTTATTGGATGCACAAGATCGGTTAAAAACCCTAATTGGACTAGAATAAGCCTAGGGAGGACGAAAATGACCTAAATGTTCATCCAATGACACAAACACACCTATTGGATGCACAAGATTGGTTAAAAACCCTAATTGAACAAGAATAAGCCTAGGGAGGACGAAAATGACGTAAATGTTCATCCAATGACACAAATGAACTTATTGGATGCACAAGATTGCTTAAAAACCCTAATTGGACAAGAATAAGCCTAGGGAGGACGAAAATGACCTAAATGTTCATCCAATGACACAAATGAACTTATTGGATGCACAAGATTGGTTAAAAACCCTAATTGGACAAGAATAAGCCTAGGGTGGACGAAAATGACCTAAATGTTTATCCAATGACACAAATGAACTTATTGGATGGACAAGATTGGTTAAAAACCCTAATTGGACAAGAATAAGCCTAGGGAGGACTAAAATGACCTAAATGTTTATCCAATGACACAAACACACCTATTGGATGCACAAGATTGGTTAAAAACCCTAATTGGACAAGAATAAGCCTAGGGAGGACGAAAATGACCTAAATGTTCATCCAATGACACAAACACACCTATTGGATGCACAAGATTGGTTAAAAACCCTAAATGGACAAGAATAAGCCTAGGGAGGACGAAAATGACGTAAATGTTCATCCAATGACACAAATCAACTTATTGGATGCACAAGATTGCTTAAAAACCCTAATTGGACAAGAATAAGACTAGGGAGGACAAAAATGACCTAAATGTTCATCCAATGACACAAACACACCTATTGGATGCACAAGATTGGTTAGAAACCCTAATTGAACAAGAATAAGCCTAGGGAGGACGAAAATGACCTAAATGTTCATCCAATGACACAAATGAACTAATTGGATGCACAAGATTGCTTAAAAACCCTAATTGGACAAGAATAAGCCTAGGGAGGACGAAAATGACCTAAATGTTCATCCAATGACACAAATGAACTTATTGGATGCACAAGATTGGTTAAAAACCCTAATTGGACAAGAATAAGCCTAGGGAGGACGAAAATGACCTAAATGTTCATCCAATGACACAAACACACCTATTGGATGCACAAGATTGGTTAGAAACCCTAATTGGACAAGAATAAGCCTAGGGAGGACGAAAATGACCTAAATGTTCATCCAATGACACAAACACACCTATTGGATGCACAAGACTGGTTAAAAACCCTAGTTGGACAAGAATAAGCTTTGGGAGGATGAAAATGACATAAATGTTCATCCAATGACAAAAATGAACTTATTGGATGCACAAGATTAGTTAAAAACACTAATTGGACAAGAATAAGCCTAGGGTGGACGAAAATGACCTAAATGTTCATCCAATGACACAAATGAACTTATTGGATGCACAAGATTGGTTAAAAACCCTAATTGGACAAGAATAAGCCTAGGGAGGACGAAAATGACCTAAATGTTCATCCAATGACACAAATGAACTTATTGGATGCACAAGAATTGTTAAAAACCCTAATTGGACAAGAATAAGCCTAGGGAGGACGAAAATGACCTAAATGTTCATCCAATGACACAAATGAACTTATTGGATGCACAAGATTGCTTAAAAACCCTAATTGGACAAGAATAAGCCTAGGGAGCCCGAAAATGACCTAATTGTTCATCCAATGACACAAATACACCTATTGGATGCAAAAGATTGGTTAGAAACCCTAATTTGACAAGCATAAGCCTAGGGAGGACGAAAATGACCTAAATGTTCATCCAATGACACAAACACACCTATTGGATGCACAAGATTGGTTAAAAACCCTAATTGGACAAGAATAAGCCTAGGGAGGACGAAAATGACCTAAATGTTCATCCAATGACACGAATGAACTTATTGGATGCACAAGATTGGTTAAAAACCCTAATTGGACAAGAATAAGCCTAGGGAGGACGAAAATGACCTAAATGTTAATCCAATGACACAAATGAACTTATTGGATGCACAAGATTGGTTAAAAACCCTAATTGGACAAGAATAAGCCTAGGGAGGACGAAAATGACCTAAATGTTGATCCAATGACACAAATGAACTTATTGGATGCACAAGATTGGTTAAAAACCCTAATTGGACAAGAATAAGCCTAGGGAGGACGAAAATAACCTAAATGTTCATCAAATGACTAAACACACCTATTCGATGCACAGGAATGGTTAGAAACCCTAATTGGACAAGAATAAGCCCAGGGAGGACGAAAATGACCTAAGTATTCATCCAATGACACAAATGAACTTATTGGATGCACAAGATTGGTTAAAAACCCTAATTGGACAAGAATAAGCCTAGGGAGGACGAAAATGACCTAAATGTTCATCCAATGACACAAACACACCTATTGGATGCACAAGATTGGTTAGAAACCCTAATTGCACAAGAATACGCCTAGGGAGGAAGAAAATGACCTAAATGTTCATCCAATGACACAAACACACCTATTCGATGCACACGATTGGTTAGAAACCCTAATTTGACAAGAATAAACCTTGGGAGGACGAAAATGACCTAACTATTCATCCAATGACACAAATGAACTCATTGGATGCACAAGATTGGTTAAAAACCTTAATTGGAAAAGAATAAGCCTAGGGAGGACGAAATGACCTAAATGTTCATCCAATGACACAAACACACCTATTGGATGCACAAGATTGGTTAGAAACCCTAATTGGACAAGACTAAGCCTAGGGAGGACGAAAATGACCTAAATGTTAATCCAATGACACGAATGAACTTATTGGATGCACAAGATTGGTTAAAAACCCAAATTGGACAAGAATAAGCCTAGGGAGGACGATATGACCTAAATGTTCATCCAATGACACAAACACACCTATTGGATGCACAAGATTGGTTAGAAACCCTAATTGGACAAGAATATGCCTAGGGAGGACGAAAATAACCTAAATGTTCATCCAATGACACAAACACACCTATTGGATGCACACGATTGGTTAGAAACCCTAATTTTACAAGAATAAGCCTAGGGAGGACGAAAATGATCTAACTATTCATCCAATGACACAAATGAACTTATTGGATGCACAAGATTGGTTAAAAACCCAAATTGGACAAGAATAAGCATAAGGAGGACGAAAATGACCTAAATGTTCATCCAATGACACAAAAACACCTATTGGATGCACAAGATTGGTTAAAAACCCTAATTGGACAAGAATAAGCCTAGGGAGGACGAAAATGACCTAAATGTTCATCCAATGACACAAACACACCTATTGGATGCACAAGATTGGTTAAAAACCCTAATTGGACAAGAATAAGCATAGGGAGGACGAAAATGACCTAAATGTTCATCCAATGACACAAACACACCTATTAGATGCACAAGATTGGTTAGAAACCCTAATTGGACAAGAATAAGCTTAGGGAGGACGAAAATGACCTAAATATTCATCCAATGACACAAATGAACTTATTGGATGCACAAGATTGCTTAAAACCCTAATTGGACAAGAATAAGACTAGGGAGGACGAAAATGACCTAAATGTTCATCCAATGGCACAAACACACCTATTGGATGCACAAGATTGGTTAGAAACCCTAATTGGGCAAGAATAAGCCTTGGGAGGACGAAAATGACCTAAATGTTCATCCGATGACACAAATGAACTTATTGGATGCACAAGATTGGTTAAAAACCCTAATTGGACAAGAATAAGCCTAGGGAGGACGAAAATGACCTAAATGTTCATCCAATGACACAAACACACCTATTGGATGCACAAGATTGGTTAGAAACCCTAATTGGACAAGAATAAGCCTAGGGAGGACGAAAATGACCTAAATGTTAATCCAATGACACAAACGAACCTATTGGATGCACAAGATTGGTTAAAAACCCTAATTGGACAAGAATAAGCCTAGGGAGGACGAAAATGACCTAAATGTTAATCCAATGACACAAATGAACTTATTGGATGCACAAGATTGCTTAAAAACCCTAATTGGACAAGAATAAGCCTAGGGAGGATGAAAATAACCTAAATGTTTATCAAATGACTAAACACACCTATTGGATGCACAAGATTGGTTAAAAACCCTAATTGGACAACAATAAGCCTAGGGAGGACGAAAATGACCTAAAAGTTAATCCAATGACACAAATGAACTTATTAGATGCACAAGATTGGTTAAAAACCCTAATTGGACAAGAATAAGCCTAGGGAGGATGAAAATAACCTAAATGTTCATCAAATGACTAAACACACTTATTGGATGCACAAGATTGGTTAAAAACCCTAATTGGACAAGAATAAGCCTAAAGAGGACGAAAATGACCTAAATGTTCATCCAATGACACAAACACACCTATTGGATGCACAAGATTGGTTAAAAACCCTAATTGGACAAGAATAAGCCTTGGGAGGACGAAAATGACCTAAATGTTCATCCAATGACACAAATGAACTTATTGGATGCACAAGATTGGTTAAAAACCCTAATTGGACAAGAATAAGGTTAGGGAGGACGAAAATGACCTAAATGTTCATCCAATGTCACAAACACACCTATTGGATGCACAAGATTGGTTAGAAACCCTAATTGGACAAGAATAAGCCTAGGGAGGACGAAAATGACATAAATGTTAATCCAATGACACAAATGAACTTATTGGATGCACAAGATTGGTTAAAAACCCTAATTGGACAAGAATAAGCCTAGGGAGGACGAAAATGACCTAATTGTTTATTCAATGACACAATTGAACTTATTGGATGCACAAGATTGGTTAAAAACCCTAATTGGACAAGAATAAGCCTAGGGAGGACGAAAATGACCTAAATGTTCATCCAATGACACAAACACACCTATTGGATGCACAAGATTGGTTAGAAACCCTAATTGGACAAGAATAAGCCTAGGGAGGACGAAAATGACCTAAATGTTAATCCAATGACACAAATGAACTTATTGGATGCACAAGATTGGTTAAAAACCCTAATTGTACAAGAATAAGCCTAGGGAGGACGAAAATGACCTAAATGTTCATCCAATGACACAAACACACCTATTGGATGCACAAGATTGGTTAAAAACCCTAATTGGACAAGAATAAGCCTAGGGAGGACGAAAATGACCTAAATGTTCATCCAATGACACAAACACACCTATTGGATGCACAAGATTGGTTAAAAACCCTAATTGGACAAGAATAAGCCTAGGGAGGAAGAAAATGACCTAAATGTTCATCCAATGACACAAACACACCTATTGGATGCACAACTTTGGTTAAAAACCCTAATTGGACAAGAATAAGCCATGGGAGGACGAAAATGACCTAAATGTTCATCCAATGACACAAACTCACCTATTGGATGCACAAGATTCGTTAGAAACCCTAATTGGAAAGAATAAGCCTAGAGAGGATGAAAATGACTTAAATGTTAATCCGATGACACAAATGAACTTATTGGATGCACAAGATTGGTTAAAAACCCTAATTGGACAAGAATAAGCCTAGGGAGGGCGAAAATGACCTAAATGTTCATCCAATGCCACAAACACACCTATTGGATGCACAAGATTGGTTAAAAACCCTAATTGGACAAGAATAAGCCTAGGGAGGACGAAAATGACCTAAATGTTCATCCAATGACACAAACACACCTATTGGATGCACAAGATTGGTTAAAAACCCTAATTGGACAAGAATAAGCCTAGGGAGGACGAAAATGACCTAACTGATCATCCAATGACACAAACACACCTATTGGATGCACAAGATTGGTTAAAAACCCTAATTGGACAAGAATATGCCTAGGGGGGACGAAAATGACCTAAATGTTAATCCAATGACACAAATGAACTTATTGGATGCACAAGATTGGTTAAAAACCCTAATTGGACAAGAATAAGCCTAGGGAGGACGAAAATGACCTAAATGTTAATCCAATGACACAAATGAACTTATTGGATGCACAAGATTGGTTAGAAACCCTACTTGGAAAAGAATAAGCCTAGGGAGGACGAAAATGACCTAAATGTTCATCCAATGACACAAATGAACTTATTGGATGCACAAGATTGGTTAAAAACCCTATTTGGACAAGAATAAGCCTAGGAAGGACGAAAATAACCTAAATGTTAATCCAATGACACAAACACACCTATTGGATGCACAAGATTGGTTAGAAACCCTAAGTGGACAAGAATAAGCCTAGGGAGGACGAAAATGACCTAAATGTTAATCCAATGACACAAATGAACTTATTGGATGCACAAGATTGGTTAAAAACCCTAATTGGACAAGAATAAGCCTAGGGAGGACGAAAATGACCTAAATGTTCGTCCAATGACCCAAACACACCTATTGGATGCACAAGATTGTTTAGAAACCCTAATTGGACAAGAATAAGCATAGGGAGGACGAAAATGACCTAAATGTTCATCCAATGACACAAACACACCTATTGGATGCACAAGATTGGTTAAAAACCCTAATTGGACAAGAATAAGCCTAGGGAGGACGAAAATGACCTAAATGTTCATCCAATGACACAAATGAACTTATTGGATGCACAACATTGGTTAGAAACCCTAATTGGACAAGAATAAGCCTAGGGAGGATGAAAATGACCTAAATGTTCATCCAATGACACAAACACACCTATTGGATGCACAAGATCGGTTAAAAACCCTAATTGGACAAGAATAAGCCTAGGGAGGACGAAAATGACCTAAATGTTCATCCAATGACACAAACACACCTATTGGATGCACAAGATTGGTTAAAAACCCTAATTGGACAAGAATAAGCCTAGGGAGGACGAAAATGACCTAAATGTTCATCCAATGATACAAATGAACTTATTGGATGCACAAGATTGGTTAAAAACCCTAATTGAACAACAATAAGCCTAGGGAGGACGAAAATGACCTAAATGTTCATCCAATGACACAAACGCACCTATTGGGTGCACAAGATTGGCTTAAAACCCTAATAGGACAAGAATAAGACTTGGGAGGACGAAAATGACCTAAATGTTCATCCAATGACACAAACACACCTATTGGATGCACAAGATTGGTTAAAAACCCTAATTGGACAAGAATAAGCCTAGGGAGGACGAAAATGACCTAAATGTTCATCCAATGACAGAAACACACCTATT
This sequence comes from Cicer pinnatifidum, assembly GCA_037974775.1. Classification (NCBI taxonomy): domain Eukaryota; kingdom Viridiplantae; phylum Streptophyta; class Magnoliopsida; order Fabales; family Fabaceae; genus Cicer; species Cicer pinnatifidum. The sequence continues at coordinate 18,530 of JBBPBR010000486.1, read as the reverse complement.
GGATGCACAAGATTGGTTAGAAACCCTTATTGGACAAGAATAAGCCTAGGGAGGACGAAAATGACCTAAATGTTAATCCAATGACACAAATGAACTTATTGGATGCACAAGATTGGTTAAAAACCCTAATTGGACAAGAATAAGCCTAGGGAGGACGAAAATAACCTAAATGTTCATCAAATGACTAAACAGACCTATTGGATGCACAAGATTGGTTAGAAACCCTAATTGGACAAGAATAAGCCTAGGGAGGACGAAAATGACCTAAATGTTCACCCAATGACACAAATGAACTTATTGGATGCACAAGATTGGTTAAAAACCCTAATTGGACAAGAATAAGCCTAGGGAGGATGAAAATGACCTAAATGTTCATCCAATGAAACAAACACATCTATTGGATGCCCAAGATTGGTTAAAAACCCTAATTGGACAAGAGTAAGCAATGGGAGGACGAAAATGACCTAAATGTTCATCCAATGACACAAACACACCTATTCGATGCACAAGATTGGTTAGAAACCCTAATTGGACAAGAATAAGCCTAGGGAGGACGAAAATGACCTAAATGTTCATCCAATGACACAAACACACCTATTGGATGCACAAGATTGGTTAAAAACCCTAATTGGACAAGAATAAGCCTAGGGAGGACGAAAATGACCTAACTATTCATCCAATGACACAAATGAACTTATTGGATGCACAAGATTGGTTAAAAACCCTAATTGGACAAGAATAAGCCTAGGGAGGACGAAAATGACCTAAATGTTCATCCAATGACACAAACACACCTATTGGATGCACAAGATTGGTTAGAAACCCTAATTGGACAAGAATATGCCTAGGGAGGAAGAAAATGACCTAAATGTTCATCCAATGACACAAATGAACTCATTGGATGCACAAGATTGGTTAAAAACCTTAATTGGAAAAGAATAAGCCTAGGGATGACGAAAATGACCTAAATGTTCATCCAATGACACAAACACACCTATTGGATGCACAAGATTGGTAAGAAACCCTAATTGGACAAGAATAAGCCTAGGGAGGACGAAAATGACCTAAATGTTAATCCAATGACACAAATGAAGTTATTGGATGCACAACATTGGTTAAAATCCCTAATTGGACAAGAATAAGCCTAGGGAGAACGAAAATAACCTAAATGTTCATCAAATGACTAAACACACCTATTGGATGCACAAGATTGGTTAGAAACCCTAATTGGACAAGAATAAGCCTAGGGAGGACGAAAATGACCTAAATGTTCACCCAATGACACAAATGAACTTATTGGATGCACAAGATTGGTTAAAAACCCTAATTGGACAAGAATAAGCCTAGGGAGGACGAAAATGACCTAAATGTTCATCCAATGACACAAACACACCTATTGGATGCACAAGATTGGTTAAAAACCCTAATTGGACAAGAATAAGCCTAGGGAGGACGAAAATGACCTAAATGTTCATCCAATGTCACAAATGAACTTATTGGATGCACAAGATTGGTTAGAAACCCTAATTGGACAAGAATACGCCTATGGAGAACGAAAATGACCTAAATGTTCATCCAATGACACAAATGAACTTATTGGATGCACAAGATTGGTTAAAAACCCTAATTGGACAAGAATAAGCCTAGGGAGGACGAAAATGACCTAAATGTTCATCCAATGACACAAACACAACTATTGGATGCACTAGATTGGTTAGGAACCCTAATTGGACAAGAATAAGCCTACGGATGACGAAAATGACCTAAATGTTAATCCAATGACACAAATGAACTTATTGGATGCACAAGATTGGTTAAAAACACTAATTGGCCAAGAATAAGCCTAGGGAGGACGAAAATGACCTAAATGTTCATCAAATGACTAAACACACCTATTGGATGCACAAGATTGGTTAGAAACCCTAATTTGACAAGAATAAGCCTAGGGAGGACGAAAATGACCTAAATGTTCATCCAATGACACAAACACACCTATTGGATGCACAAGATTGGTTAAAAACCCTAATTGGACAATAATAAGCATAGGGAGGACGAAAATGACCTAAATGTTCATCCAATGACACAAACACACCTATTGGATGCACAAGATTGGTTAGAAACCCTAATTGGACAAGAATAAGCCTAGGGAGGACGAAAATGACCTAAATGTTAATCCAATGACACAAGTGAACTTATTGGATGCACAAGATTGGTTAAAAACCCTAATTGGACAACAATAAGCTTAGGGAGGACGAAAATGACCTAAATGTTCATCCAATGACACAAACACACCTATTGGATGCACAAGATTGGTTAAAAACCCTAATTGTACAAGAATAAGCATAGGGAGGACGAAAATGACCTAAATGTTCATCCAATGACACAAACACGCCTATTGGATGCACAAGATTGGTTAGAAACCCTAATTGGACAAGAATAAGCCTAGGGAGGACGAAAATGACCTAAATGTTCACCCAATGACACAAATGAACTTATTGGATGCACAAGATTGGTTAAAAACCCTAATTGGACAAGAATAAGCCTAGGGAGGACGAAAATGACCTAAATGTTCATCCAATGACACAAACACACCGATTGGATGCACAAGATTGGTTAGAAACCCTAATTGGACAAGAATAAGCCTAGGAAGGAAGAAAATGACCTAAATGTTAATCCAATGACACAAATGAACTTATTGGATGCACAAGATTGGTTAAAAACCCTAATTGGACAAGAATAAGACTAGGGAGGACGAAAATGACCTAAATGTTCATCCAATGACACAAACACACCTATTGAATGCACAAGATTGGTTAGAAACCCTAATCGGACAAGAATAAGCCTAGGAAGGACGAAAATGACCTAAATGTTAATCCAATGACACAAATGAACTTATTGGATGCACAAGATCGGTTTAAAACCCTAATTGGACAAGAATAAGCCTAGGGAGGACGAAAATGACCTAAATGTTCATCCAATGACACAAACACACCTATTGGATGCACAAGATTGGTTAAAAACCCTAATTGGACAAGAATAAGCCTAGGGAGGACGAAAATGACCTAAATGTTCATCCAATGACACAAACACACCTATTGGATGCACAAGATTGGTTAAAAACCCTAATTGGACAAGAATAAGCCTAGGGGGGACGAAAATGACCTAAATGTTCATCTAATGACACAAATGAACTTATTGGATGCACAAGATTGGTTAAAAACCCTAATTGGACAAGAATAAGCCTAGGGAGGACGAAAATGACCTAAATGTTCATCCAATGACACAATTGAACTTATTGGATGCACAAGATTGGTAAAAAACCCTAATTGGACAAGAATAAGCCTAGGGAGGACGAAAATGACCTAATTGTTCATCCAATGACACAAACACACCTATTGGATGCACAAGATTGGTTAAAAACCCTAATTGGACAAGAATAAGCCTTGGGAGGACGAAAATGACCTAAATGTTCATCCAATGACACAAACACACCTATTGGATGCACAAGAATGGTTAGAAACCCTAATTGGACAAGAATAAGCCAATGGAGGACGAAAATGACCTAAATGTTAATCCAATGACACAAATGAACTTATTAGATGCACAAGATTGGTTAAAAACCCTAATTGGACAAGAATAAGCCTAAGGAGGATGAAAATAACCTAAATGTTCATCAAATGACTAAAAACACCTATTGGATACACAAGATTGGTTAAAAACCCTAATTGGACAAGAATAAGCCTAAAGAGGACGAAAATGACCTAAATGTTCAACCAATGACACAAACACACTTATTGGATGCACAAGATTGGTTAAAAACCCTAATTGGACAAGAAGAAGCCTAGGGAGGACGAAAATGACCTAAATGTTCATCCAATGACACAAACACACCAATTGGATGCACAAGATTGGTTAGAAACCCTAATTGGACAAGAATAAGCCTAGGGAGTACGAAAATGACCTAAATGTTCATCCAATGACACAAATGAACTTATTGGATGCACAAGATTGGTTAAAAACCCTAATTGGACAAGAATTAGAATAGGGAGGACGAAAATGACCTAAATGTTCATCCAATGACACAAACACACCTATTGGATGCACAAGATTGGTTAAAAACCCTAATTGGACAAGAATAAGCCTAGGGAGGACGAAAATGACCTAAATGTTCATCCAATGACACAAACACACCTATTGGATGCACAAGATTGGTTAAAAACCCTAATTGGACAAGAATAAGCCTAGGGAGGAAGAAAATGACCTAAATGTTCATCCAATGACACAAACACACCTATTGGATGCACAACTTTGGTTAAAAACCCTAATTGGACAAGAATAAGCCATGGGAGGACGAAAATGACCTAAATGTTCATCCAATGACACAAACTCACCTATTGGATGCACAAGATTCGTTAGAAACCCTAATTGGAAAGAATAAGCCTAGAGAGGATGAAAATGACTTAAATGTTAATCCGATGACACAAATGAACTTATTGGATGCACAAGATTGGTTAAAAACCCTAATTGGACAAGAATAAGCCTAGGGAGGGCGAAAATGACCTAAATGTTCATCCAATGCCACAAACACACCTATTGGATGCACAAGATTGGTTAAAAACCCTAATTGGACAAGAATAAGCCTAGGGAGGACGAAAATGACCTAAATGTTCATCCAATGACACAAACACACCTATTGGATGCACAAGATTGGTTAAAAACCCTAATTGGACATGAATAAGCGTAGGGAGGACGAAAATGACCTAAATGTTCATCCAATGACACAAACACACCTATTGGATGCACAAGATTGGTTAAAAACCCTAATTGGACAAGAATAAGCCTAGGGAGGACGAAAATGACCTAAATGTTCATCCAATGACACAAACACACCTATTGGATGCACAAGATTGGTTAGAAACCCTAATTGGACAAGAATAAGCCTAGGGAAGACGAAAATGACCTAAATGTTAATCCAATGACACAAATGAACTTATTGGATGCACAAGATTGGTTAAAAACCCTAATTGGACAAGAAAAGCCTATGGAGGACGAAAATAACCTAAATGTTCATCAAATGACTAAACACACCTATTGGATGCACAAGATTTGTTAGAAACCCTAATTGGACAAGAATAAGCCTAGCGAGGACGAAAATGACCTAAATGTTCACCCAATGACACAAATGAACTTATTGGATGCACAAGATTGTTTAAAAACCCTAATTGGACAAGAATAAGCCTAGGGAGGACGAAAATGACCTACATGTTCATCCAATGACACAAACACACCTATTGGATGCCCAAGATTGGTTAAAAACCTTAATTGGACAAGAATAAGAATAGGGAGGACGAAAATGACCTAAATGTTCATCCAATGACACAAACACACCTATTGGATGCACAAGATTGGTTAGAAACCCTAATTGGACAAGAATAAGCCTAGGGAGGACGAAAATGACCTAAATGTTAATCCTGACACAAACACAGCTATTGGATGCGCAAGATTGGTTAAAAACCCTAATTGGACAAGAATAAGCCTAGGGAGGACGAAAATGACCTAAATGTTAATCCAATGACACAAATGAACTTATTGGATGCACAAGATTGGTTAAAAACCCTAATTGGACAAGAATAAGCCTAGGGAGGACGAATATGACCTAAATGTTCATCCAATGACACAAACACACCTATTGGATGCACAAGATTGTTTAGAAACCCTAATTGGACAAGAATAAGCCTAGGGAGGACGAAAATGACTTAAATGTTCATCCAATGACACAAATGAACATATTGGATGCACGAGATTGGTTAAAAACCCTAATTGGACAAGAATAAGCCTAGGGAAGACGAAAATGACCTAAATGTTCATCCAATGACACAAACACACCTATTGGATTCACAAGATTGGTTAGAAACCCTAATTGGACAAGAATAAGCCTAGGGAGGACGAAAATGACCTAAATGTTCATCCAATGTCACAAACACACCTATTGGATTCACAAGATTGGTTAGAAACCCTAATTGGACAAGAATAAGCCTAGGGAGGACGAAAATGACCTAACTATTCATCCAATGACACAAATGAACTTATTGGATGCACAAGATTGCTTAAAACCCTAATTGGACAAGAATAAGACTAGGGAGGACGAAAATAACCTAAATGTTCATCCAAAGACACAAACACACCTATTGGATGCACAAGATTCGTTAGAAACCCTAATTTGACTAGAATAAGCCTAGGGAGGACGAAAATGACCTAACTACTCATCCAATGACACAAATGAACTTATTGGATGCACAAGATTGCTTAAAACCCTAATTGGACAAGAATAAGACTAGGGAGGACGAAAATGACCTAAATGTTCATCCAATGACACAAACACACCTATTGGATGCACAAGATTGGTTAGAAACCCTAATTGGACAAGAATAAGCCTAGGGAGGACGAAAATGACCTAAATGTTAATCCAATGACACAAATGAACTTATTGGATGCACAAGATTGGTTAAAAACCCTAATTGGACAAGAATAAGCCTAGGGAGGATGAAAATAACCTAAATGTTCATCAAATGACTAAACACACCTATTGGATGCATAAGATTGGTTAGAAACCCTAATTGGACAAGAATAAGCCTAGGGAGGACGAAAATGACCTAAATGTTCATCCAATGACACAAACACACCTATTGGATGCACAAGATTGGTTAAAAACCCTAATTGGACAAGAATAAGCCTAGGGAGGACGAAAATGACCTAAATGTTCATCCAATGACACAAATGAACTTCCTGGATGCACAAGATTGCTTAAAAACCCTAATTAGACAAGAATAAGCCTAGGGAGGACGAAAATGACCTAAATGTTCATCCAATGACACAAATACACCTATTGGATGCACAAGATTGGTTAGAAACCCTAATTGGACAAGAATATGCCTAGGGAGGACGAAAATGACCTAAATGTTCATCCAATGACACAAATGAACTTATTGGATGCACAAGATTGCTTAAAAACCCTAATTGGACAAGAATAAGCCTAGGGAAGACGAAAATGACCTAAATGTTCATCCAATGACACAAATACACCTATTGGATGCACAAGATTGGTTACAAACCCTAATTGGTCAAGAATAAGCCTAGGTAGGACGAAAATGACCTAAATGTTCATCCAATGACACAAACACACCTATTGGATGCACAAGATTGGTTAAAAACCCTAATTGGACAAGAATAAGCCTAGGGAGGACGAAAATGACCTAAATGTTCATCCAATGACACAAATGAACTTATTGGATGCACAACATTGGTTAGAAACCCTAATTGGACAAGAATAAGCCTAGGGAGGATGAAAATGACCTAAATGTTCATCCAATGACACAAACACACCTATTGGATGCACAAGATCGGTTAAAAACCCTAATTGGACAAGAATAAGCCTAGGGAGGACGAAAATGACCTAAATGTTCATCCAATGACACAAACACACCTATTGGATGCACAAGATTGGTTAAAAACCCTAATTGGACAAGAATAAGCCTAGGGAGGACGAAAATGACCTAAATGTTCATCCAATGATACAAATGAACTTATTGGATGCACAAGATTGGTTAAAAACCCTAATTGAACAACAATAAGCCTAGGGAGGACGAAAATGACCTAAATGTTCATCCAATGACACAAACGCACCTATTGGGTGCACAAGATTGGCTTAAAACCCTAATAGGACAAGAATAAGACTTGGGAGGACGAAAATGACCTAAATGTTCATCCAATGACACAAACACACCTATTGGATGCACAAGATTGGTTAAAAACCCTAATTGGACAAGAATAAGCCTAGGGAGGACGAAAATGACCTAAATGTTCATCCAATGACACAAATGAACTTATTGGATGCACAAGATTGGTTAGAAACCCTAATTGGACAAGAATAATGCTAGGGAGGACGAAAATGACCTAAATGTTCATCCAATGACACAAATGAACTTATTGGATGCACAAGATTGGTTAAAAATCCTAATTGGACAAGAATAAGCCTAGGGAGGACGAAAATGACCTAAATGTTCATCCAATGACAGATATGAACTTATTGGATGCACAATATTGGTTAAAAACCCTAATTGGACAAGAATAACCTTTGGGAGGACGAAAATGACCTAAATGTTCATCCAATGACACAAACACACCTATTGGATGCACAAGATTGGTTAAAAACCCTAATTGGACAAGAATAAGCCTAGGGAGGACGAAAATGACCTAAATGTTCATCCAATGACACAAACACATCAATTGGATGCACAAGATTGGTTAAAAACCCTAACTGGACAAGAATAAGCCTAGGGAGGACGAAAATGACTTAAATCTTAATCCAATGACACAAATGAACTTATTGGATGCACAAGATTGGTTAAAAACCCTAATTGGACAAGAATAAGCCTAGGGAGGACGAAAATGACCTAAATGTTCATCCAATGACACAAACACACCTATTGGATGCACAAGATTGGTTAAAAACCCTAATTGGACAAGAATAAGCCTAGGGAGGATGAAAATGACCTAAATGTTCATCCAATGACACAAACACACCTAATGGATGCACAAGATTGGTTAAAAACCCTAATTGGACAAGAATAAGCCTAGGGAGGACGAAAATGACCTAAATGTTCATCCAATGACACAAATGAACTTATTGGATGCACAAGATTGCTTAAAAACCCTAATTGGACAAGAATAATCCTAGGGAGGACGAAAAATGACCTAAATGTTCATCCAATGACACAAATGAACTTATTGGATGCACAAGATTCCTTAAAACCCTAATTGGACAAGAATAAGACTAGGGAGGACGAAAATGACCTAAATGTTCATCCAATGACACAAACACACCTATTGGATGCACAAGATTGGTTAGAAACCCTAATTGAACAAGAATAAGCCTAGGGTGGACGAAAATGACCTAAATGTTCATCCAATGACACAAATGAACTTATTGGATGCACAAGATTGGGTAAAAACCCTAATTGGACAAAAATAAGCCTAGGGAGGACGAAAATGACCTAAATGTTCATCCAATGACACAAATGAACTTATTGGATGCACAGGATTGGTTAAAAACCCTAATTGGAAAAGAATAAGCCTAGGGAGAACGAAAATGACCTAAATGTTCATCCAATGACACAAACACACCTATTGGATGCACAAGATTGGTTAAAAACCCTAATTGGACAAGAATAAGCCTAGGGAGGACGAAAATGACCTAAATGTTCATCCAATGACACAAACACACCTATTGGATGCACAAGATTGGTTAAAAACCGTAACTGGACAAGAATAAGCCTAGGGAGGACGAAAATGACTTAAATCTTATTCCAATGACACAAATGAACTTATTGGATGCACAAGATTGCTTAAAACCCTAATTGGACAAAATTAAGACTAGGGAGGACGAAAATGACCTAAATGTTCATCCAATGACACAAACACACCTATTGGATGCACAAGATTGGTTAAAAACCCTAATTGGACAAGAATAAGCCTAGGGAGGACGAAAATGACCTAAATGTTCATCCAATGACACAAACACACCTATTGGATGCACAAGATTGGTTAAAAACCCTAATTGGACAACAATAAGCCTAGGGAGGATGAAAATGACCTAAATGTTCATCTAATGACACAAACACACCTATTGGATGCACAAGATTGGTTAAAAACCCTAATTGCACAAAACTTAGCCTAGTGAGGACGAAAATAACCTAAATGTTCATCCAATGACACAAATGAACTTATTGGATGCACAAGATTGCTTAAAACCCTAATTGGACAAGAATAAGACTAGGGAGGACGAAAATGACCTAAATGTTCATCCAATGACACAAACACACCTATTGGATGCACATGATTGGTTAGAAACCCTAATTAGACAACAATAAGCCTAGGGAGGATGAAAATGACCTAAATGTTCATCTAATGACACAAACACACCTATTGGATCCACAAGATTGGTTAAAAACCCTAATTGCACAAAACTAAGCCTGGTGAGGACGAAAATAACCTAAATGTTCATCCAATGACACAAATGAACTTATTGGATGCACAAGATTGGTTAAAAACCCTAATTGGACAAGAATAAGCCTAGGGAGGACGAAAATGACCTAAATGTTCATCCAATGACACAAACACACCTATTGGATGCACAAGATTGGTTAAAAACCCTAATTGGACAAGAATAAGCCTAGGGTGGACGAAAATGACCTAAATGTTTATCCAATGACACAAATGAACTTATTGGATGCACAAGATTGGTTAGAAACCGTAATTGGACAAGAATAAGCCTAGGGAGGACGAAAATGACCTAAATGTTCATCCAATGACACAAACACACCTATTGGATGCACAAGATTGGTTAAAAACCATAATTGCACAAAACTAAGCCTAGTGAGGACGAAAATAACCTAAATGTTCATCCAATGACACAAATGAACTTATTGGATGCACAAGATTGGTTAAAAACCCTAATTGGACAAGAATAAGCCTAGGGAGGACGAAAATGACCTAAATGTTCATCCAATGACACAAACACACCTATTGGATGCACAAGATTGGTTAAAAACCCTAATTGGACAAGAATAAGCCTAGGGTGGACGAAAATGACCTAAATGTTTATCCAATGACACAAATGAACTTATTGGATGCACAAGATTGGTTAAAAACCCTAATTGGAAGCGAATAAGCCTAGGGAGGACGAAAATGACCTAAATGTTCATCCAATGACACAAACACACCTATTGGATGCACAAGATTGGTTAAAAACCCTAATTGGACAAGAATAAGCCTAGGGAGGACGAAAATGACCTAAATGTTCATCCAATGACACAAATACACCTATTGGATGCACAAGATTCGTTAGAAACCCTAATTGGACAAGAATAAGCCTAGGGAGGACGAAACTGACCTAAATGTTCATCCAATGACACAAACAGACCTATTGGATGCACAAGATTGGTTAAAAACCCTAATTGGACAAAAATAAGCCTAGGGTGGACGAAAATGACCTAAATGTTTATCCAATGACACAAATGAACTTATTGGATGCAAAAGATTGGTTAAAAACACTAATTGGAAGAGAATAAGCCTAGGGAGGACGAAAATGACCTAAATGTTCATCCAATGACACAAACACACCTATTGGATGCACAAGATTGGTTAAAAACCCTAATTGGACAAGAATAAGCCTAGGGAGGACGAAAATGACCTAAATGTTCATCCAATGACACAAACACACCTATTGGATGCACAAGATTGGTTAAAAACCCTAATTGGACAAGAATAAGCCTAGGGAGGACGAAAATGGCCTAAATGTTAATCAAATGACACAAATGAACTTATTGGATGCACAAGATTGGTTAAAAACCCTAATTGGACAAGAATAAGCCTAGGGAGGACGAAAATGACCTAAATGTTCATCCAATGACACAAACATACCTATTGGATGCACAAGATTGGTTAAAAACCCTAATTGGGCAAGAATAAGCCTAGGGAGGAAGAAAATGACCTAAATGTTAATCCAATGACACAAATGAACTTATTGGATGCACAAGATTGGATAAAAACCCTAATTGGACAAGAATAAGCCTAGGGAGGACGAAAATGACCTAAATGTTCATCCAATGACACAAACACACCTATTGGATGCACAAGATTGGTTAAAAACCCTAATTGGACAAGAATAAGCCTAGGGAGGACGAAAATGACCTAAATGTTCATCCAATGACACAAATGAACTTATTGGATGCACAAGATTGGTTAAAAACCCTAATTGGACAAGAATAAGGTTAGGGAGGACGAAAATGACCTAAATGTTCATCCAATGTCACAAACACACCTATTGGATGCACAAGATTGGTTAGAAACCCTAATTGGACAAGAATAAGCCTAGGGAGGACGAAAATGACATAAATGTTAATCCAATGACACAAATGAACTTTTTGGATGCACAAGATTGGTTAAAAACCCTAATTGGACAAGAATAAGCCTAGGGAGGACGAAAATGACCTAAATGTTCATCCAATGACACAATTGAACTTATTGGATGCACAAGATTGGTAAAAAACCCTAATTGGACAAGAATAAGCATAGGGAGGACGAAAATGACCTAAATGTTCTTCCAATGACACAAACACATCTACTGGATGCACACGATTGGTTAGAAACCCTAATTTGACAAGAATTAGCCTAGGGAGGACGAAAATGACCTAACTATTCATCCAATGACACAAATGAACTTATTGGATGCACAAGATTGGTTAAAAACCCTAATTGGAAAAGAATAAGCCTAGGGAGGACGAAAATGACCTAAATGTTCATCCAATGACACAAACATACCTATTGGATGCACAAGATTGGTTAGAAACCCTAATTAGACAAGAATAAGCGTAGGGAGGACGAAAACGACCTAAATTTTAATCCAATGACACAAATGAACTTATTTGATGCACAAGATTGGTTAAAAACCCTAATTGGACAAGAATAAGCCTAGGGAGGACGAAAAATAACCTAAATGTTCATCAAATGACTAAACACACCTATTGGATGCACAAGATTGGTTAGAAACCCTAATTGGACAAGAATAAGCCTAGGGAGGACGAAAATGACCTAAATGTTCACCCAATGACACAAATGAACTTATTGGATGCACAAGATTGGTTAAAAACCCTAATTGGACAAGAATAAGCCTAGGGAGGACGAAAATGACCTAAATGTTAATCCAATGACACAAATGAACTTATTGGATGCACAAGATTGCTTAAAAACCCTAATTGGACAAGAATAAGCCTACGGAGGATGAAAATAACCTAAATGTTTATCAAATGACTAAACACACCTATTGGATGCACAAGATTGGTTAAAAACCCTAATTGGACAACAATAAGCCTAGGGAGGACGAAAATGACCTAAATGTTAATCCAATGACACAAATGAACTTATTAGATGCACAAGATTGGTTAAAAACCCTAATTGGACAAGAATAAGCCTAGGGAGGATGAAAATAACCTAAATGTTCATCAAATGACTAAACACACCTATTGGATGCACAAGATTGGTTAAAAACCCTAATTGGACAAGAATAAGCCTTGGGAGGACGAAAATGACCTAAATGTTCATCCAATGACACAAACACACCTATTGGATGCACACGATTGGTTAGAAACCCTAATTTGACAAGAATTAGCCTAGGGAGGACGAAAATGACCTAACTATTCATCCAATGACACAAATGAACTTATTGGATGCACAAGATTGGTTAAAAACCCTAATTGGAAAGGAATAAGCCTAGGGAGGACGAAAATGACCTAAATGTTCATCCAATGACACAAACATACCTATTGGATGCACAAGATTGGTTAGAAACCCTAATTAGACAAGAATAAGCGTAGGGAGGACGAAAACGACCTAAATTTTAATCCAATGACACAAATGAACTTATTTGATGCACAAGATTGGTTAAAAACCCTAATTGGACAAGAATAAGCCTAGGGAGGACGAAAATAACCTAAATGTTCATCAAATGACTAAACACACCTATTGGATGCACAAGATTGGTTAGAAACCCTAATTGGACAAGAATAAGCCTAGGGAGGACGAAAATGACCTAAATGTTCACCCAATGACACAAATGAACTTATTGGATGCACAAGATTGGTTAAAAACCCTAATTGGACAAGAATAAGCCTAGGGAGGACGAAAATGACCTAAATGTTCATCCAATGACACAAACACACCTATTGGATGCACAAGATTGGTTAGAAACCCTAATTGGACAAGAATAAGCCTAGGAAGGACGAAAATGACCTAAATGTTAATCCAATGACACAAACACACCTATTGAATGCACAAGAATGTTTAGAAACCCTAATTGGACAAGAATAAGCTTAGGGAGGACGAAAATGACCTAAATGTTCATCCAATGACACAAACACACCTATTGGATGCACAAGATTGTTTAGAAACCCTAATTGGACAAGAATAAGCATAGGGAGGACGAAAATGACCTAAATGTTCATCCAATGACACAAACACACCTATTGAATGCACAAGATTGTTTAGAAACCCTAATTGGACAAGAATAAGCCTTGGGAGGACGAAAATGACCTAAATGTTCATCCAATGACACAAACACACCTATTGAATGCACAAGATTGTTTAGAAACCCTAATTGGACAAGAATAAGCCTAGGGAGGACGAAAATGACCTAAATGTTCACCGAATGACTAAACACACCTATTGGATGCACAAGATTGGTTAGAAACCCTAATTGGACAAGAATAAGCCTAGGGAGGATGAAAATGACCTAAATGTTCATCCAATGACACAAACACACCTATTGGATGCACAAGATTGGTTAAAAACCCTAACTGGAAAAGAATAAGCCTAGGGAGGACGAAAATGACCTAATTGTTAATCCAATGACACAAATGAACTTATTGGATGCACAAGATTGGTTAAAAACCCTAACTGGACAAGAATAAGCCTAGGGAGGACGAAAATGACCTAAATGTTCATCCAATGACACAAATGAACTTATTGGACGCACAAGATTGGTTAAAAACCCTAATTGGACAAGAATAAGCCTTGGGAGGACGAAAATGACCGAAATGTTCATCCAATGACACAAACACACCTATTGAATGCACAAGATTGGTTAAAAACCCTAATTGTACAAGAATAAGCATAGGGAGGATGAAAATGACCTAAATGTTCATCCAATGACACAAACACACCTATTGGATGCACAAGATTGTTTAGAAACCTTAATTGGACAAGAATAAGCCTAGGGAGGACGAAAATGACCTAAATGTTCATCCAATGACACAAATGAACATATTGGATGCATAAGATTTGTTAAAAACCCTAATTGGACAAGAATAAGCCTAGGGAGGACGAAAATGACCTAAATGTTCATCCAATGACACAAACACACCTATTGGATGCACAAGATTGGTTAAAAACCCTAATTGGACAAGAATAAGCCTAGGGAGGACGAAAATGACCTAAATGTTCATCCAATGACACAAACACACCTATTGGATGCACAAGATTGGTTAAAAACCCTAATTGGACAAGAATAAGCCTAGGGAGGACGAAAATGACCTAAAAGTTCATCCACTGACACAAACACACCTATTGGATGCAAAAGATTGGTTAGAAACCCTAATTGGACAAGAATAAGCCTAGGGAGGACGAAAATGACATTAATGTTCATCCAATGACACAAATGAACTTATTGGATGCACAAGATTGGTTAAAAACCCTAATTGGACAAGAATAAGCCTAGGGAGGACGAAAATGACCTAAATGTTCATCCAATGACACAAACACACCTATTGGATGCACAAGATTGGTTAAAAACCCTAATTGGACAAGAATAAGCCTAGGGAGGACGAAAATGACCTAAATGTTCATCCAATGACACAAACACACCTTTTGGATGCACACGATTGGTTAGAAACCCTAATTGGACAAGAATAAGCCTAGGGAGGACGAAAATGACCTAAATGTTAATCCAATGACACAAATGAACTTATTGGATGCACAAGATTGGTTAAAAACCCTAATTGGACAAGAATAAGCATAGGGAGGACGAAAATGACTTAAATGTTCATCCAATGACACAAACACACCTATTGGATGCACAAGATTGGTTAAAAACCCTAATTGGACAAGAATAAGCATAGGGAGGACGAAAATGACCTAAATGTTCATCCAATGACACAAACACACCTATTGGATGCACAAGATTGGTTAAAAACCCTAATTGGACAAGAATAAGCCTAGGGAGGATGAAAATGACCTAAATGTTCATCTAATGACACAAACACACCTATTGGATGCACAAGATTGCTTAGAAACCCTAATTGGACAACAATAAGCCTTGGGAGGACGAAAATAACCTAAATGTTCATCCAATGACACAAATGAACTTATTGGATGCACAAGATTGGTTAAAAACCCTAATTGGACAAGAATAAGCCTAGGGAGGACGAAAATGACCTAAATGTTCATCCAATGACACAAACACACCTATTGGATGCACAAGATTGGTTAGAAACCCTAATTGGACAAGAATAAGCCTAGAGAGGACGAAAATGACCTAAATGTTAATCCAAGGACACAAATGAACTTATTGGATGCACAAGATTGGTTAAAACCCTAATTGGACAAGAATAAGCCTAGGGAGGACGAAAATAACCTAAATGTTCATCAAATGACTAAACACACCTATTGGATGCACAAGATTGGTTAGAAACCCTAATTGGACAAGAATAAGCCTAGGGAGGACGAAAATGACCTAAATGTTCACCCAATGACACAAATGAACTTATTGGATGCACTAGATTGGTTAAAAACCCTAATTGGACAAGAATAAGCCTATGGAGGACGAAAATGACCTAAATGTTCATCCAATGACACAAACACACCTATTGGATGCATAAGATTGGTTAAAAACACTAATTGGACAAGAATAAGCATAGGGAGGACGAAAATGACCTAAATGTTCATCCAATGACACAAATGAACTTATTGGATGAACAAGATTGATTAAAAACCCTAATTGGACAAGAATAAGACTAGGGAGGACGAAAATGACCTAAATGTTCATCCAATGACACAAACACACCTATTGGATGCACAAGATTGGTTAGAAACCCTAATTGGACAAGAATAAGCCTAGGGAGGACGAAAATGACCTAAATGTTAATCCAATGACACAAATGAACTTATTGGATGCACAAGATTGGTTAAAAACCCTAATTGGAAAAGAATAAGCCTAGGGAGGACGAAAATGACCTAAATGTTCATCCAATGACACAAACATACCTATTGGATGCACAAGATTGGTTAAAAACCCTAATTGGACAAGAATAAGCCTAAAAGAGGACCAAAATGACCTAAATGTTCATCCAATGACACAAACACACCTATTGGATGCACAAGATTGGTTAAAAACCCTAATTGCACAAGAATAAGCCTAGGGAGGACGAAAATGACCTAAATGTTCATCCAATGACACAAACACACCTATTGGATGCACACGATTGGTTAGAAACCCTAATTTGACAAGAATTAGCCTAGGGAGGACGAAAATGACCTAACTATTCATCCAATGACACAAATGAACTTATTGGATGCACAAGATTGGTTAAAAACCCTAATTGGAAAAGAATAAGCCTAGGGAGGACGAAAATGACCTAAATGTTCATCCAATGACACAAACATACCTATTGGATGCACAAGATTGGTTAGAAACCCTAATTAGACAAGAATAAGCGTAGGGAGGACGAAAACGACCTAAATTTTAATCCAATGACACAAATGAACTTATTTGATGCACAAGATTGGTTAAAAACCCTAATTGGACAAGAATAAGCCTAGGGAGGACGAAAAATAACCTAAATGTTCATCAAATGACTAAACACACCTATTGGATGCACAAGATTGGTTAGAAACCCTAATTGGACAAGAATAAGCCTAGGGAGGACGAAAATGACCTAAATGTTCACCCAATGACACAAATGAACTTATTGGATGCACAAGATTGGTTAAAAACCCTAATTGGACAAGAATAAGCCTAGGGAGGACGAAAATGACCTAAATGTTAATCCAATGACACAAATGAACTTATTGGATGCACAAGATTGCTTAAAAACCCTAATTGGACAAGAATAAGCCTACGGAGGATGAAAATAACCTAAATGTTTATCAAATGACTAAACACACCTATTGGATGCACAAGATTGGTTAAAAACCCTAA
The DNA here is from genome assembly GCA_037974775.1 of Cicer pinnatifidum. Lineage (NCBI taxonomy): Eukaryota > Viridiplantae > Streptophyta > Magnoliopsida > Fabales > Fabaceae > Cicer > Cicer pinnatifidum. The sequence continues at coordinate 721 of JBBPBR010000486.1, read as the reverse complement.
TTAGACAACAATAAGCCTAGGGAGGACGAAAATGACCTAAATGTTAATCCAATGACACAAATGAACTTTTTAGATGCACAAGATTGGTTAAAAACCCTAATTGGACAAGAATAAGCCTAGGGAGGATGAAAATAACCTAAATGTTCATCAAATGACTAAACACACCTATTGGATGCACAAGATTGGTTAAAAACCCTAATTGGACAAGAATAAGCCTAAAGAGGACGAAAATGACCTAAATGTTCATCCAATGACACAAACACACCTATTGGATGCACACGATTGGTTAGAAACCCTAATTTGACAAGAATTAGCCTAGGGAGGACGAAAATGACCTAACTATTCATCCAATGACACAAATGAACTTATTGGATGCACAAGATTGGTTAAAAACCCTAAATGGAAAAGAATAAGCCTAGGGAGGACGAAAATGACCTAAATGTTCATCCAATGACACAAACATACCTATTGGATGCACAAGATTGGTTAGAAACCCTAATTAGACAAGAATAAGCGTAGGGAGGACGAAAACGACCTAAATTTTAATCCAATGACACAAATGAACTTATTTGATGCACAAGATTGGTTAAAAACCCTAATTGGACAAGAATAAGCCTAGGGAGGACGAAAATAACCTAAATGTTCATCAAATGACTAAACACACCTATTGGATGCACAAGATTGGTTAGAAACCCTAATTGGACAAGAATAAGCCTAGGGA
>JBBPBR010000485.1:0-27931 GCA_037974775.1 Cicer pinnatifidum | reverse complement strand
TTTTTAACCAATCTTGTGCATCCAATAGGTGTGTTTGTGTCATTGGATGAACATTTAGGTCATTTTCGTCCTCCCTAGGCTTATTCTTGTCCAATTAGGGTTTTTAACCAATCTTAAGCATCCAATAGGTGTGTTTGTGTCATTGGATGAACATTTAGGTCATTTTCGTCCTCCCTAGGCTTATTCTTGTCCAAATAGGAATTTTAACCAATCTTGTGCATCCAATAAGTTCATTTGTGTCATTGGGTGAACATTAAGGTCATTTTCATCCTCCCTAGGCTTATTCTTGTCCAATTAGGGTTTCTAACAAATCTTGTGCATCCAATAGGTGTGTTTAGTCATTTAATGAACATTTAGGTTATTTTCGTCCTCCCTAGGCTTATTCTTGTCCAATTAGGGTTTTTAACCAATCTTGTGCATCCAATAAGTTCATTTGTGTCATTGGATTAACATTTAGGTCATCTTCGTCCTCCCTACGCTTATTCTTGTCCAATTAGGGTTTCTAACCAATCTTGTGCATCCAATAGGTGTGTTTGTGTCATTGGATGAACATTTAGGTCATTTTCGTCCTCTTTAGGCTTATTCTTGTCCAATTAGGGTTTTTAACCAATCTTGTGCATCCAATAGGTGTGTTTAGTCATTTGATGAACATTTAGGTTATTTTCATCCTCCCTAGGCTTATTCTTGTCCAATTAGGGTTTTTAACCAATCTTGTGCATCCAATAAGTTCATTTGTGTCATTGGATTAACATTTAGGTCATTTTCGTCCTCCCTAGGCTTATTCTTGTCCAATTAGGGTTTCTAACCAATCTTGTGCATCCAATAGGTGTGTTTAGTCATTTGATGAACATTTAGGTTATTTTCATCCTCCCTCGGCTTATTCTTGTCCAATTAGGGTTTTTAACCAATCTTGTGCATCCAATAAGTTCATTTGTGTCATTGGATTAATATTTAGGTCATTTTCGTCCTCCCTACGCTTATTCTTGTCCAATTAGGGTTTTTAACCAATCTTGTGCATCCAATAAGTTCATTTGTGTCATTGGATTAACATTTAGGTCATTTTCGTCCTCCCTAGTCTTATTCTTGTCCAATTAGGGTTTTTAACCTATCTTGTGCATCCAATAAGTTCATTTGTGTCATTGGATGAATATTTAGGTCATTTTCGTCCTCCCTAGGCTTATTCTTGTCCAATTAGGGTTTTTAACCAATCTTGTGCATCCAATAGGTGTGTTTGTGTCATTGGATGAACATTTAGGTCATTTTCGTCCTCCCTAGTCTTATTCTTGTCCAATTAGGGTTTTAAGCAATCTTGTGCATCCAATAAGTTCATTTGTGTCATTGGATGAATATTTAGGTCATTTTCGTCCTCCCTTGGCTTATTCTTGTCCAATTAGGGTTTTTAACCAATCTTGTGCATCCAATAGGTGTGTTTGTGTCAATGGATGAACATTTAGGTCATTTTCGTCCTCCCTAGGCTTATTCTTGTCCAATTAGGGTTTTTAACCAATCTTGTGCATCCAATAGGTGTGTTTGTGTCATTGGATGAACATTTAGGTCATTTTCGTCCTCCCTAGGCTTATTCTTGTCCAATTAGGGTTTTTAAACATTCTTGTGCATCCAATAAGTTCAATTGTGTCATTGGATGAACATTTAGGTCATTTTCGTCCTCCCTAAGCTTATTCTTGTCCAATTAGGATTTTTAACCAATCTTGTGCATCCAATAAGTTCATTTGTGTCATTGGATGAACATTTAATTCATTTTCGTCCTCCCTAAGCTTATTCTTGTCCAATTAGGGTTTCTAAACAATCTTGTGCATCCAATAGGTGTGTTTGTGTCATTGGATGAACATTTAGGTCATTTTCGTCCTCCCTAGGCTTATTCTTGTCCAATTAGGGTTTTTAACCTATGTTGTGCATCCAATAAGTTCATTTGTGTCATTAGATTAACATTTAGGTCATTTTCGTCCTCCCTAGGCTTATTCTTGTCCAATTAGGGTTTCTAACCAATCTTGTGCATCCAATAGGTGTGTTTGTGTCATTGGATGAACATTTAGGTCATTTTCGTCCTCCCTAGGCTTATTCTTGTCCAATTAGGGTTTCTAACCAATCTTGTGCATCCAATAGGTGTGTTTGTGTCATTGGATGAACATTTAGGTCATTTTCGTCCTCCCTAGGCTTATTCGTGTCCAATTAAGGCTTTTAACCAATCTTGTGCATCCAATAAGTTCATTTGTGTCATTGGAATAACATTTAGGTCATTTTCGTCCTCCATAGGCTTATTCTTGTCCAATTATGGTTTCTAACCAATCTTGGGCATCCAATAGGTGTGTTTGTGTCATTGGATTAACAATTAGGTCATTTTCGTCCTCCCTAGGCTTATTCTTGTCCAATTAGGGTTTTTAACCAATCTTGTGCATCCAATAAGTTCAATTGTGTCATTGGATGAACATTTAGGTCATTTTCGTCCTCCCTAGGCTTATTCTTGTCAAATTAGGGTTTCTAAACAATCTTGTGCATCCAATAGGTGTGTTTGTGTCATTGGATGAACATTTAGGTCATATTCGTCCTCCCTAGTCTTATTCTTGTCCAATTAGGGTTTTAAGCAATCTTGTGCATCCAATAAGTTCATTTGTGTCATTGGATGAATAGTTAGGTCATTTTCGTCCTCCCTAGGCTTATTCTTGTCAAATTAGGGTTTCTAACCAATATTGTTCATCCAATAGGTGTGTTTGTGTTATTTGATGAACATTTAGGTCATCTTCGTCCTCCCTAGTCTTATTCTTGTCCAATTAGGGTTTTAAGCAATCTTGTGCATCCAATAAGTTCATTTGTGTCATTGGATGAATAGTTAGGTCATTTTCGTCCTCCCCAGGCTTATTCTTGTCAAATTAGGGTTTCTAACCAATCGTGTGCATCCAATAGGTGTGTTTGTGTCATTGGGTGAACATTTAGGTCATTTTCGTCCTCCCTAGGCTTATTCTTGTCCAATTAGGGTTTTTAACCAATCTTGTGCATCCAATAGGTGTGTTTGTGTCATTGGATGAACATTTAGGTCATTTTTGTCCTCCCTAGGCTTATTCTTGTCCAATTTGGGTTTTTAACCAATCTTGTGCATCCAATAAGTTCATTTGTGTCATTGGATTAACATTTAGGTCATTTTCGTCCTCCCTAGGCTTATTCTTGTCCAATTAGGGTTTCTAACCAATCTTGTGCATCCAATAGGTGTGTTTGTGTCATTGGATGAACATTTAGGTCATTTTCGTCCTCCCTAGGCTTATTCTTGTCCAATTAGGGTTTCTAAACAATCTTGTGCATTCAATAGGTGTGTTTGTGTCATTGAATGAACATTTAGGTCATTTTCGTCCTCCCTAGTCTTATTCTTGTCCAATTAGGGTTTCTAACCAATCTTGTGCATCCAATAGGTGTGTTTGTGTCATTGGATGAACATTTAGGTCATTTTCGTCCTCCCTATGCTTATTCTTGTCCAATTAGGGTTTTTAACCAATCTTGTGCATCCAATAGGTGTGTTTGTGTCATTGGATGAATATTTAGGTCATTTTCGTCCTCCCTAGGCTTATTCGTGTCCAATTAGGGTTTTTAAACAATCTTGTGCATCCAATAAGTTCATTTGTTTCATTGGATTAACGTTTAGGTCATTTTCATCCACCATAGGCTTATTCTTGTCCAATTATGGTTTCTAACCAATCTTGGGCATCCAATAGGTGTGTTTGTGTCATTGGATTAACAATTAGGTCATTTTCGTCCTCCCTAGGCTTATTCTTGTCCAATCAGGGTTTTTAACCAATCTTGTGCATCCAATAAGTTCAATTGTGTCATTGGATGAACATTTAGGTCATTTTCGTCCTCCCTATGCTTATTCTTGTCCAATTAGGGTTTTTAACCAATCTTGTGCATCCAATAGGTGTGTTTGTGTCATTGGATGAACATTTAGGTCATTTTCGTCCTCCCTAGGCTTATTCTTGTCCAATTAGGGTTTTTAACCAATCTTGTGCATCCAATAAGTTCATTTGTGTCATTGGATTAACATTTAGGTCATTTTCGTCCTCGGTAGGCTTATTCTTGTCCAATTAGGGTTTTTAACCAATCTTGTGCATCCAATAGGTGTGTTTGTGTCATTGGATGAACATTTAGGTCATTTTCGTCCTCCCTAGGCTTATTCTTGTCCAATTAGGGTTTTTAACCAATCTTGTGCATCCAATAAGTTCATTTGTGTCATTGGATTAACATTTAGGTCATTTTCGTCCTCTGTAGGCTTATTCTTGTCCAATTAGGGTTTTTAACCAATCTTGTGCATCCAATAAGTTCATTTGTGTCATTGGATGAACATTTAGGTCATTTTCGTCCTCCCTAGGCTTATTCTTGTCCAATTAGGGTTTTCAACAAATCTTGTGCATCAAATAAGTTCATTTGTGTCATTGGATGAACATTTAGGTCATTTTCGTCCTCCCTAGGCTTATTCTTGTCCAATTAGGGTTTTTAACCAATCTTGTGCATCCAATAAGTTCATTTGTGTCATTGGATGAACATTTAGGTCATTTTCGTCATCCCTCGTCTTATTCTTGTCCAATTAGGGTTTTTATGCAATCTTGTGCATCCAATAGGTGTGTTTGTGTCATTGGACGAACATTTAGGTCATTTTCGTCCTCCCTAGGCTTATTCTTGTCCAATTAGGGTTTTTAACAAATCTTGTGCATCCAATAAGTTCATTTGTGTCATTGGTTGAACATTTAGGTCATTTTCGTCCTCCCTAGTCTTATTCTTGTCCAATTAGGGTTTTTATGCAATCTTGTGCATTCAATAGGTGTGTTTGTGTCATTGGACGAACATTTAGGTCATTTCCGTCCTCCCTAGGCTTATTCTTTTCCAATTAGGGTTTTTAACCAATCTTCTGCATCCAATAAGTTGATTTGTGTCATTCTATGAACATTTAGGTCATTTTCGTCCTCCCTAGGCTTATTCTTGTCCAATTAGGGTTTTTAACCAATCTTGTGCATCCAATAAGTTCATTTGTGTCATTGGATGAACATTTAGGTCATTTTCGTCCTCCCTAGGCTTATTCCTGTCCAATTAGGGTTTTTATCCAATCTTGTGCATCCAATAAGTTCATTTGTGTCGTATTCTTGTCCAATTAGGGTTTTTAACCAATCTTGTGCATCCAATAGGTGTGTTTGTGTCATTGGAGGTACATTTAGGTCATTTTCGTCCTCCCTAGTCTTATTCTTGTCCAATTAGGGTTTTTAACCAATCATGTGCATCCAATAAGTTGATTTGTGTCATTGGATGAACATTTAGGTCATTTTCGTCCTCCTTAGGCTTATTCTTGTCCAATTAGGGTTTTTAACCAATCTTGTGCATCCAATAAGTTCATTTGTGTCATTGGATGAACATTTAGGTCATTTTCGTCCTCCCTAGGCTTATTCTTGTCCAATTACGGTTTTTAACCAATCTTGTGCATCCAATAGGTGTGTTTGTGTCATTGGATGAACATTTAGGTCATTTTGGTCCTCCCTAGGCTTATTCTTGTCCAATTAGGGTTTCTAACCAATCTTGTGCATCCAATAGGTGTGTTTGTGTCATTGGATGAACATTTAGGTCATTTTCGTCCTCCCTAGGCTTATTCTTGTCCAATTAGGGTTTTTAACCAATCTTGTGCATCCAATAGGTGTGTTTGTGTCATTGGATGAACATTTAGGTCATTTTCGTCCTCCCTAGGCTTATTCTTGTCCAATTAGGGTTTTTAACCAATCTTGTGCATCCAATAAGTTCAATTGTGAGATTGGATGAACATTTAGGTCATTTTCGTCCTCCCTAGGCTTATTCTTGTCCAATTAGGGTTTTTAACCAATCTTGTGCATCCAATAAGTTCATTTGTGTCATTGGATTAACATTTATGTCATTTTCGTCCTCCCTAGGCTTATTCTTGTCCAATTAGGGTTTCTAACCAATCTTGTGCATCCAATAGGTGTGTTTGTGACATTGGATGAACATTTAGGTCATTTTCGTCCTCCCTAACCTAATTCTTGTCCCATTAGGGTTTTTAACCAATCTTGTGCATCCAATAAGTTCATTTGTGTCATTGGATTAACATTTAGGTCATTTTCGTCCTCCCTAGGCTTATTCTTGTCCAATTAGGGTTTCTAACCAATCTTGTGCATCCAATAGGTGTGTTTGTGTCATTGGATGAACATTTAGGTCATTTTCGTCCTCCCTAGGCTTATTCTTGTCCAATTAGGGTTTTTAACCAATCTTGTGCATCCAATAAGTTCATTTGTGTCTTTGGGTGAACATTTAGGTCATTTTCGTCCTTCCTAGGCTTATTATTGTCCAATTAGGGTTTCTAACCAATCTTGTGCATCCAATAGGTGTGTTTAGTCATTTGATGAACATTTAGGTTATTTTCGTCCTCCCTAGGCTTATTCTTGTCCAATTAGGGTTTTTAACCAATCTTGTGCATCCAATAAGTTCATTTGTGTCATTGGATTAACATTTAGGTCATTTTCGTCCTCCCTAGGCTTATTCTTGTCCAATTAGGGTTTCTAACCAATCTTGTGCATCCAATAGGTGTGTTTGTGTCATTGGATGAACATTTAGGTCATTTTCGTCCTCCCTAGGCTTATTCTTGTCCAATTAGGGTTTTTAACCAATCTTGTGCCTCCAATAAGTTCGTTTGTGTCATTGGATTAACATTTAGGTCATTTTCGTCCTTCCTAGGCTTATTCTTGACCAATTAGGGTTTTTAACCAATCTTGTGCATCCAATAAGTTCATTTGTGTCATTGGATTAACATTTAGGTCATTTTCGTCCTCCCTAGGCTTATTCTTGTCCAATTAGGGTTTCTAACCAATCTTGTGCATCCAATAGGTGTGTTTGTGTGATTGGATGAACATTTAGGTCATTTTCGTCCTCCCTAGGCTTATTCTTGTCCAATTAGGGTTTTTAACCAATCTTGTGCATCCAATAAGTTCAATTGTGTCATTGGATGAACATTTAGGTCATTTTCGTCCTCCCTAGGCTTATTCTTGTCCAATTAGGGTTTTTAATCAATCTTGTGCATCCAATAAGTTCATTTGTGTCATTGGATGAACATTTAGGTCATTTTCGTCCTCCCTAGGCTTATTCTTGTCCAATTAAGGTTTTTAACCAATCTTGTGCATCCAATAAGTTCATTTGTGTCATTGGATTAAGATTTAGGTCATTTTCGTCCTCCCTAGGCTTATTCTTGTCCAATTAGGGTTTCTAACCAATCTTGTGCATCCAATAGGTGTGTTTGTGTCATTGGATGAACATTTAGGTCATTTTCGTCCTCCCTAGGCTTATTCTTGTCCAATTAGGGTTTTTAACCAATCTTGTGCATCCAATAGCTGTGTTTGTGTCATTGGATGAACATTTAGGTCATTTTCGTCCTCCTTTGGCTTATTCTTGTCCAATTAGGGTTTTTAACCAATCTTGTGCATCCAATAGGTGTGTTTGTGTCATTGGATGAACATTTAGGTCATTTTCGTCCTCCCTAGGCTTATTCTTGTCCAATTAGGGTTTTTAACCAATCTTGTGCATCCAATAAGTTAGTTTGTGTCATTGGATGAACATTTAGGTCATTTTCGTCCTCCCTAGGCTTATTCTTGTCCAATTAGGGTTTTTAACCAATCTTGTGCATCCAATAAGTTCATTTGTGTCATTGGATGAACATTTAGGTCATTTTCGTCCACCCTAGGCTTATTCTTGTCCAATTAGGGTTTTTAACTAATCTTGTGCATCCAATAAGTTCATTTGTGTCATTGGATGAACATTAATGTCATTTTCGTCCTCCCTAGGCTTATTCTTGTCCAATTAGGGTTTCTAACCAATCTTTTGCATCCAATAGGTGTGTTTGTGTCAGTGGATGAACTTTTAGGTCATTTTCGTCCTCCCTAGGCTTATTCTTGTCCAATTAGGGTTTTTAACCAATCTTGTGCATCCAATAGGTGTGTTTGTGTCATTGGATGAACATTTAGGTCATTTTCGTCCTCCCTAGGCTTATTCTTGTCCAATTAGGGTTTTTAACCAATCTTGTGCATCCAATAGGTGTGTTTGTGTCATTGGATGAACATTTAGGTCATTTTCGTCCTCCCTAGGCTTATTCTTGTCCAATTAGGGTTTTTAACAAATCTTATGCATCCAATATGTTCATTTGTGTCATTGGATGAACATTTAGGTCATTTTCGTCCTCCCTAGGCTTATTCTTGTCCAATTAAGGTTTCTAAACAATCTTGTGCATCCAATAGGTGTGTTTGTGTCATTGGATGAACATTTAGGTCATTTTCATCCTCCCTATGCTTATTCTTGTACAATTAGGGTTTTTAACCAATCTTGTGCATTCAATAGGTGTGTTTGTGTCATTGGATGAACATTTCGGTCATTTTCGTCCTCCCAAGGCTTATTCTTGTCCAATTAGGGTTTTTAACCAATCTTGTGCGTCCAATAAGTTCATTTGTGTCATTGGATGAACATTTAGGTCATTTTCGTCCTCCCTAGGCTTATTCTTGTCCAGTTAGGGTTTTTAACCAATCTTGTGCATCCAATAAGTTCATTTGTGTCATTGGATTAACAATTAGGTCATTTTCGTCCTCCCTAGGCTTATTCTTTTCCAGTTAGGGTTTTTAACCAATCTTGTGCATCCAATAGGTGTGTTTGTGTCATTGGATGAACATTTAGGTCATTTTCATCCTCCCTAGGCTTATTCTTGTCCAATTAGGGTTTCTAACCAATCTTGTGCATCCAATAGGTGTGTTTAGTCATTCGGTGAACATTTAGGTCATTTTCGTCCTCCCTAGGCTTATTCTTGTCCAATTAGGGTTTCTAAACAATCTTGTGCATTCAATAGGTGTGTTTGTGTCATTGGATGAACATTTAGGTCATTTTCGTCCTCCCAAGGCTTATTCTTGTCCAATTAGGGTTTCTAAACAATCTTGTGCATCCAATAGGTGTGTTTGTGTCATTGGATGAACATTTAGGTCATTTTCGTCCTCCCTAAGCTTATTCTGGTCCAATTAGGGTTTCTAAACAATCTTGTGCATTCAATAGGTGTGTTTGTGTCATTGGATGAACATTTAGGTCATTTTCATCCTCCCTAGGCTTATTCTTGTCCAATTAGGGTTTCTAACCAATCTTGTGCATCCAATAGGTGTGTTTAGTCATTTGATGAACATTTAGGTCATTTTCGTCCTCCCTAGGCTTATTCTTGTCCAATTAGTGTTTTTAACCAATCTTGTGCATCCAATAGGTGTGTTTGTGTCATTGGATGAACATTTAGGTAATTTTCGTCCTCCCTATGCTTATTCTTCTACAATTAGGGTTTTTAACCAATCTTGTGCATCCAATAGGTGTGTTTTTGTCATTGGATGAACATTTAGGTCATTTTCGTCCTCCCTAGGCTTATTCTTGTCCAATTAGGGTTTTTAACCAATCTTGTGCATCCAATAAGTTCATTTGTGTCATTGGGTGAACATTTAGGTCATTTTCGTCCTCCCAAGGCTTATTCTTGTCCAATTAGGGTTTCTAACCAATCTTGTGCATCCAATAGGTGTGTTTGTGTCATTTGATGAACGTTTAGGTCATTTTCGTCCTCCCTATGCTTATTCTTGTCCAATTAGGGTTTTTAACCAATCTTGTGCATCCAATAGGTGTGTTTGTGTCATTGGATGAACATTTAGGTCATTTTCGTCCTCCCTAGGCTTATTCTTGTCCAATTAGGGTTTTTAACCAATCTTGTGCATCCAATAAGTTCATTTGTGTCATTGGGTGAACATTTAGGTCATTTTCGTCCTCCCTAAGCTTATTCTTGTCCAATTAGGGTTTCTAACCAATCTTGTCCTTCCAATAGGTGTGTTTGTGTCATTGGATGAACATTTAGGTCATTTTCGTCCTCCCTAGGCTTATTCTTGTCCAATTAGGGTTTTAAGCAATCTTGTGCATCCAATAAGTTCATTTGTGTCATTGGATGAATATTTAGGTCATTTTCATCCTCCCTAGGCTTATTCTAGTCCAATTAGGGTTTGTAACCAATCTTGTGAATCCAATAGGTGTGTTTGTGTCATTGGATGAACATTTAGGTCATTTTAGTCCTCCCTAGTCTTATTCTTGTCCAATTAGGGTTTTTAACCAATCTTGTGCATCCAATAAGTTCATTTGTGTCATTGGATGAACATTTAGGTCATTTTCGTCCTCCCTAGGCTTATTCTTGTCCAATTAGGGTTTTTAACCAAACTTGTGCATCCAATAGGTGTGTTTGTGTCATTGGATGAACATTTAGGTCATTTTAGTCCTCCCTAGTCTTATTCTTGTCCAATTAGGGTTTTTAACCAATCTTGTGCATCCAATAGGTGTGTTGGTGTCATTGGATGAACATTTAGGTCATTTTCGTCCTCCCTAGGCTTATTCTTGTCCAATTAGGGTTTTTAACCAATCTTGTGCATCCAATAAGTTCATTTGTGTCATTGGGTGAACATTTAGGTATTTTTGTCCTCCCTAGGCTTATTCTTGTCCAATTAGGGTTTCTAACCAATCTTGTGCATCCAATAGGTGTGTTTGTGTCATTGGATTAACATTTAGGTCATTTTCGTCCTCCCTAGGCTTATTCTTGTCCAATTAGGGTTTCTAACCAATCTTGTCAATCCAATAGGTGTGTTTGTGTCATTGGATGAACATTTAGGTCATTTTCGTCCTCCCTAGGCTTATTCTTCTCCAATTAGGGTTTTTAACCAATCTTATGCATCCAATAGGTGTGTTTGTGTCATTGGATGAACATTTAGGTCATTTTCGTCCTCCCTAGTCTTATTCTTGTCCAATTAGGGTTTTAAGCAATCTTGTGCATCCAATAAGTTCATTTGTGTCATTGGATGAATAGTTAGGTCATTTTCGTCCTCCCTAGGCTTATTATTGTCAAATTAGGGTTTCTAACCAATCTTGTGCATCCAATAGGTGTGTTTGTGTCATTGGATGAACATTTAGGCCATTTTCGTCCTCCCTAGGCTTATTCTTGTCCAATTAGGGTTTTTAACCAATCTTGTGAATCCAATAGGTGTGTTTGTGTCATTGGATGAACATTTAGGTCATTTTTGTCCTCCCTAGGCTTATTCTTGTCCAACTAGGGTTTTTAACCAATCTTGAGCATCCAATAAGTTCATTTGTGTCATTCGATTTACATTTAGATCATTTTCGTCCTCCCTAGGCTTATTCTTGTCCAATTAGGGTTTCTAACCAATCTTGTGCATCCAATAGGTGTGTTTGTGTCATTGGATGAACATTTAGGTCATTTTCGTCCTCCCTAGGCTTATTCTTGTCCAATTAGGGTTTATAACCAATCTTGTGCATCCAATAAGTTCAATTGTGTCATTGGATGAACATTTAGGTCATTTTCGTCCTCCATAGGCTTATTCTTGTCCAATTAGGGTTTTTAACCAATCTTCTGCATCCAATAAGTTCATTTGTGTCATTGGATGAATATTTAGGTCATTTTCATCCTCCCTAGGCTTATTCTTGTCCAATTAGGGTTTCTAACCAATCTTGTGCATCCAATAGGTGTGTTTGTGTCATTGGATGAACATTTAGGTCATTTTCGTCCTCCCTAGTCTTATTCTTGTCCAATTAGGGTTTTTAACCAATCTTGTGCATCCAATAAGTTCATTTGTGTCATTGGATGAACATTTAGGTCATTTTCGTCCTCCCTAGGCTTATTCTTGTGCAATTAGGGTTTTTAACCAATCTTGTGCACCCAATAGGTGTGTTTGTGTCATTGAATGAACATTTAGGTCATTTTCGTCCTCCCTAGGCTTATTCTTGTCCAACTAGGGTTTTAAGCAATCTTGTGCATCCAATAAGTTCATTTGTGTCATTGAATTAACATTTAGGTCATTTTCGTCCTCCCTAGGCTTATTCTTGTCCAATTAGGGTTTTTAACCAATCATGTGATTCCAATAAGTTCATTTGTGTCATTGGATGAACAATTAGGTCATTTTCGTCCACCCTAAGCTTATTCTTGTCCAATTAGGGTTTTTAACCAATCTTATGCATCCAATAGGTTCATTTGTGTCATTGGATGAACATTTAGGTCATTTTCGTCCTCCCTAGGCTTATTCTTGTCCAATTAGGGTTTTTAACCAATCTTGTGCATCCAATAGGTGTGTTTGTGTCATTGGATGAACATTTAGGTCATTTTCGTCCTCCCTAGGCTTATTCTTGTCCAATTAGGGTTTTCAACCAATCTTGTGCATCCAATAAGTTCATTTGTGTCATTGGATTAACATTAAGGTCATTTTCGTCCTTCCTAGGCTTATTCTTGTCCAATTAGGGTTTCTAACCAATCTTGTGCATCAAATAGGTGTGTTTGTGTCATTGGATGAACATTTAGGTCATTTTCGTCCTCCCTAGGCTTATTCTTGTCCAATTAGGGTTTTTAACCATTCTTGTGCATCCAATAAGTTCATTTGTGTCATTGGAAGAACATTTAGGTTATTTTCGTCCTCCCTAGGCTTATTCTTGTCCAATTAGGGTTTTTAACCAATCTTGTGCATCCAATAAGTTCATTTGTGTCATTGGATTAACATTTTGGTCATTTTCGTCCTCCCTAGGCTTATTCTTGTCCAATTAGGGTTTCTAACCAATCTTGTGCATCCAATAGGTGTGTTTGTGTCATTGGATGAACATTTAGGTCATTTTCGTCCTCCCTAGGCTTATTCTTGTCCAATTAGGGTTTCTAACCAATCTTGTGGATCCAATAGGTGTGTTTGTGACATTGGATGAACATTTAGGTCATTTTCGTCCTCCCTATGCTTATTCTTGTACAATTAGGGTTTTTAACCAATCTTGTGCATCCAATAGGTGTGTTTGTGTCATTGGATGAACATTTAGGTCATTTTCGTCCTCACTAGGCTTATTCTTGTCCAATTAGGGTTTTTAACCAATCTTGTGCATCCAATAAGTTCATTTGTGTCATTGGATTAATATTTAGGTCATTTTCATCCTCCCTAGGCTTATTCTTGTCCAATTAGGGTTTCTAACCAATCTTGTGCATCCAATAGGTGTGTTTGTGTCATTGGATGAACATTTAGGTCATTTTCGTCCTCCCTAGGCTTATTCTTGTCCAATTAGGGTTTTTTTTTACCAATCTTGTGCATCCAATAGGTGTGTTTGTGTCATTAGATGAACATTTAGGTCATTTTCGTCCTCCCTAGGCTTATTCATGTACAATTAGGGTTTTAAGCAATCTTGTGCATCCAATAAGTTCATTTGTGTCATTGGATTAACATTTAGGTCATTTTCGTCCTCCCTAGGCTTATTCTTGTCCAATTATGGTTTTTAACCAATCTTGTGCATCCAATAGGTGTGTTTGTGTCATTGGATGAACATTTAGGTCATTTTCGTCCTCCCTATGCTTATTCTTGTCCAATTAGGGTTTTTAACCAATCTTGTGCATCCAATAAGTTCATTTGTATCATTGGGTGAACACTTAGGTCATTTTCGTCCTCCCTAGGCTTATTCTTGTCCAATTAGGGTTTCTAACCAATCTTGTGCATCCAATAGGTGTGTTTGTGTCATTGGATGAACATTTAGGTCATTTTCGTCCTCCCTAGGCTTATTCTTGTCCAATTAGGGTTTTTAACCAATCTTGTGCATCCAATAAGTTCAATTGTGTCATTGGATGAACATTTAGGTCATTTTCGTCCCCCCTAGGCTTATTCTTGTCCAATTAGGGTTTTTAACCAATCTTGTGCATCCAATAAGTTCATTTGTGTCATTGGATTAACATTTATGTCATTTTCGTCCTCCCTAGGCTTATTCTTGTCCAATTAGGGTTTCTAACCAATCTTGTGCATCCAATAGGTGTGTTTGTGTCATTGGATGAACATTTAGGTCATTTTCGTCGTCCCTATGCTTATTCTTATCCAATTAGGATTTTTAACCAATCTTGTGCATCCAATAGGTGTGTTTGTGTCATTGGATGAACATTTAGGTCATTTTCGTCCTCCCTAACCTTATTCTTGTCCCATTAGGGTTTTTAACCAATCTTGTGAATCCAATAAGTTCAATTGTGTCATTGGATGAACATTTAGGTCATTTTCGTCCTCCCTAGGCTTATTCTTGTCCAATTAGGGTTTTTAACCAATCTTGTACATCCAATATGTTCATTTGTGTCATTGGGTGAACATTTAGGTCATTTTCGTCCTCTCTAGGTTTATTCTTGTCCAATTAGGGTTTCTAACCAATCTTGTGCATCCAATAGGTGTGTTTAGTCATTTGATGAACATTTAGGTTATTTTCGTCCTCCCTAGGCTTATTCTTGTCCAAGTAGGGTTTTTAACCAATCTGGTGCATCCAATAAGTTCATTTGTGTCATTGGATTAACATTTAGGTCATTTTCGTCCTCCCTACGCTTATTCTTGTCCAATTAGGGTTCCTAACCAATGTTGTGCATCCAATAGGTGTGTTTGTGTCATTGGATGAACATTTAGGTCATTTTCGTGCTCTTTAGGCTTACTCTTGTCCAATTAGGGTTTTCAACCAATCTTGTGCATCCAATAGGTGTGTTTAGTCATTTGATGAACATTTAGGTTATTTTCATCCTCCCTAGGCTTATTCTTGTCCAATTAGGGTTTTTAACCAATCTTGTGCATCCAATAAGTTCATTTGTGTCATTGGATTAACATTTAGGTCATTTTCGTCCTCCCTAGGCTTATTCTTGTCCAATTAGGGTTTCTAACCAATCTTGTGCATCCAATAGGTGTGTTTAGTCATTTGATGAACATTTAGGTGATTTTCGTCCTCCCTAGGCTTATTCTTGTCCAATTAGGGTTTTTAACCAATCTTGTGCATCCAATAAGTTCATTTGTGTCATTGGATTAACATTTAGGTCATTTCCGTCCTCCCTAGGCTTATTCTTGTCCAATTAGGGTTTTTAACCAATCTTGTGCATCCAATAGGTGTGTTTGTGTCATTGGATTAACATTTAGGTCATTTTCGTCCTCCCTAGGCTTATTCTTTTCCAATTAGGGTTTTTAACCAATCTTGTGCATCCAATAAGTTCATTTGTGTCATTGGATGAATAGTTAGCTGATTTCCGTCCTCCCTAGGCTTATTCTTGTCTAATTAGGGTTTCTAACCAATCTTGTGCATCCAATAGGTGTGTTTGTGTCATTGGATGAACATTTAGGTCCTTTTCGTCCTCCCTAGGCTTATTCTTGTCCAATTAGGGTTTTTAACCAATCTTGTGCATCCAATAAGTTCATTTGTGTCATTGGATTAACAATTATGTTATTTTCGTCCTCCCTAGGCTTGTTCTTGTCCAATTAGGGTTTTTAACCAATCTTGTGCATCCAATAGGTGTGTTTGTGACATTGGATGAACATTTAGGTCATTTTCGTCCTCCCTAACCTTATTCTTTTCCCATTAGGGTTTTTAACCAATCTTGTGAATCCAATAAGTTCAATTGTGTCATTGGATGAACATTTAGGTCATTTTCGTCCTCCCTAGGCTTATTCTTGTCCAATTAGGGTTTTTAACCAATCTTGTACATCCAATATGTTCATTTGTGTCATTGGATGAACATTTAGGTCATTTTCGTCCTCCCTAGGCTTATTCTTGTCCAATTAGGGTTTCTAAACAATCTTGTGCATCCAATAGGTGTGTTTGTGTCATTCGATGAACATTTAGGTCATTTTCGTCCTTCCTAGGCTTATTCTTGTCCAATTAGGGTTTCTAACCAATCTTGTGCATCCAATAGGTGTGTTTGTGTCATTGGATGAACATTTAGGTCATTTTCGTCCTCCCTAGGCTTATTCTTGTCCAATTAGGGTTTTTAACCTATCTTGTGCATCCAATAAGTTCATTTGTGTCATTGGGTGAACATTTAGGTCATTTTCGTCCTTCCTAGGCTTATTCTTGTCCAATTAGGGTTTCTAACCAATCTTGTGCATCCAATAGGTGTGTTTGTGTCATTGGATGAACATTTAGGTCATTTTCGTCCTCCCTAAGCTTATTCTTGTGCAATTAGGGTTTCTAAACAATCTTGTGCATTCAATAGGTGTGTTTGTGTCATTCGATGAACATTTAGGTCATTTTCGTCCTTCCTAGGCTTATTCTTGTCCAATTAGGGTTTCTAACCAATCTTGTGCATCCAATAGGTGTGTTTGTGTCATTGGATGAACATTTAGGTCATTTTCGTCCTCCCTAGGCTTATTCTTGTCCAATTAGGGTTTTTAACCAATCTTGTGCATCCAATAAGTTCATTTGTCTCATTCGGTGAACATTTAGGTCATTTTCGTCCTCCCTAGGCTTATTCTTGTCCAATTAAGGTTTCTAACCAATCTTGCGCATCCAATAGGTGTGTTTGTGTCATTGGATGAACATTTAGGTCATTTTCGTCCTCCCTAGGCTTATTCTTGTCCAATTAGGGTTTTTAACCAATCTTGTGCATCCAATATGTTCATTTGTGTCATTGGATGAACATTTAGGTCATTTTCGTCCTCCCTAGGCTTATTCTTGTCCAATTAGGGTTTTTAACCAATCTTGTGCATCCAATATGTCCATTTGTGTCATTGGATGAACATTTAGGTAATTTTCGTCCTCCCTAGGCTTATTCTAGTCCAATTAGGGTTTCTAAACAATCTTGTGCATCCAATAGGTGTGTTTGTGTCATTGGATGAACATTTAGTTCATTTTCGTCCTCCCTAAGCTTATTCTTGTCCAATTAGGGTTTCTAACCAATCTTGTGCATCCAATAGGTGTGTTTGTGTCATTGGATGAACATTTAGGTCATTTTCGTCCTCCCTAGGCTTATTCTTGTCCAATTAGGGTTTTTAACCAATCTTGTGCATCCAATAAGTTCATTTGTGTCATTGGGTGAACATTTAGGTCATTTTCGTGCTTCCTAGGCTTATTCTTGTCCAATTAGGGTTTCTAACCAATCTTGTGCATCCAATAGGTGTGTTTGTGTCATTGGATGAACATTTAGGTCATTTTCATACTCCCTAGGCTTATTCTTGTCCAATTAGGGTTTTTAACCAATCTTGTGCATCGAATAAGTTCATTTGTGTCATTGGGTGATCATTTAGGTCATTTTCGTCCTCCCTAGGCTTATTCTTGTCCAATTAGGGTTTCTAACAATTCTTGTGCATCCAATAGGTGTGTTTAGTCATTTGGTGAACATTTAGGTCATTTTCGTCCTCCCTAGGCTTATTCTTGTCCAATTAGGGTTTTTAACCAATCTTGTGCATCCAATATGTTCATTTGTGTCATTGGATGAACATTTAGGTCATTTTCGTCCTCCCTAGGCTTATTCTTGTTCAATTAGGGTTTTTAACCAATCTTGTGCATCCAACATGTTCATTTGTGTCATTGGATGAACATTTAGGTCATTTTCGTCCTCCCTAGGCTTATTCTTGTCCAATTAGGGTTTCTAAACAATCTTGTGCATCCAATAGGTGTGTTTGTGTCATTGGATGAACATTTAGGTCATTTTCGTCCTCCCTAGGCTTATTCTTGTTCCAATTAGGGTTTTTAACCAATCTTGTGCATCCAATATGTTCATTTGTGTCATTGGATGAACATTTAGGTCATTTTCGTCCTCCCTAGGCTTATTCTTGTCCAATTAGGGTTTCTAACCAATCTTGTGCATCCAATAGGTGTGTTTGTGTCATTGGATGAACATTTAGGTCATTTTCGTCCTCCCTAGGCTTATTCTTGTCCAATTAGGGTTTTTAACCAATCTTGTGCATCCAATAAGTTCATTTGTGTCATTGAATAAACATTAAGGTCATTTTCGTCAACCCTAGGCTTATTCTTGTCCAATTAGGGTTTTTAACCAATCTTGTGCATCCAATAGGTGTCTTTTTGTGTCATTGGATGAACATTTAGGTCATTTTCGTCCTCCCTAGGCTTATTCTTGTCCAATTAGGGTTTCTAACCAATCTTGTGCATCCAATAGGTGTATTTGTGTCATTGGATGAACATTTAGGTCATTTTCGTCCTCCCTAGGCTTATTCTTGTCCAATTAGGGTTTTTAACCAATCTTGTGCATCCAATAGGTGTGTTTGTGTCATTGGATGAACATTTAGGTCATTTTCGTCCTCCCTAGGCTTATTCTTGTCCAATTAGGGTTTCTAACCAATCTTGTGCATCCAATAGGTGTGTTTGTGTCATTGGATGAACATTTAGGTCATTTTCGTCCTCCCTAGGCTTATGCTTGTCCAATTAGGATTTTTAACCAATCTTGTGCATCCTATAAGTTCATTTGTGTCATGGGATAAACATTTAGGTCATTTTCGTCCACCCTAGGCTTATTCTTGTCCAATTAGGGTTTTTAACCAATCTTGTGCATCCAATAGGTGTGTTTGTGTCATTGGATGAACATTTAGGTCAGTTTCGTCCTCCCTAGGCTTATTCTTGTCCAATTAGGGTTTCTAATCAATCTTGTGCATCCAATAAGTTCATTTGTGTCAATGGATGAACATTTAGGTCATTTTCGTCCTCCCTAGGCTTATTCTTGTCCAATTAGGGTTTTTAACCAATCTTGTGCATCCAATAAGTTCATTTGTGTCATTGGATGAACATTTAGGTCATTTTCGTCCTCCCTAGGCTTATTCTTGTCCAATTAGGGTTTTTAACCAATCTTGTGCATCCAATAGGTGTGTTTGTGTCATTGGATGAACATTTAGGTCATTTTCGTCCTCCCTAGGCTTATTCTTGTCCAATTAGGGTTTCTAACCAATCTTGTGCATCCAATAGGTGTGTTTGTGTCATTAGATTAACATTTAGGTCATTTTCGTCCTCCCTAGGCTTATTCTTGTCCAATTAGGGTTTTTAACCAATCTTGTGCATCCAATAAGTTCATTTGTGTCATTGGATGAACATTTAGGTCATTTTCGTCCTCCCTAGGCTTATTCTTGTTCAATTAGGGATTCTAAACAATCTTGTGCATCCAATAGGTGTGTTTGTGTCATTGGATGAACATTTAGGTCTTTTTCGTCCTCCCTAGGCTTCTTCTTGTCCAATGAGGGTTTTTAACCAATCTTGTGCATCCAATAAGTTCATTTGTGTCATTGGATTAACATTTAGGTCATTTTCGTCCTCCCTAGGCTTATTCTTGTCCAATTAGGGTTTCTAACCAATCTTGTGCATCCAATAGGTGTGTTTGTGTCATTGGATGAACATTTAGGTCATTTTCGTCCTCCCTAGGCTTATTCTTGTCCAATTAGGGTTTTTAACCAATCTTGTGCATCCAATAAGTTCATTTGTGTCATTGAATTAACATTTAGGTCATTTACGTCCTCCCTAAGCTTATTCTTGTCCAATTAGGGTTTCTAAACAATCTTGTGCATCCAATAGGTGTGTTTGTGTCATTGGATGAACATTTAGGTCATTTTCGTGCTCCCTAGGCTTATTCTTGTCCAATTAGGGTTTTAAGCAATCTTGTGCATCCAATAAGTTCATTTGTGTCATTGGATTAACATTTAGGTCATTTTCGTCCTCCCTAAGCTTATTCTTGTCCAATTAGGGTTTCTAACCAATCTTGTGCATCCAATAGGTGTGTTTGTGTCATTGGATGAACATTTAGGTCATTTTCGTCCTCCCTAGGCTTATTCTTGTCCAATTAGGGTTTTTAACCAATCTTGTGCATCCAATAAGTTCATTTGTGTCATTGGATTAACATTTAGGTCATTTTCGTCCTCCCTAGGCTTATTCTTGTCCAATTAGGGTTTCTAACCAATCTTGTGCATCCAATAGATGTGTTTAGTCATTTGATGAACATTTAGGTCATTTTCGTCCTCCCTAGGCTTATTCTTTTCCAATTAGGGTTTTTAACCAATCTTGTGCATCCAATAAGTTCATTTGTGTCATTGGATGAACATTTAGGTCATTTTCGTCCTCCCTAGGCTTATTCTTGTCCAATTAGTGTTTTTAACCAATCTTGTGCATCCAATAGGTGTGTTTGTGTCATTGGATGAACATTTAGGTCAGTTTCGTCCTCCCTAGGCTTATTCTTGTCCAATTAGGGTTTCTAACGAATCTTGTGCATCCAATAGGTGTATTTGTGTCATTGGATGGACATTTAGGTCATTTTCGTCCTCCCTAGGCATATTCTTGTCCAATTAGGGTTTTTAAGCAATCTTGTGCATCCAATAAGTTCATTTGTGTCATTGGATGAACATTTAGGTCATTTTCGTCCTCCCTAGGCTTATTCTTGTCCAATTAGGGTTTTTAACCAATCTTGTGCATCCAATAAGTTCATTTGTGTCATTGGATGAACATTTAGGTCATTTTCGTCCTCCCTAGGCTTATTCTTGTCCAATTAGGGTTTTCAACCAATCTTGTGCATCCAATAAGTTCATTTGTGTCATTGGATGAACATTTAGGTCATTTTCGTCCTCCCTAGGCTTATTCTTGTCCAATTAGGGTTTTCAACCAATCTTGTGCATCCAATAAGTTGATTTGTGTCATTGGATGAACATTTAGGTCATTTTCGTCCTCCCTAGTCTTATTCTTGTCGAATTAGGGTTTTTATGCAATCTTGTGCACCCAATAGGTGTGTTTGTGTCATTGGAGGAACATTTAGGTTATTTTCGTCCTCCCTAGTCTTATTCTTGTCCAATTAGGGTTTTTATGCAATCTTGTGCATCCAATAGGTGTGTTTGTGTCATTGGACGAACATTTAGGTCATTTTCGTCCTCCTTAGGCTTATTCTTGTCCAATTAGGGTTTTTAACCAATCTTGTGCATCCAATAAGTTCATTTGTGTCATTGGCTGAACATTTAGGTCATTTTCGTCCTCCCTAGTCTTATTCTTGTCCAATTAGGGTTTTTATGCAATCTTGTGCATCCAATAGGTGTGTTTGTGTCATTGGACGAACATTTAGGTCATTTTCGTCCTCCCTAGGCTTATTCTTATCCAATTAGGGATTTTAACCAATCTTGTGCATCCAATAAGTTCATTTGTGTCATTGGATGAACATTTAGGTCATTTTCGTCCTCCCTAGTCTTATTCTTGTCCAATTAGGGTTTTTATGCAATCTTGTGCATCCAATAGGTGTGTTTGTGTCATTGGACGAACATTTACGTCATTTTCGTCCTCCCTAGGCTTATTCTTGTCCAATTAGGGTTTTTAACCAATCTTGTGCATCCAATAGGTGTGTTTGTGTCATTGGATGAACATTTAGGTCATTTTCGTCCTCCCTAGGCTTATTCTTGTCCAATTAGGGTTTTTAACCAATCTTGTGTATCCAATAGGCGTGTTTAGTCATTTGATGAACATTTAGGTTATTTTCATCCTCCCTAGGCTTATTCTTGTCCAATTAGGGTTTTTAACCAATCTTGTGCATCCAATAAGTTCATTTGTGTCATTGGATTAACATTTAGGTCATTTTCGTCCTCCCTAGGCTTATTCTTGTCCAATTAGGGTTTCTAACCAATCTTGTGCATCCAACAGGTGTGTTTAGTCATTTGATGAACATTTAGGTCATTTTCGTCCTCCCTAGGCTTATTCTTGTCCAATTAGGGTTTTTAACCAATCTTGTGCATCCAATAAGTTCATTTGTGTCATTGGATGAACATTTAGGTCATTTTCGTCCTCCCTAGGCTTATTCTTGTCCAATTAGGGTTTCTATCCAATCTTGTGCATCCAATAGGTGTGTTTAGTCATTTGATGAACATTTAGGTTATTTTCGTCCTCCCTAGGCTTATTCTTGTCCAATTAGGGTTTTTAACCAATCTTGTACATCCAATAAGTTCATTTGTGTCATTGGATTAACATTTAGGTCATTTTCGTCCTCCCTAGGCTTATTCTTGTCCAATTAGGGTTTCTAACCAATCTTGTGCATCCAATAGGTGTGTTTGTGTCATTGGATGAACATTTAGGTCATTTTCGTCCTCCCTAGGCTTATTCTTGTCCAATTAGGGTTATTAACCAATCTTGTGCATCCAATAGGTGTGTTTGTGTCATTGGATAAACACTTAGGTCATTTTCATCCTCCCTAGGCTTATTCTTGTCCAATTAGGGTTTCTAACCAATCTTGTGCATCCAATAGGTGTGTTTGTGTCATTGGATGAACATTTAGGTCATTTTCATCCTCCCTAGGCTTATTCTTGTCCAATTAGGGTTTTAAGCAATCTTGTGCATCCAATAAGTTCATTTGTGTCATTTGATTAACATTTAGGTCATTTTCGTCCTCCCTAGTCTTATTCTTGTCCAATTAGGGTTTTAAGCAATCTTGTGCATCCAATAAGTTCATTTGTGTCATTGGATGAATATTTAGGTCATTTTCATGCTCCCTAGGCTTATTCTTGTCCAATTAGGGTTTCTAACCAATCTTGTGCATCCAATAGGTGTGTTTGTGTCATTGGATGAACATTTAGGTCATTTTCGTCCTCCCTAGGCTTATTCTTGTCCAATTAGGGTTTTTAACCAATCTTGTGCATCCAATAGGTGTGTTTGTGTCATTGGATGAACATTTAGGTCATTTTCGTCCTCCCTAGGCTTATTCTTGTCCAATTAGGGGTTCTAACCAATCTTGTGCATCCAATAGGTGTATTTGTCTCATTGGATGAACATTTAGGTCATTTTCTTCCTCCCTAGTCTTATTCTTGTCCAATTAGGGTTTTAAGCAATCTTGTGCATCCAATAAGTTCATTTGTGTCATTGGATGAACATTTAGGTCATTTTCGTCCTCCCTAGGCTTATTCTTGTCCAATTAGGATTTTTAACCAATCTTGTGCATCCAATAAGTTCATTTGTGTCATTGGATGAACATTTAGGTCATTTTCGTCCTCCCTAGGCTTATTCTTGTCCAATTAGGGTTTCTAACCAATCTTGTGGATCCAATAATTTCATTTGTGTCATTGGATGAACATTTAGGTCATTTTCGTCCTCCCTAGGCTTATTCTTGTCCAATTAGGGTTTTTAACCAATCTTGTGCATCCAATAGGTGTGTTTGTGTCATTGGATGAACATTTAGGTCATTAGCATCCTCCCTAGGCTTATTCTTGTCCAATTAGGGTTTCTAACCAATCTTGTGCATCCAATAGGTGTGTTTGTGTCATTGGATGAACATTTAGGTCATTTTCGTCCTCCCTAGGCTTATTCTTGTCCAATTAGGGTTTTTAACCAATCTTGTGCATCCAACAAGGTCATTTGTGTCATTGGATTAACATTTAGGTCATTTTCGTCCTTCCTAGGCTTATTCTTGTCCAATTAGGGTTTCTAACCAATCTTGTGCATCCAATAGGTGTGTTTGTGTCATTGGATGAACATTTAGGTCATTTTCGTCCTCCCTAGTCTTATTCTTGTCCAATTAGGGTTTTAAGCAATCTTGTGCGTCCAATAAGTTAATTTGTGTCATTGGATGAACATTTAGGTCATTTTCGTCCTTCCTAGGCTTATTCTTATCCAATTAGGGTTTCTAACCAATCTTGTGCATCCAATAGGTGTGTTTGTGTCATTGGATGAACATTTAGGTCATTTTCGTCCTCCCTAGGCTTATTCTTGTCCAATTAGGGTTTTTAACCAATCTTGTGCATCCAATAAGTTCATTTGTGTCATTGGATTAACATTTAGGTCATTTTCGTCCTTCCTAGGCTTATTCTTGTCCAATTAGGGTTTCTAACCAATCTTGTTGATCAAATAGGTGTGTTTGTGTCATTGGATGAACATTTAGGTCGTTTTCGTCCTCCCTAGGCTTATTCTTGTCCAATTAGGGTTTTTAACCAATCTTGTGCATCCAATAAGTTCATTTGTGTCATTGGATTAACATTTAGGTCATTTTCGTCCTCCCTAGGCTTATTCTTGTCCAATTAGGGTTCTTAACCAATCTTATGCATCCAATAAGTTCATTTGTGTCATTGGATGAACATTTAGGTCATTTTCGTCCTCCCAAGGCTTATTCTTGTCCAATTTGGGTTTCTAACAAATCTTGTGCATCCAATAAGTTCATTTGTGTCATTGGATGAACATTTAGGTCATTTTCGTCCTCCCTAGGCTTATTCTTGTCCAATTAGGGTTTTTAACCAATCTTGTGCATCCAATAAGTTCATTTGTGTCATTGGATTAACATTTAGGTCATTTTCGTCCTCCCTAGGCTTATTCTTGTCCAATTACGGTTTTTAACCAATCTTGTGCATCCAATAAATTCATTTGTGTCATTGGGTGAACATTTAGGTCATTTTCGTCCTCCCGAGGCTTATTCTTGTCCAATTAGGGTTTCTAACCAATCTTGTGCATCCAATAGGTGTGTTTAGTCATTTGATGAACATTTAGGTTATTTTCGTCCTCCCTAGGCTTATTCTTGTCCAATTAGGGTTTTTAACCAATCTTGTGCATCCAATAAGTTCATTTGTGTCATTGGATTAACATTTAGGTCATTTTCGTCGTCCCTAGGCTTATTCTTGTCCAATTAGGGTTTCTAACCAATCTTGTGCATCCAATAGGTGTGTTTGTGTCATTGGATGAACATTTAGGTCATTTTCGTCCTCTCTAGGCTTATTCTTTTCCAATTAGGGTTTTTAACCAATCTTGTGCATCCAATAAGTTCATTTGTGTCATTGGATGAATAGTTATGTCATTTTCGTCCTCCCTAGGCTTATTCTTGTCAAATTAGGGTTTCTAACCAATCGTGTGCATCCAATAGGTGTGTTTGTGTCATTGGATGAACATTTAGGCCATTTTCGTCCTCCCTAGGCTTATTCTTGTCCAATTAGGGTTTTTAACCAATCTTGTGCATCCAATAAGTTCATTTGTGTCATTGGATGAACATTTAGGTCATTTTCATCCTCCCTAGGCTTATTCTTGTCCAATTAGGGTTTTTAACCAATCTTGTGCTTCCAATAAGTTCATTTGTGTCATTGGATTAACAATTAGGTCATTTTTGTCCTCCCTAGGCTTATTCTTGTCCAATTAGGGTTTTTAACCAATCTTGTGCATCCAATAGGTGTGTTTGTGTCATTGGATGAACATTTAGGTCATTTTAATCCTCCCTAGGCTTATTCTTGTCCAATTAGGGTTTCTAACCAATCTTGTGCATCCAATAGGTGTGTTTGTGTCATTGGATGAACATTTAGGTCATTTTCGTCCTCCCAAGGCTTATTCTTGTCCAATTAGGGTTTCTAACCAATCTTGTGCATCCAATAGGTGTGTTTGTGTCATTGGATGAACATTTAGGTCATTTTCGTCCTCCCTAGGCTTATTCTTGTCCAATTAGGGTTTTTAACCAATCTTGTGCATCCAATAAGTTCATTTGTGTCATTGGATTAACATTTAGGTCATTTTCGTCCTCCCTAGGCTTATTCTTGTCCAATTAGGGTTTCTAACCAATCTTGTGCATCCAATTGGTGTGTTTAGTCATTTGATGAACATTTAGGTCATTTTCATCCTCCCTAGGCTTATTCTTGTCTAATTAGGGTTTTTAACCAATCTTGTGCATCCAATAAGTTCATTTGTGTCATTGGGTGAACATTTAGGTCATTTTCGTCCTCCCTAGGCTTATTCTTGTCCAATTAGGGTTTCTAACCAATCTTGTGCATCCAATAGGTGTGTTTGTGTCATTGGATGAACATTTAGGTCATTTTCGTCCTCCCTAGTCTTATTCTTGTCCAATTAGGGTTTTAAGCTATCTTGTTCATCCAATAAGTTCATTTGTGTCATTGGATGAATAGTTAGGTCATTTTCGTCCTCCCTAGGCTTATTCTTGTCCAATTAGGGTTTCTAACCATTCTTGTGCATCAAATAGGTGTGTTTAGTCATTTGATGAACATTTAGGTTATTTTCGTCCTCCCTAGGCTTATTCTTGTCCAATTAGGGTTTTTAACCAATCTTGTGCATCCAATAAGTTCATTTGTGTCATTGGATTAACATTTAGGTCATTTTCGTCCTCCCTAGGCTTATTCTTGTCCAATTAGGGTTTCTAACCAATCTTGTGCATCCAATAGGTGTGTTTGTGTCATTGGATGAACATTTAGGTCATTTTCGTCCTCCCTAGGCTTATTCTTGTCCAATTAGGGTTTTTAACCAATCTTGTGCATCCAATATGTTTATTTGTGTCATTGGGTGAACATTTAGGTCATTTTCGTCCTCCCTAGGCTTATTCTTGTCCAATTAGGGTTTCTAACCAATCTTGTTTATCCAATAGGTGTGTTTGTGTCATTGGATGAACATTTAAGTCATTTTCGTCCTCCCTAGGCTTATTCTTGTCCAATTAGGGTTTCTAACCAATCTTGTGCATCCAATAGGTGTGTTTGTGTCATTGGATGAACATTTAGGTCATTTTCGTCCTCCCTAGGCTTATTCTTGTCCAATTAGGGTTTCTAACCAATCTTGTGTATTCAATAGGTGTGTTTGTGTCATTGGATGAACATTTAGGTCATTTTCGTCCTCCCTAGGCTTATTCTTGTCCAATTAGGGTTTCTAAACAATCTTGTGCATTCAATAGGTGTGTTTGTGTCATTGGATGAACATTTAGGTCATTTTCGTCCTCCCTATGCTTATTCTTGTCCAATTAGGGTTTCTAAACAATCTTGTGCATCCAATAGGTGTGTTTGTGTCATTGGATGAACATTTAGGTCATTTTCGTCCTCCCTAAGCTTATTCTTGTCCAATTAGGGTTTCTAAACATTCTTGTGCATTCAATAGGTGTGTTTGTGTCATTGGATTAACATTTAGGTCATTTTCGTCCTTCCTAGGCTTATTCTTGTCCAATTAGGGTTTCTAACCAATCTTGTGCATCCAATAGGTGTGTTTGTGTCATTGGATGAACATTTAGGTCATTTTCGTCCTCCCTAGGCTTATTCTTGTCCAATTAGGGTTTTTAACCAATCTTGTGCATCCAATAAGTTCATTTGTGTCATTGGGTGAACATTTAGGTCATTTTCGTCCTCCCTAGGCTTATTCTTGTCCAATTAGGGTTTCTAACCAATCTTGTGCATCCAATAGGTGTGTTTAGTCATTTGATGAACATTAAGGTCATTTTCGTCCTCCCTAGGCTTATTCTTGTCCAATTAGGGTTTTTAACCAATCTTGTGCATCCAATATGTTCATTTGTGTCATTGGATGAACATTTAGGTCATTTTCGTCCTCCCTAGGCTTATTCTTGTCCAATTAGGGTTTCTAAACAATCTTGTGCATCCAATAGGTGTGTTTGTGTCATTGGATGAACATTTAGGTCATTATCGTCCTCCCTAAGCTTATTCTTGTCCAATTAGGGTTTCTAACCAATCTTGTGCATCCAATAGGTGTGTTTGTGTCATTGGATGAACATTTAGGTCATTTTCGTCCTCCCTAGGCTTATTCTTGTCCAATTAGGGTTTTTAACCAATCTTGTGCATCCAATATGTTCATTTGTGTCATTGGATGAACATTTAGGTCATTTTCGTCCTCCCTAGGCTTATTCTTGTCCAATTAGGGTTTCTAAACAATCTTGTGCATCCAATAGGTGTGTTGGTGTCATTGGATGAACATTTAGGTCATTTTCGTCCTCGCTAGGCTTATTCTTGTCCAATTAGGGTTTTTAACCAATCTTGTGCATCCAATAGGTGTGTTTGTGTCATTGGATAAACATTTAGGTCATTTTCGTCCTCCCTAGGCTTATTCTTGTCCAATTAGGGTTTCTAACCAATCTTGTGCATCCAATAGGTGTGTTTGTGTCATTGTATGAACATTTAGGTCATTTTCGTCCTCCCTATGCTTATTCTTATCCAATTAGGATTTTTAACCAATCTTGTGCATCCAATAGGTGTGTTTAGTCATTTGATGAACATTTAGGTTATTTTCATCCTCCCTAGGCTTATTCTTGTCCAATTTGGGTTTTTAACCAATATTGTGCATCCAATAAGTTCATTTGTGTCATTGGATTAACATTTAGGTCATTTTCGTCCTCCCTAGGCTTATTCTTGTCCAATTA
>JBBPBR010000484.1:0-151633 GCA_037974775.1 Cicer pinnatifidum | reverse complement strand
GACAAGAGTAAGCATAGGGAGGACGAAAATGACCTAAATGTTCATCCAATGACACAAACACACCTATTGGATGCACAAGATTGGTTAGAAACCCTAACTGGACAAGAATAAGCCTAGGGAGGACGAAAATGACCTAACTATTCATCCAATGACACAAATGAACTTATTGGATGCACAAGATTGCTTAAAACCCTAATTGGACAAGAATAAAACTAGGGAGGACGAAAATAACCTAAATGTTCATTCAATGACACAAACACACCTATTGGATGCACAAGATTGGTTAAAAACCCTAATTGGACAAGAATAAGCCTAGGGAGGACGAAAATGACCTAACTATTCATCCAATGACACCAATGAACTTATTGGATGCACAAGATTGGTTAAAAACCCTAATTGGACAAGAATAAGCCTAGAGAGGACGAAAATGACCTAAATGTTCTTCCAATGACACAAACACACCTATTGGATGCACAAGATTGTTTAGAAACCCTAAATGGACAAGAATAAGCCTACGGAGGACGACAATGACCTAAACGTTCATCCAATGACACAAACACACCTATTGGATGCACACGATTGGTTAGAAACCCTAATTTGACAAGAATAAGCCTAGGGAGGACGAAAATGACCTAACTATTCATCCAATGACACAAATGAACTTATTGGATGCACAAGATTGCTTAAAACCCTAATTGGACAAGAATAAAACTAGGGAGGACGAAAATAACCTAAATGTTCATTCAATGACACAAACACACCTATTGGATGCACAAGATTGGTTAGAAACCCTAATTTGACAAGAATAAGCCTAGGGAGGACGAAAATGACCTAAATGTTCACCCAATGACACAAATGAACTTATTGGATGCACAAGATTGGTTAAAAACCCTAATTGGACAAGAATAAACATAGGGAGGACGAAAATGACCTAAATGTTCATCCAATGACACAAACACACCTATTGGATGCACAAGATTGGTTAGAAACCTTAATTGGACAAGAATAAGCCTAGGGAGGACGAAAATAACCTAAATGTTCATTCAATGACACAAACACACCTATTGGATGCACAAGATTGGTTAGAAACCCTAATTTGACAAGAATAAGCCTAGGGAGGACGAAAATGACCTAACTATTCATCCAATGACACAAATGAACTTATTGGATAAACAAGATTGCTTAAAACCCTAATTTGACAAGAATAAGACTAGGGAGGACGAAAATGACCTAAATGTTCATCCAATGACACAAACACACCTATTGGATGCACAAGATTGGTTAGAAACCCTAATTGGACAAGAATAAGCCTAGGGAGGACGAAAAAGACCTAAATGTTCATCCAATGACACAAACACACCTATTGGATGCACAAGATTGGTTAGAAACCCTAATAGGACAAGAATAAGCCTAGGGAGGACGAAAATGACCTAAATGTTCATCCAATGACACAAACACACCTATTGGATGCACAAGATTGGTTAAAAACCCTAATTGGACAAGAATAAGCCTAGGGAGGACGAAAATGACCTAAATGTTCAGCCAATGACACAAACACACCTATTGGATGCACAAGATTGGTTTGAAACCCTAATTGGACAAGAATAAGCCTAGGGAGGACGAAAATGACCTAAATGTTAATCCAATGACACAAATGAACTTATTGGATGCACAAGATTGGTTAAAAACCCTAATTGGACAAGAATAAGCCTAGGGAGGACGAAAATGACATAAATGTTCATCCAATGACACAAACACACCTATTGGATGCACACGATTGGTTAGAAACCCTAATTTGACAAGAATAAGCCTAGGGAGGACGAAAATGACCTAAATGTTCATCCAATGACACAAACACACCTATTGGATGCACAAGATTGGTTAGAAACCCTAATTGGACAAGAATAAGCCTAGGGAGGACGAAAATGACCTAAATAGTAATCCAATGACACAAATGAACTTATTGGATGCACAAGATTGGTTAAAAACCCTAATTAGACAAGAATAAGCCTTGGGAGGATGAAAATGACCTAAATGTTCATCCAATGACACAAACACACCTACTGGATGCTCAAGATTGGTTAGAAACCCTAATTGGACAAGAATAAGCCTAGGGAGGACGAAAATGACCTAAATGTTAATCCAATGACACAAATGAACTTATTGGATGCACAAGATTGGTTAAAAACCCTAATTGGACAAGAATAAGCCTAGGGACGACGAAAATAACCTAAATGTTCATCAAATGACTAAACACACCTATTGGATGCACAAGATTGGTTAGAAACCCTAATTGGACAAGAATAAGCCTAGGGAGGACGAAAATGACCTAAATGTTCACCCAATGACACAAATGAACTTATTGGATGCACAAGATTGGTTAAAAACCCTAATTGGACAAGAATAAGCCAAGGGAGGACGAAAATGACCTAAATGTTCATCAAATGACTAAACACACCTATTGGATGCACAAGATTGGTTAGAAACCCTAATTGGACAAGAATAAGCCTAGGGAGGACGAAAATGACCTAAATGTTCACCCAATGACACAAATGAACTTATTGGATGCACAAGATTGGTTAAAAACCCTAATTGGACAAGAATAAGCCTAGGGAGGACGAAAATGACCTAAATGTTCATCAAATGACTAAACACACCTATTGGATGCACAAGATTGGTTAGATACCCTAATTGGACAAGAATAAGCCTAGGGAGGACGAAAATGACCTAAATGTTAATCCAATGACACAAATGAACTTATTGGATGCACAAGATTGGTTAAAAACCCTAATTGGACAAGAATAAGCCTAGGGAGGACGAAAATGACCTAAATGTTCATCAAATGACTAAACACACCTATTGGATGCACAAGATTGGTTAGAAACCCTAATTGGACAAGAATAAGCCTAGGGAGGACGAAATTGACCTAAATGTTCACCCAATGACACAAATGAACTTATTGGATGCACAAGATTGGTTAAAAACCCTAATTGGACAAGAATAAGCCTAGGGAGGACGAAAATGACCTAAATGTTCATCCAATGACACAAACACACCTATTGGATGCACAAGATTGGTTAGAAACCCTAATTGGACAAGAATAAGGTTAGGGAGGACGAAAATGACCTAAATGTTCATCCAATGACACAAACACACCTATTGGATGCACAAGATTGTTTAGAAACCCTAATTGGACAAGAATAAGCCTAGGGAGGACGAAAATGACCTAAATGTTCATCCAATGACACAAATGAACATATTGGATGCACAAGATTGGTTAAAAACCCTAATTGGACAAGAATAAGCCTAGGGAAGACGAAAATGACCTAAATGTTCATCCAATGACACAATTGAACTTATTGGATGCACAAGATTGGTTAAAAACCCTAATGGGACAAGAATAAGCCTAGGGAGGAGGAAAATGACCTAAATGTTCATCCAATGTCACAAACACACCTATTGGTTGCACAAGATTGGTTAGAAACCCTAATTGGAAGAGAATAAGCCTAGGGAGGACGAAAATGACCTAAATGTTAATCTAATGACACAAATGAACTTATTGGATGCACAACATAGGTTAAAAACCCTAATTGGTCAAGAATAAGCCTAGGGAGGACGAAAATGACCTAAATGTTCATCCAATGACACAAACACACCTATTGGATGCACAAGATTGTTTAGAAACCCTAATTGGACAAGAATAAGCCTAGGGAGGACGAAAATGACCTAAATGTTCATCCAATGACACAAATGAACATATTGGATGCACAAGATTGGTTAAAAACCCTAATTGGACAAGAATAAGCCTAGGGAAGACGAAAATGACATAAATGTTCATCCAATGACACAATTGAACTTATTGGATGCACAAGATTGGTTAAAAACCCTAATTGGACAAAAATAAGCCTAGGGAGGACGAAAATGACCTAAATGTTCATCCAATGACACAAAAACACCTATTGGATGCACAAGATTGGTTAGAAACCCTAATTGGACAAGAATAAGCCTAGGGAGGACGAAAATGACCTAAATGTTAATCCAATGACACAAATGAACTTATTGGATGCACAAGATTGGTTAAAAACCCTAATTGGACAAGAATAAGCCTAGGGAGGACGAAAATGACCTAAATGGTCATACAATGACACAAACACACCTATTGGATGCACAAGATTGGTTAAAAACCCTAATTGGACAAGAATAAGCCTAGGGAGGACGAAAATGACCTAAATGTTAATCCAATGACACAAATGAACTTATTGGATGCACAAGATTGGTTAAAAACCCTAATTGGACAAGAATAAGCCTAGGGAGGACAAAATTGACCTAAATGTTAATCCAATGACACAAATGAACTTATTGGATGCACAAGATTGGTTAAAAACCCTAATTGGACAAGAATAAGCCTAGGGAGTACGAAAATGACCTAAATGTTCACCCAATGACACAAACACACCTATTGGATGCACAAGATTGGTTAGAAACCCTAATTGGACAAGAATAAGCCTAGGGAGGACGAAAATGACCTAAATGTTCATCCAATGACACAAATCAACTTATTGGATGCACAAGATTTGTTAAAAACCCTAATTGGACAAGAATAAGCCTAGAGAGGACGAAAATGACCTAAATGTTCGTCCAATGACACAAATGAACTTATTGGATGCACAAGACTGGTTTAAAACCCTAATTGGACAAGAATAAGCCTAGGGAGGACGAAAATGACCTAAATGTTAATCCAATGACACAAATGAACTTATTGGATGCACAAGATTGGTTAAAAACCCTAATTGGACAAGAATAAGCCTAGGGAGGACGAAAATGACCTAAATGTTCATCCAATGACACAAACACTCCTATTGGGTGCACACGATTGGTTAGAAACCCTAATTTGACAAGAATAAGTCTATGGAGGACGAAAATGACCTAACTATTCATCCAATGACACAAATGAACTTATTGGACGCACAAGATTGGTTAAAAACCCTAATTGGAAAATAATAAGCCTAGGGAGTTCGAAAATGACCTAAATGTTCATCCAATGACACAAACACACCTATTGGATGGACAAGATTGGTTAGAAACCCTAATTGGACAAGAATAAGCCTAGGGAGGACGAAAATGACCTAAATGTTAATCCAATGACACAAATGAACTTATTGGATGCACAAGATTGGTTAAAAACCCTAATTGGACAAGAATAAGCCTAGGGAGGACGAAAATGACCTAAATGTTCATCCAATGACACAAACACACCTATTGGATGCACAAGATTGGTTAGAAACCCTAATTGGACAAGAATAAGCCTAGGGAGGACGAAAATGACCTAAATGTTAATCCAACGACACAAATGAACTTATTGGATGCACAAGATTGGTTAAAAACCCTAATTGGACAAGAATAAGCCTAGAGAGGACGAAAATGACCTAAATGTTCATCAAATGACTAAACACACCTTTTGGATGCACAAGATTGGTTAGAAACCCTAATTGGACAAGAATAAGCCTAGGGAGGACGAAAATGACCTAAGTGTTCACCCAATGACACAAATGAACTTATTGGATGCACAAGATTGGTTAAAAACCCTAATTGGACAAGAATAAGCCTAGGGAGAACGAAAATGACCTAAATGTTCATCCAATGACACAAACACACCTATTGGATGCACAAGATTGGTTAGAAACCCTAATTGGACAAGAATAAGCCTAGGGAGGACGAAAATGACCTAAATGTTAATCCAATGATACAAATGAACTTATTGGATCCACAAGATTGCTTAAAACCCTAATTGGACAAGAATAAGAATAGGGAGGACGAAAATAACCTAAATGTTCATCCAATGACACAAAAACACCTATTGGATGCACAAGATTGGTTAGAAACCCTAATTGGACAAGAATAAGCCTAGGGAGGACGAAAATGACCTAAATGTTAATCCAAT
Organism: Cicer pinnatifidum; assembly: GCA_037974775.1. Lineage (NCBI taxonomy): Eukaryota > Viridiplantae > Streptophyta > Magnoliopsida > Fabales > Fabaceae > Cicer > Cicer pinnatifidum. The sequence continues at coordinate 145,692 of JBBPBR010000484.1, read as the reverse complement.
GACACAAATGAACTTATTGGATGCACAAGATTGGTTAAAAACCCTAATTGGACAAGAATAAGCCTAGGGAGGATGAAAATAACCTAAATGTTCATCAAATGACTAAACACGCCTATTGGATACACAAGATTGGTTAAAAACCCTAATTGGACAAGAATAAGCCTAGGGAGGACGAAAATGACCTAAATGTTCATCCAATGACACAAACACACCTATTGGATGCACAAGATTGGTTAAAAACCCTAATTGGACAAGAATAAGCCTAGGGAGGTTGAAAATGACCTAAATGTTCATCCAATGACACAAATGAACTTATTGGATGCACAAGATTGCTTAAAAACCCTAATTGGACAAGAATAAGCCTAGGGAGGACGAAAATGACCTAAATGTTCATCCAATGACACAAATGAACTTAGTGGATGCACAAGATTGGTTAAAAACCCTAATTGGACAAGAATAAGCCTTGGGAGGTGGAAAATGACCTAAATGTTCATCCAATGACACAAATGAACTTATTGGATGCACAAGATTGGTTAAAAACCCTAATTGGACAAGAATAAGCCTAGGGAGGACGAAAATTACCTAAATGTTCATCCAATGACACAAATGAACTTATCGGATGCACAAGATTGGTTAAAAACCCTAATTGGACAAGAATAAGCTTAGGGAGGACCAAAATGACCTAAATGTTCGTCCAATGACACAAACACACCTATTGGATGCACAAGATTGCATAAAAACCCTAATTGGACAAGAATAAGACTAGGGAGGACGAAAATGACCTAAATGTTCATCCAATGACACAAATGAACTTATTGGATGCACAAGATTGGTTAAAAACCCTAATTGGACAAGAATAAGCCTAGGGAGGACGAAAATGACCTAAATGTTCATCCAATGACACAATTGAACTTAGTGGATGCACAAGATTGGTTAAAAACCCTAATTGGACAAAAATGAGCCTAGGGAGGACGAGAATGACCTAAATGTTCATTCAATGACACAAACACACCTATTGGATGCACAAGATTGGTTAGAAACCCTAATTGGACAAGAATAAGCCTAGGGAGGACGAAAATGACCTAAATGTTAATCCAATGACACAAATGAACTTATTGGATGCACAAGATTGGTTAAAAACCCTAATTGGACAAGAATAAGCCTAGGGAGGACGAAAATAACCTAAATGTTCATCAAATGACTAAACACACCTATTGGATGCACAAGATTGGTTAGAAACCCTAATTGGACAATAATAAGCCTAGGAAGGACGAAAATGACCTAAATGTTCACCCAAAGACACAAATGAACTTATTGGATGCACAAGATTGGTTAAAAACCCTAATTGGACAAGAATAAGCCTAGGGAGGACGAAAATGACCTAAATGTTCATCCAATGACACAAACACACCTATTGGATGCACAAGATTGGTTAGAAACCCTAATTGGACAAGAATAAGCCTAGGGAGGACGAAAATGACCTAAATGTTAATCCAATGACACAAATGAACTTATTGGATGCACAAGATTGGTTAAAAACCCTAATTAAACAAGAATAAGCCTAGGGAGGACGAAAATGACCTAAACGTTCATCCAATGACACAAACACACCTATTGGATGCACACGATTGGTTAGAAACCCTAATTGGACAAGAATAAGCCTAGGGAGGACGAAAATGACCTAAATGTTCATCCAATGACACAAATGAACATATTGGAAGCACAAGATTGGTTAAAAACCCTAATTGGACAAGAATAAGCCTAGGGAAGACGAAAATGACCTAAATGTTCATCCAATGACACAATTGAACTTATTTGATGCACAAGATTGGTTAAAAACCCTAATGGGACAAGAATAAGCCTAGGGGGGATGAAAATGACCTCAATGTTCATCCAATGTCACAAATACACCTATTGGATGCACAAGATTGGTTAGAAACCCTAATTGGACAAGAATAAGCCTAGGGAGGACGAAAATGACCTAAATGTTAATCCAATGACACAAATGAACTTATTGGATGCACAAGATTGGTTAAAAACCGTAATTGGACAAGAATAAGCCTAGGGAGGACAAAAATGACCTAAATGTTCATCCAATGACACAATTGAACTTATTGGATGCACAAGATTGGTTAAAAACCCTAATTGGACAAAAATAAGCCTAGGGAGGACGAAAATGACCTAAATGTTCATCCAATGACACAAAAACACCTATTGGATGCACAAGATTGGTTAGAAACCCTAATTGGACAAGAATAAGCCTAGGGAGGACGAAAATGACCTAAATGTTAATCCAATGACACAAATGAACTTATTGGATGCACAAGATTGGTTAAAAACCCTAATTAAACAAGAATAAGCCTAGGGAGACGAAAATGACCTAAATGTTCATCCAATGACACAAATGAACATATTGGATGCACAAGATTGGTTAAAAACCCTAATTGGACAAGAATAAGCCTAGGGAAGACGAAAATGACATAAATGTTCATCCAATGACACAATTGAACTTATTGGATGCACAAGATTGGTTAAAAACCCTAATGGGGCAAGAATAAGCCTAGGGGGACGAAAATGACCTAAATGTTCATCCAATGTCACAAACACACCTATTGGATGCACAAGATTGGTTAGAAACCCTAATTGGACAAGAATAAGCCTAGGGAGGATGAAAATAACCTAAATGTTAATCCCATGACACAAATGAACTTATTGGATGCACAAGATAGGTTAAAACCCGTAATTGGACAAGAATAAGCCTAGGGAGGACGAAAATGACCTAAATGTTCATCCAATGACACAATTGAACTTATTGGATGCACAAGATTGGTTAAAAACCCTAATTGGACAAAAATAAGCCTTGGGAGGACGAAAATGACCTTAATGTTCATCCAATGACACAAACACACCTATTGGATGCACAAGATTGGTTAGAAACCCTAATTGGACAAGAATAAGCCTAGGGAGGACGAAAATGACCTAAATGTTAATCCAATGACACAAATGAACTTATTGGATGCACAAGATTGGTTAAAAACCCTAATTAAACAAGAATAAGCCTAGGGAGGACGAAAATGACCTAAAGGTTCATCCAATGACACAAACACACCTATTGGATGCACAAGATTGGTTAAAAACCCTAATTGGACAAGAATAAGCCTAGGGAGGACGAAAATGACCTAAACGTTCATCCAATGACACAAACACACCTATTGGATGCACACGATTGGTTAGAAACCCTAATTGGACAAGAATAAGCCTAGGGAGGACGAAAATGACCTAAATGTTAATCCAATGACACAAATGAACTTATTGGATGCACAAGATTGCTTAAAACCCTAATTGGACAAGAATAAAACTAGGGAGAACGAAAATAACCTAAATGTTCATCCAATGACACAAACACACCTATTGGATGCACAAGATTGGTTAGAAACCCTAATTGGACAAGAATAAGCCTAGGGAGGACGAAAATGACCTAAATGTTCATCCAATGACACAAACACATCTATTGAATGCACAAGATTGTTTAGAAACCCTAATTGGACAAGAATAAGCTTAGGGAGGACGAAAATGACCTAAATGTTCATCCAATGACACAAACACACCTATTGGATGCACAAGATTGTTTAGAAACCCTAATTGGACAAGAATAAGCCTAGGGAGGACGAAAATGACCTAAATGTTCATCCAATGACACAATTGAACTTATTGGATGCACAAGATTGGTTAAAAACCCTAATTGGACAAGAATAAGCCTAGGGAGTACGAAAATGACCTAAATGTTCATCCAATGACACAATTGAACTTATTGGATGCACAAGATTGGTTAAAAACCCTAATGGGACAAGAATAAGCCTAGGGAGGACGAAAATGACCTAAATGTTCATCCAATGTCACAAACAAACCTATTGGATGCACAAGATTGGTTAGAAACCCTAATTTGACAAGAATAAGCCTAGGGAGGACGAAAATGACCTAAATGTTAATCCAATGACACAAATGAACTTATTGGATGCACAAGATTGGTTAAAAACCCTAATTGGACAAGAGTAAGCCTAGGGAGGACGAAAATGGCCTAAATGTTCATCCAGTGACACAATTGAACTTATTGGATGCACAAAATTGGTTAAAAACCCTAATAGGACAAGAATAAGCCTAGGGAGGACGAAAATGACCTAAATGTTCATCCAATGACACAAACACACCTATTGGATGCACAAGATTGGTTAGAAACCCTAATTGGACAAGAATAAGCCTAGGGAGGACGAAAATGACCTAAATGTTCATCCAATGACACAATTGAACTTATTGTATGCACAAGATTGGTTAAAAACCCTAATTGGACAACAATAAGCCTAGGGAGGACGAAAATGACCTAAATGTTCTTCCAATGACACAAACACACCTATTGGATGCACAAGATTGGTTAGAAACCCTAATTGGACAAGAATAAGCCTAGGGAGGACGAAAATGACCTAAATGTTCATCCAATGACACAATTGAACTTATTGTATGCACAAGATTGGTTAAAAAACTTAATTGGACAAGAATAAGCCTAGGGAGGACGAAAATGACCTAAATGTTCATCCAATGACACAAACACACCTATTGGATGCACAAGATTGGTTAGAAACCCTAATTGGACAAGAATAAGCCTAGGGAGGACGAAAATGACCTAAATGTTCATCCAATGACACAATTGAACTTATTGTATGCACAAGATTGGTTAAAAAACTTAATTGGACAAGAATAAGCCTAGGGAGGACGAAAATGACCTAAATGTTCATCCAATGACACAAACACACCTATTGGATGCACAAGATTGGTTAGAAACCCTAATTGGACAAGAATAAGCCTAGGGAGGACGAAAATGACCTAAATGTTCATCAAATGACTAAACACACCTATTGGATGCACAAGGTTGGTTAGAAACCCTAATTGGACAAGAATAAGCCTAGGGAGGACGAAAATGACCTAAATGTTCATCCAATGACACAAACACACCTATTGGATGCACAAGATTGGTTAGAAACCCTAATTGGACAAGAAAAAGCCTAGGGAGGACGAAAATGACCTAAATGTTCACCCAATGACACAAATGAACATATTGGATGCACAAGATTTGTTAAAAACCCTAATTGGACAAGAATAAGCCTAGGGAGGACGAAAATGACCTAAATGTTCATCCAATGACACAAACACACCTATTGGATGCACAAGATTGGTTAGAAACCCTAATTGGACAAGAATAAGCCTAGGGAGGACGAAAATGACCTAAATGTTAATCCAATGACTAAACACACCTATTGGATGCACAAGATTGGTTAGAAACCCTAATTGGACAAGAATAAGCCTAGGGAGGATGAAAATGACCTAAATGTTCATCCAATGACACAAATGAACTTATTGGATGCACAAGATTGGTTAAAAACCCTAATTGGACAAGAATAAGCCTAGGGAGGACGAAAATGACCTAAATGTTCATCCAATGACACAAACACACCTATTGGATGCACAAGATTGTTTAGAAACCCTAATTGGACAAGAATAAGCCTAGGGAGGACGAAAATGACCTAAATGTTAATCCAATGACACAAAAGAACTTATTGGATGCACAAGATTGGTTAAAAACCCTAATTGGACAAGAATAAGCCTAGGGAGGACGAAAATGACCTAAATGTTCATCCAATGACACAAATGAACTTATTGGATGCACAAGATTGGTTAAAAACCCTAATTGGACAAGAATAAGCCTAGGGAGGACAAAAATGACCTCAATGTTCATCCAACGACACAAATGAACTTATTGGATGCACAAGATTGGTTAAAAACCCTAATTGGACAAGAATAAGCCTAGGGAGGACGAAAATGACCTAAATGTTCATCCAATGACACAAACACACCTATTGGATGCACAAGATTGTTTACAAACCCTAATTGGACAAGAATAAGCCTTGGGAGGACGAAAATTACCTAAATGTTCATCCAATGACACAAATGAACATATTGGATGCACAAGATTGGTTAAAAACCCTAATTGGACAAGAATAAGCCTAGGGAGGACGAAAATGACCTAAATGTTCATCCAATGACACAAACACACCTATTGGATGCACAAGATTGGTTAGAAACCCTAATTGGACAAGAATAAGCCTAGGGAGGACGAAAATGACCTAAATGTTAATCCAATGACAAAAATGAACTTATTGAATGCACAAGATTGCTTAAAAACCCTAATTGGACAAGAATAAGCCTAGGGAGGACGAAAATGACCTAAATGTTCATCCAATGACACAAACACACCTATTGGATGCACAAGATTGGTTAGAAACCCTAATTGGACAAGAATAAGCCTAGGGAGGACGAAAATGACCTAAATGTTAATCCAATGACACAAATGAACTTATTGGAGACACAAGATTGGTTAAAATCCCTAATTGGACAAGAATAAGCCTAGGGAGGACGAAAATGACCTAAATGTTCATCCAATGACACAAACACACCTATTGGATGCACAAGATTGGTTAGAAACCCTAATTGGACAAGAATATGCCTAGGGAGGACGAAAATGACATAAATGTTCATCCAATGACACAAACACACCTATTGGATGCACACGATTGGTTAGAAACCCTAATTTGACAAGAATAAGCCTAGGGAGGACGAAAATGACCTAACTATTCATCCAATGACACAAATGAACTTATTGGATGCACAAGATTAGTTAAAAACCCTAATTGGAAAAGAATAAGCCTAGGGAGGACGAAAATGACCTAAATGTTCATCCAATGACACAAACACACCTATTGGATGCACAAGATTGGTTAGAAACCCTAATTGGACAAGAATAAGCCTAGGGAGGACGAAAATGACCTAAATGTTAATCGAATGACACAAAAGAACTTATTGGTTGCACAAGATTGGTTAAAAACCCTAATTGGACAAGAATAAGCCTAGGGAGGACGAAAATAACCTAAATGTTCATCAAATGACTAAACACACCTATTGGATGCATAAGATTGGTTAGAAACCCTAATTGGACAAGAATAAGCCTAGGGAGGACGAAAATGACCTAAGTGTTCACCAAATGATACAAATGAACTTATTGGATGCACAAGATTGGTTAAAAACCCTAATTGGACAAGAATAAGCCTAGGAAGGACGAAAATGACCTAAATGTTCATCCAATGACACAAACACACCTATTGGATGCACAAGATTGGTTAGAAACCTTAATTGGACAAGAATAAGCCTAGGGAGGACGAAAATGACCTAAATGTTCATCCAATGACACAAACACACCTATTGGATGCACAAGATTGGTTAGAAACCCTAATTGGACAAGAATAAGCCTAGGGAGGACGAAAATGACGTAAATGTTAATCCAATGACACAAATGAAGTTATTGGATGCACAAGAATGGTTAAAAACCCTAATTGGACAAGAATAAGCCTAGGGAGGACGAAAATGACCTAAATGTTCATCCAATGACACAAACACACCTATTGGATGCACAAGATTGGTTAGAAACCCTAATTGGACAAGAATAAGCCTAGGGAGGACGAAAATGACTTAAATGTTCATCCAATGACACAAACACACCTATTGGATAAACAAGATTGGTTAGAAACCCTAATTGGACAAGAATAAGCCTAGGGAGGACGAAAATGACCTAAATGTTCACCCAATGACACAAATAAACATATTGGATGCACAAGATTGGTTAAAAACCCTAATTGGACAAGAATAAGCCTAGGGAGGACGAAAATGACCTAAATGTTCATCCAATGACACAAACACACCTATTGGATGCACAAGATTGGTTAGAAACCCTAATTGGACAAGAATAAGCCTAGGGAGGACGAAAATGACCTAAATGTTAATCCAATGACACAAATGAACTTATTGGATGCACAAGATTGGTTAAAAACACTAATTGGACAAGATTAAGCCTAGGGAGGACGACAGTGACCTAAATGTTCATCAAATGACTAAACACACCTATTGGATGCACAAGATTGGTTAGAAACCCTAATTGGACAAGAATAAGCCTAGGGAGGATGAAAATGACTTAAATGTTCATCCAAAGACACAAATGAACTTATTGGATGCACAAGATTGGTTAAAAACCCTAATTGGACAAGAATAAGCCTAGGGAGGACGAAAATGACCTAAATGTTCATCCAATGACACAAACACACCTATTGGATGCACAAGATTGTTTAGAAACCCTACTTGGACAAGAATAAGCCTAGGGAGGACGAAAATGACCTAAATGTTAATCCAATGACACAAATGAACTTATTGGATGCACAAGATTGCTTAAAACCCTAATTGGACAAGAATAAAACTAGGGAGGACGAAAATAACCTAAATGTTCATTCAATGACACAAACACACCTATTGGATGCACAAGATTGGTTAGAAACCCTAATTTGACAAGAATAAGCCTAGGGAGGACGAAAATGACCTAAATGTTAATCCAATGACACAAATGAACTTATTGGATGCACAAGATTGGTTAAAAACCCTAATTGGACAAGAATAAGTCTAGGGAGGACGAAAATGACCTAAATGTTCATCCAATGACACAAACACACCTATTGGATGCACAAGATTGTTTAGAAACCCTACTTGGACAAGAATAAGCCTAGGGAGGACGAAAATGACCTAAATGTTAATCCAATGACACAAATGAACTTATTGGATGCACAAGATTGCTTAAAACCCTAATTGGACAAGAATAAAACTAGGGAGGACGAAAATAACCTAAATGTTCATTCAATGACACAAACACACCTATTGGATGCACAAGATTGGTTAGAAACCCTAATTTGACAAGAATAAGCCTAGGGAGGACGAAAATGACCTAAATGTTCACCCAATGACACAAATGAACTTATTGGATGCACAAGATTGGTTAAAAACCCTAATTGGACAAGAATAAGCCTAGGGAGGATGAAAATGACCTAAATGTTTATCCAATGACACAAACACACCTATTGGATGCCCAAGATTGGTTAAAAACCCTAATTGGACAAGAGTAAGCATAGGGAGGACGAAAATAACCTAAATGTTCATCCAATGACACAAACACACCTATTGGATGCACAAGATTGGTTAGAAACCCTAACTGGACAAGAATAAGCCTAGGGAGGACGAAAATGACCTAACTATTCATCCAATGACACAAATGAACTTATTGGATGCACAAGATTGCTTAAAACCCTAATTGGACAAGAATAAAACTAGGGAGGACGAAAATAACCTAAATGTTCATTCAATGACACAAACACATCTATTGGATGCACAAGATTGGTTAAAAACCCTAATTGGACAAGAATAAGCCTAGGGAGGACGAAAATGACCTAACTATTCATCCAATGACACCAATGAACTTATTGGATGCACAAGATTGGTTAAAAACCCTAATTGGACAAGAATAAGCCTAGAGAGGACGAAAATGACCTAAAAGTTCTTCCAATGACACAAACACACCTATTGGATGCACAAGATTGTTTAGAAACCCTAAATGGACAAGAATAAGCCTAGGGAGGACGAAAATGACCTAAATGTTCATCCAATGACACAAATGAACATATTGGATGCACAAAATTGGTTAAAACCCCTAATTGGACAAGAATAAGCCTAGGGAAGACGAAAATGACCTAAATGTTCATCCAATGACACAATTGAACTTATTGGATGCACAAGATTGGTTAAAAACCCTAATGGGACAAGAATAAGCCTAGGGGGGACGAAAATGACTTAAATGTTCATCCAATGTCACAAACACACCTATTGGATGCACAAGATTGGTTAGAAACCCTAATTGGACAAGAATAAGCCTAGGGAGGACGAAAATAACCTAAATGTTAATCCAATGACACAAATGAACTTATTGGATGCACAAGATAGGTTAAAAACCGTAATTGGACAAGAATAAGCCTAGGGAGGACGAAAATGACCTAAATGTTCATCCAATGACACAAACACACCTATTGGATGCACAAGATTGGTTAGAAACCCTAATTGGACAAGAATAAGCCTAGGAAGGACGCAAAATGACCTAAATGTTAATCCAATGACACAAATGAACTTATTGGATGCACAAGATTGGTTAAAAACCCTAATTGGACAAGAATAAGCCTAGGGAGGACGAAAATGACCTAAATGTTCATCCAATGACACAAACACACCTATTGGATGCACAAGATTGTTTAGAAACACTAATTGGAAACGAATAAGCCTAGGAAGGACGAAAATGACCTAAATGTTAATCCAATGACACAAATGAACTTATTGGATGCACAAGATTGGTTAAAAACCCCTATTGGACAAGAATAAGCCTAGGGAGGACGAAAATGACCTAAATGTTCATCCAATGACACAAACACACCTATTGGATGCACAAGATTGGTTAGAAACCCTAATTGGACAAGAATAAGCCTAGGAAGGACGAAAATGACCTAAATGTTAATCCAATGTCACAAATGAACTTATTGGATGCACAAGATTGGTTAAAAACCCTAATTGGACAAGAATAAGCCTAGGGAGGACGAAAATGACCTAAATGTTCATCCAATGACACAAACACACCTATTGGATGCACAAGATTGGTTAGAAACCCTAATTGGACAAGAATATGCCTAGGGAGGACGAAATGACCTAAATGTTCATCCAATGACACAAACACACCTATTGGATGCACACGATTGGTTAGAAACCCTAATTTGACAAGAATAAGCCTAGGGAGGACGAAAATGACCTAACTATTCATCCAATGACACAAATGAACTTATTGGATGCACAAGATTGGTTAAAAACCCTGATTGGAAAAGAATAAGCCTAGGGAGGACGAAAATGACCTAAATGTTCATCCAATGACACAAACACACCTATTGGATGCACAAGATTGGTTAGAAACCCTAATTAGACAAGAATAAGCCTAGGGAGGACGAAAATGACCTAAATGTTAATCCAATGACACAAATGAACTTATTGGATGCACAAGATTGATTAAAAACCCTAATTGGACAAGAATAAGCCTAGGGAGGACGAAAATGACCTAAATGTTCATCCAATGACACAAACACACCTATTGGATGCACAAGATTGGTTAGAAACCTTAATTGGACAAGAATATGCCTAGGGTGGACGAAAATGACCTAAATGTTCATCCAATGACACAAACACACCAATTGGATGCACACGATTGGTTAGAAACCCTAATTTGACAAGAATAAGCCTAGTGAGGACGAAAATGACCTAACTATTCATCCAATGACACAAATGAACTTATTGGATGCACAAGATTGGTTAAAAACCCTGATTGGAAAAGAATAAGCCTAGGGAGGACGAAAATGACCTAAATGTTCATCCAATTACACAAACACACCTATTGGATGCACAAGATTGGTTAGAAACCCTAATTAGACAAGAATAAGCCTAGGGAGGACGAAAATGACCTAAATGTTAATCCAATGACACAAATGAACTTATTGGATGCACAAGATTGGTTAAAAACCCTAATTGGACAAGAATAAGCCTAGGGAGGACGAAAATAATCTAAATGTTCATCAAATGACTAAACACACCTATTGGATGCTCAAGATTGGTTAGAAACCCTAATTGGACAAGAATAAGCCTAAGGAGGACAAAAATGACCTAAATGTTCACCCAATGACACAAATGAACTTATTGGATGCACAAGATTGGTTAAAAACCCTAATTGGACAAGAATAAGCCTAGGGAGGACGAAAATGACCTAAATGTTCATCGAATGACACAAACACACCTATTGGATGCACAAGATTGGTTAAAAACCCTAATTGGACAAGAATAAGCATAGGGAGGACGAAAATGACCTAAATGTTCATCCAATGACACAAACACACCTATTGGATGCACAAGATTGGTTAGAAACCCTAATTGGAAAAGAATAAGCCTAGGGAGGACGAAAATGACCTAAAGATTCATCCAATGATACAAATGAACTTATTGGATGCACAAGATTGCTTAAAACCCTATCTGGACAAGAATAAGACTAGGGAGGACGAAAATGACCTAAATGTTCATCCAATGACACAAACACACCTATTGGATGCACAAGATTGGTTAGAAACCCTAATTGGACAAGAATAAGCCTAGGGAGGACGAAAATGACCTAAATGTTCATCCAATGACACAAACACACCTATTGGATGCACAAGATTGGTTAAAAACCCTAATTGGACAAGAATAAGCATAGGGAGGACGAAAATGACCTAAATGTTCATCAAATGACACAAACACACCTATTGGATGCACAAGATTGGTTAGAAACCCTTATTGGACAAGAATAAGCCTAGGGAGGACGAAAATGACCTAAATGTTAATCCAATGACACAAATGAACTTATTGGATGCACAAGATTGGATAAAAACCCTAATTGGACAAGAATAAGCATAGGGAGGACGAAAATAACCTAAATGTTCATCAAATGACTAAACACACCTATTGGATGCACAAGATTGGTTAGAAACCCTAATTGCACAAGAATGAGCCTAGGAAGGACGAAAATGACCTAAATGTTCACCCAATGACACAAATGAACTTATTGGATGCACAAGATTGGTTAAAAACACTAATTGGACAAGAATAAGCCTAGGGAGGACGAAAATGACCTAAATGTTCATCCAATGACACAAACACACCTATTGGATGCACAAGATTGGTTAGAAACCCTAATTGGACAAGAATAAGCCTAGGGAGGACGAAAATGACCTAAATGTTAATCCAATGACACAAATGAACTTATTGGATGCACAAGATTGGTTAAAAACCCTAATTAAACAAGAATAAGCCTAGGGAGGACGAAAATGACCTAAACGTTCATCCAATGACACAAACACACCTATTGGATGCACAAGATTGGTTAGAAACCCTAATTTGACAAGAATAAGCCTAGGGAGGACGAAAATGACCTAACTATTCATCCAATGACACAAATGAACTTATTGGATGCACAAGATTGCTTAAAACCCTAATTGGACAAGAATAAGACTAGGGAGGACGAAAATGACCTAAATGTTCATCCAATGACACAAACACACCTATTGGATGCTGAAGATTGGTTAGAAACCCTAATTTGACAAGAATAAACCTAGGGAGGACGAAAATGACTTAACTATTCAACCAATGACACAAATGAACTTATTGGATGCACAAGATTGGTTAAAACCCAAATTGTACAAGAATAAGACTAAGGAGGACGAAAATGACCTAAATGTTCATCCAATGACACAAACACACCTATTGGATGCACAAGATTGTTTAGAAACCCTAATTGGACAAGAATAAGCCTTGGGATGACGAAAATGACCTAAATGTTCATCCAATGACACAAATGAACTTATTGGATGCACAAGATTGGTTAAAAACCCTAATTGGACAAGAATAAGCCTAGGGAGGACGAAAATGACCTAAATGTTCATCCAATGACACAAACACACCTATTGGATGCACAAGATTGGTTAGAAACCCTAACTGGACAAGAATAAGCCTAGGGAGGACGAAAATGACCTAAATGTTCATCCAATGACACAAACACACCTATTGGATGCACAAGATTGGTTAAAAACCCTAATTGGACAAGAATAAGCCTAGGGTGGACGAAAATGACCTAAATGTTTATCGAATGACACAAATGAACTTATTGGATGCACAAGATTGGTTAAAAACCCTAATTGGACAAGAATAAGCCTAGGGAGGACGAAAATGACCTAAATGTTCATCCAATGACACAAACACACCTATTGGATGCACAAGATTGGTTAGAAACCCTAATTGGACAAGAATAAGCCTAGGGAGGACGAAAATGACCTAAATGTTCATCCAATGACACAAATACACCTATTTGATGCACAAGATTGGTTAAAAACCCTAATTGGACAAGAATAAGCCTAGGGAGGACGAAAATGACCTAAATGTTCATCCAATGACACAAATGAACTTATTGGATGCACAAGATTGGTTAAAAACCCTAATTAGACAAGAATAAGCCAAGGGTGGACGAAAATGACCTAAATGTTTATCCAATGACACAAATGAACTTATTGGATGCACAAGATTGGTTAAAAACCCTAATTGGACAAGAATAAGCCTAGGGAGGACGAAAATGACCTAAATGTTCATCCAATGACACAAACACACCTATTGGATGCACAAGATTCGTAAGAAACCCTAATTGGACAAGAATAAGCCTAGGGAGGAAGAAACTGACCTAAATGTTCATCCAATGACACAAACACACCTATTGGATGCACAAGATTGGTTAGAAACCCTAATTGGACAAGAATAAGCCTAGGGAGGACGAAAATGACCTAAATGTTTATCCAATGACACAAATGAACTTATTGGATGCACAAGATTGGTTAAAAACCCTAATTGGACAAGAATAAGTCTAGGTTGGACGAAAATGACCTAAATGTTTATCCAATGACACAAATGAACTTATTGGATGCACAAGATTGGTTAAAAACCCTAATTGGACAAGAATAAGCCTAGGTTGGACGAAAATGACCTAAATGTTTATCCAATGACACAAATGAACTTATTGGATGCACAAGATTGGTTAAAAACCCTAATTGGACAAGAATAAGCCTAGGGAGGACGAAAATGACCTAAATGTTCATCCAATGACACAAACACACCTATTGGATGCACAAGATTGGTTAGAAACCCTAATTGGACAAGAATAAGCCTAGGGAGGACGAAAATGACCTAAATGTTCATCCAATGACACAACTGAACTTATTGGATGCACAAGATTGGTTAAAACCCCTAATTGGACAAGAATAAGCCTAGGGAGGACGAAAATGACCTAAATGTTCATTCAATGACACAAACACACCAATTGGATGATCAAGATTGGTTAGAAACCCTAATTGGAGAAGAATAAGCCTAGGGAGGACGAAAATGACCTAAATGTTAATCCAATAACACAAATGAACTTATTGGATGCACAAGATTGGTTAAAAACCCTAATTGGACAAGAATAAGCCTAGGGAGGACGAAAATAACCTAAATGTTCATCAAATGACACAAACACACCTATTGGATGCACAAGATTGGTTAGAAACCCTAATTGGACAAGAATAAGCCTTCGGAGGACGAAAATGACCTAAATGTTAATCCAATGACACAAATGAACTTATTGGATGCACAAGATTGGTTAAAAACCCTAATTGGACAAGAATAAGCCTAGGGAGGACGAAAATGACCTAAATGTTCATCCAATGACACAAACACACCTATTGGATGCACAAGATTGGTTAGAAACCCTAATTGGACAAGAATAAGCCTAGGGAGGACGAAAATGACCTAAATGTTGATCCAATGACACAAATGAACTTATTGGATGCACAAGATTGGTTAAAAACCCTAATTGGACAAGAATAAGCCTAGGGAGGACGAAAATAACCTAAATGTTCATCAAATGACTAAACACACCTATTCGATGCACAGGAATGGTTAGAAACCCTAATTGGACAAGAATAAGCCTAGGGAGGACGAAAATGACCTAAGTATTCATCCAATGACACAAATGAACTTATTGGATGCACAAGATTGGTTAAAAACCCTAATTGGACAAGAATAAGCCTAGGGAGGACGAAAATGACCTAAATGTTCATCCAATGACACAAACACACCTATTGGATGCACAAGATTGGTTAGATACCCTAATTGGACAAGAATAACCCTAGGAAGGACGAAAATGACCTAAATGTTAATCCAATGACACAAATGAACTTATTGGATGCACAAGATTGGTTAAAAACCCTAATTGGACAAGAATAAGCCTAGGGAGGACGAAAATGACCTAAATGTTCATCCAATGACACAAACACACCTATTGGATGCACAAGATTGGTTAGAAACCCTAATTGGACAAGAATAAGCCTAGGGAGGACGAAAATGACATAAGTGTTAATCCAATGACACAAATGAACTTATTGGATGCACAAGATTGGTTAAAAACCCTAATTGGACAAGAATAAGCCTAGGGAGGACGAAAATGACCTAAATGTTCATCCAATGACACAATTGAACTTATTGGATGCACAAGATTGGTTAAAAACCCTAATTGGACAAGAATAAGCCTAGGGAGGACGAAAATGACCTAAATGTTAATCCAATAACACAAACACACCTATTGGATGCCCAAGATTGGTTAGAAACCATAATTGGACAAGAATAAGCCTAGGGAGGAGGAAAATGACCTAAATGTTAATCCAATGACACAAATGAACTTATTGGATGCACAAGATTGGTTAAAAACCCTAATTGGACAAGAATAAGCCTAGGGAGGACGAAAATTACCTAAATGTTCATCCAATGACACCAACACACCTATTGGATGCACAAGATTGGTTAAAAACCCTAATTGGATAAGAATAAGCATAGGGAGGACGAAAATGACCTAAATGTTCACCCAATGACACAAATGAACTTATTCGATGCACAAGATTGGTTAAAAACCCTAATTGGACAAGAATAAGCCTAGGGAGGACGAAAATGACCTAAATGTTCATCCAATGACACAATTGAACTTATTGGATGCACAAGATTGGTTAAAAACCCTAATTGGACAAGAATAAGCCTAGGGAGGACGAAAATGACCTAAATGTTCATCCAATGACACAATTGAACTTATTGGATGCACAAGATTGGTTAAAAACCCTAATTCGACAAGAATAAGCCTAGGGAGGACGAAGATGACCTAAATGTTAATCCAATGACACAAACACACCTATTGGATGCCCAAGATTGGTTAGAAACCATAATTGGACAAGAATAAGCCTAGGGAGGACGAAAATGACCTAAATGTTAATCCAATGACACAAATGAACTTATTGGATGCACAAGATTGGTTAAAAACCCTAATTGGACAAGAATAA
The DNA here is from genome assembly GCA_037974775.1 of Cicer pinnatifidum. NCBI lineage: Eukaryota > Viridiplantae > Streptophyta > Magnoliopsida > Fabales > Fabaceae > Cicer > Cicer pinnatifidum. The sequence continues at coordinate 128,749 of JBBPBR010000484.1, read as the reverse complement.
GCCTAGGGAGGACGAAAATGACCTAAATGTTCATCCAATGACACAAACACACCTATTGGATGCACAAGATTGGTTAGAAACCCTAATTGGACAAGAATATGCCTTGGGAGGATGAAAATGACCTAAATATTCATCCAATGACACAAATGAACTTATTGGATGCACAAGATTGCTTAAAACCCTAATTGGACAAGAATAAGACTAGGGAGGACGAAAATGACCTAAATGTTCATCCAATGACACAAACACACCTATTGGATGCACAAGAGTGGTTAAAAACCCTAATTGGACAAGAATAAGCCTTGGGAGGACGAAAATGACCTAAATGTTCATCCAATGACACAAATGAACCTATTGGATGCACAAGATTGGTTAAAAACCCTAATTGGACAAGAATAAGCCTAGGGAGGACGAAAATGACCTAAATGTTTATCCAATGACACAAATGAACTTATTGGATGCACAAGATTGGTTAAAAACCCTAATTGGACAAGAATAAGCCTAGGGAGGACGAAAATGACCTAAATGTTCATCCAATGACACAAACACACCTATTGGATGCACAAGATTGGTTAAAAACCCTAATTGGACAAAAATAAGCCTAGGGCGGACGAAAATGACCTAAATGTTCATCCAATGACACAAATGAACTTATTGGATGCACAAGATTGCTTAAAAACCCTAATTGGACAAGAATAAGCCTAGGGAGGACGAAAATGACCTAAATGTTCATCCAATGACACAAATGAACTTATTGGATGCTCAAGATTGCTTAGAAACCCTAATTGGACAAGAATAAGACTAGGGAGGACGAAAATGACCTAAATGTTCATCCAATGACACAAACACACCTATTGGATGCACAAGATTGGTTAGAAACCCTAATTGGACAAGAATAAGCCTAGGGAGGACGAAAATGACCTAAATGTTCATCCAATGACACAAACACACCTATTGGATGCACAAGATTGGTTAAAAACCCTAATTGGACAAGAATAAGCCTAGGGAGGACGAAAATGACCTAAATGTTCATCAAATAACACAAATACACCTATTGGATGCAAAAGATTGGTTAGAAACCCTAATTGGACAAGAATAAGCCTAGGGAGGACGAAAATGACCTAAATGTTCATCCAAGACACAAACACACCTATTGGATGCACAAGATTGGTTAAAAACCCTAATTGGACAAGAATAAGCCTAGGGAGGACGAAAATGACCTAAATGTTCATCCAATGACACAAACACACCTATTGGATGCACAAGATTGGTTAGAAACCCTAATTGGACAAGAATAAGCCTAGGGAGGACGAAAATGACCTAAATGTTCATCCAATGACACAAACACACCTATTGGATGCACACGATTGGTTAGAAGCCCTAATTGGACAAGAATAAGCCTAGGGAGGACGAAAATGACCTAAATGTTAATCCAATGACACAAATGAACTTATTGGATGCACAAGATTGGTTAAAAACCCTAATTGGACAAGAATAAGCCTAGGGAGGACGAAAATGACCTAAATGTTCATCCAATGACACAAACACACCTATTGGATGCACTAGATGGGTTAGAAACCCTAATTGGACAAGAATAAGCCTAGGGAGACGAAAATGACCTAAATGTTCATCCGATGACACAAATGAACTTATTGGATGCACAAGATTGGTTAAAAACCCTAATTGGACAAGAATAAGCCTAGGGAGGACGAACATGACCTAAATGTTCATCAAATGACTAAACACACCTATTGGATGCACAAGATTGGTTAGAAACCCTAATTGGACAAGAATAAGCCTAGGGAGGATGAAAATGACCTAAATGTTCATCCAATGACACAAATGAACCTATTGGATGCACAAGATTGGTTAAAAACCCTAATTGGACAAGAATAAGCCTAGGGAGGACGAAAATGACCTAAATGTTCATCCAATGACACAAACACACCTATTGGATGCACAAGATTGTTTAGAAACCCTACTTGGACAAGAATAAGCCTAGGGAGGACGAAAATGACCTAAATGTTAATCCAATGACACAAATGAACTTATTGGATGCACAAGATTGCTTAAAACCCTAATTGGACAAGAATAAAACTAGGGAGGACGAAAATAACCTAAATGTTCATTCAATGACACAAACACACCTATTGGATGCACAAGATTGGTTAGAAACCCTAATTTGACAAGAATAAGCCTAGGGAGGACGAAAATGACCTAAATGTTCACCCAATGACACAAATGAACTTATTGGATGCACAAGATTGGTTAAAAACCCTAATTGGACAAGAATAAACATAGGGAGGACGAAAATGACCTAAATGTTCATCCAATGACACAAACACACCTATTGGATGCACAAGATTGGTTAGAAACCTTAATTGGACAAGAATAAGCCTAGGGAGGACGAAAATAACCTAAATGTTCATTCAATGACACAAACACACCTATTGGATGCACAAGATTGGTTAGAAACCCTAATTTGACAAGAATAAGCCTAGGGAGGACGAAAATGACCTAACTATTCATCCAATGACACAAATGAACTTATTGGATAAACAAGATTGCTTAAAACCCTAATTTGACAAGAATAAGACTAGGGAGGACGAAAATGACCTAAATGTTCATCCAATGACACAAACACACCTATTGGATGCACAAGATTGGTTAGAAACCCTAATTGGACAAGAATAAGCCTAGGGAGGACGAAAATGACCTAAATGTTCACCCAATGACACAAATAAACTTATTGGATGCACAAGATTGGTTGAAAACCCTAATTGGACAAGAATAAGCATAGGGAGGACGAAAATGACCTAAATGTTCATCCAATGACACAAACACACCTATTGGATGCACAAGATTGGTTAGAAACCTTAATTGGACAAGAATAAGCCTAGGGAGGACGAAAATGACCTAAATGTTCATTCAATGACACAAACACACCTATTGGATGCACAAGATTGGTTAGAAACCCTAATTGGACAAGAATCAGCCTAGGGAGGACGAAAATGACCTAAATGTTAATCCAATGACACAAATGAACTTATTGGATGCACAAGATTGGTTAAAAACCCTAATTGGACAAGAATAAGCCTAGGGAGGACGAAAATAACCTAAATGTTCATCAAATGACTAAACAGACCTATTGGATGCACAAGATTGGTTAGAAACCCTAATTGGACAAGAATAAGCCTAGGGAGGACGAAAATGACCTAAATGTTCACCCAATGACACAAATGAACTTATTGGATGCACAAGATTGGTTAAAAACCCTAATTGGACAAGAATAAGCCTAGGGAGGACGAAAATGACCTAAATGTTCATCCAATGACACAAACACACCTATTGGATGCACAAGATTGGTTAGAAACCCTAATTGGACACGAATAAGCCTAGGAAGGACGAAAATGACCTAAATGTTCATCAAATGACTAAACACACCTATTGGATGCACAAGAATGTTTAGAAACCCTAATTGGACAAGAATAAGCTTAGGGAGGACGAAAATGACCTAAATGTTCATCCAATGACACAAACACACCTATTGGATGCACAAGATTGTTTAGAAACCCTAATTGGACAAGAATAAGCCTAGGGAGGACGAAAATGACCTAAATGTTCATCCAATGACACAAATGAACATATTGGATGCACAAGATTGGTTAAAAACCCTAATTGGACAAGAATAAGCCTAGGAAGGACGAAAATGACCTAAATGTTCATCCAATGACACAAACACACCTATTGAATGCACAAGAATGTTTAGAAACCCTAATTGGACAAGAATAAGCTTAGGGAGGACGAAAATGACCTAAATGTTCATCCAATGACACAAACACACCTATTGGATGCGCAAGATTGTTTAGAAACCCTAATTGGACAAGAATAAGAATAGGGAGGACGAAAATGACCTAAATGTTCATCCAATGACACAAACACACCTATTGAATGCACAAGATTGTTTAGAAACCCTAATTGGACAAGAATAAGCTTAGGGAGGACGAAAATGACCTAAATGTTCATCCAATGACACAAACACACCTATTGGATGCACAAGATTGTTTAGAAACCCTAATTGGACAAGAATAAGCCTAGGGAGGACGAAAATGACCTAAATGTTCATCCAATGACACAAATGAACATATTGGATGCACAAGATTAGTTAAAAACCCTAATTGGACAAGAATAAGCCTAGGGAGGACGAAAATGACCTAAATGTTCATCCAATGACACAAACACACCTATTGGATGCACAAGATTGGTTAAAAACCCTAATTGGACAAGAATAAGCCTTGGGAGGACGAAAATGACCTAAATGTTCATCCAATGACACAAATGAACTTATTGGATGCAAAAGATTGGTTAAAAACCCTTATTGGACAAGAATAAGGCTAGGGTGGACGAAAATGACCTAAATGTTTATCCAATGACACAAATGAACTTATTGGATGCACAAGATTGGTTAAAAACCCTAATTGGACAAGAATAAGCCTAGGGAGGACGAAAATGACCTAAATGTTCATCCAATGACACAAACACACCTATTGGATGCACAAGATTGGTTAAAAACCCTAATTGGACAAGAATAAGCCAAAGGAGGACGAAAATGACCTAAATGTTCATCCAATGACACAAACACAGCTATTGGATGCACAAGATTGGTTAAAAACCCTAATTGGACAAGAATAAGCCTAGGGAGGACGAAAATGACCTAAATGTTCATCCAATGACACAAACACACCTATTGGATGCACAAGATTGGTTAGAAACCCTAATTGGACAAGAATAAGCCTAGGAAGGTCGAAAATGACCTAAATATTCATCCAATGACACAAATGAACTTATTGGATGCACAAGATTGGTTAAAAACCCTAATTGGACAAGAATAAGCCTAGGGAGGACGAAAATGACCTAAATGTTCATCCAATGACACAAACACACCTATTGGATGCACAAGATTGGTTAGAAACCCTAATTGGACAAGACTAAGCCTAGGAAGGACGAAAATGACCTAAATGTTAATCCAATGACACAAATGAACTTATTGGATGCACAAGATTGGTTAAAAACCCTAATTGGACAAGAATAAGCCTAGGGAGGACGAAAATGACCTAAATGTTCAACCAATGACACAAACACACCTATTGGATGCACAAGATTGGTTAAAAACCCTAATTGGACAAGAATAAGCATAGGGAGGACGAAAATGACCTAAATGTTCATCCAATGACACAAACACACCTATTGGATGCACAAGATTCGTTAGAAACCCTAATTGGACAAGAATAAGCCTAGGGAGGACGAAAATGACCTAAATGTTCATCCAATGACACAAAGACACCTATTGAATGCACAAGATTGGTTAAAAATCCTAATTGGACAAGAATAAGCCTAGGGAGGACGAAAATGACCTAAATGTTAATCCAATGACACAAATGAACTTATTGGATGCACAAGATTGGTTAAAAACCCTAATTGGACAAGAATAAGCCTAGGGAGGACGAAAATGACCTAAATGTTCATCCAATGACACAAACACACCTATTGGATGCACAAGATTGGTTAAAAACCCTAATTGGACAAGAATAAGCCTAGGGAGGACGAAAATGACCTAAATGTTCATCCAATGACACAAACACTCCTATTGGGTGCACACGATTGGTTAGAAACCCTAATTTGACAAGAATAAGCCTAGGGAGGACGAAAATGACCTAACTATTCATCCAATGACACAAATGAACTTATCGGATGCACAAGATTGGTTAAAAACCCTAATTGGAAAAGAATAAGCCTAGGGAGGACAAAAATGACCTAAATGTTCATCCAATGACACAAACACACCTATTGGATGCACAAGATTGGTTAAAAATCCTAATTGGACAAGAATAAGCCTAGGGAGGACGAAAATGACCTAAATGTTAATCCAATGACACAAATGAACTTATTGGATGCACAAGATTGGTTAAAAACCCTAATTGGACAAGAATAAGCCTAGGGAGGACGAAAATGACCTAAATGTTCATCCAATGACACAAACACACCTATTGGAAGCACAAGATTGGTTAGAAACCCTAATTGGACAAGAATAAGCCTTAGGAGGACGAAAATGACCTAAATGTACATCCAATGACACAAATGAACTTATTGGATGCACAAGATTGGTTAAAAACCCTAATTGGACAAGAATAAGCCTAGGGAGGACGAAAATGACCTAAATGTTCATCCAATGACACAAACACACCTATTGGATGCACAAGATTGTTTAGAAACCCTAATTGGACAAGAATAAGCCTAGGGAGGACGAAAATGACCTAAATGTTAATCCAATGACACAAATGAACTTATTGGATGCACAAGATTGGTTAAAAACCCTAATTGGACAAGAATAAGCCTAGGGAGGACGAAAATGACCTAAATGTTCATCCAATGACACAAACACACCTATTGGATGCACATGATTGGTTAAAAAACCCTTATTGGACAAGAATAAGCCTAGGGAGGACGAAATGACCTAAATGTTAATCCGATGAAACAAATGAACTTATTGGATGCACAAGATTGGTTAAAAACCCTAATTGGACAAGAATAAGCCTAGGGAGGACAAAAATGACCTAAATGTTCATCCAATGACACAAATGAACTTATTGGATGCACATGATTGGTTAAAAACCCTAATTGGACAAGAATAAGCCTAGGGTGGACGAAAATGACCTAATTGTTCATCCAATGACAGAAATGAACTTATTGGATGCACATGATTGGTTAAAAACCCTAATTGGACAAGAATAAGCCTATGGAGGAAGAAAATAACCTAAATATTCATCTAATGACACAAATGAACTTATTGGATGCACAAGATTGGTTAGAAACCCTAATTGGACAAGAATAAGCCTAGGGAGGACGAAAATGACCTAAATGTTCATCCAATGACACAAACACACCTATTGGATTCACAAGATTGGTTAGAAACCCTAATTGGACAAGAATAAGCCTAGGGTGGACGAAAATGACCTAATTGTTCATCCAATGACACAAATGAACTTATAGGATGCACATGATTGGTTAAAAACCCTAATTTGACAAGATTAAGCCTAGGGAGGACGAAAATGACCTAAATGTTAATCCAATGACACAAATGAACTTATTGGATGCACAAGATTGCTTAAAACCCTAATTGGACAAGAATAAGCTTAGGGAGGAAGAAAGTGACCTAAATGTTCATCCAATGACACAAACACACCTATTGGATGCACAAGATTGTTTAGAAACCTTAATTGGACAAGAATAAGCCTAGGGAGGACGAAAATGACCTAAATGTTCATCCAATGACACAAACACACCTATTGGATGCACAAGATTGGTTAGAAACCCTAATTGGACAAGAATAAGCCTAGGAAGGACGAAAATGACCTAAATGTTAATCCAATGACACACATGAACTTATTGGATGCACAAGATTCGTTAAAAACCCTAATTGGACAAGAATAAGCCTAGGGAGGACGAAAATAACCTAAATGTTCATCAAATGACTAAACACACCTATTGGATGCACAAGATTGGTTAGAAACCCTAATTGGACAAGAATAAGCCTAGGGAGGACGAAAATGACCTAAATGTTCACCCAATGACACAAATGAACTTATTGGATGCACAAGATTGGTTAAAAACCCTAATTGGACAAGAATAAGCCTAGGGAGGATGAAAATGACCTAAATGTTCATCCAATGACACAAACACACCTATTGGATGCCCAAGATTGGTTAAAAACCCTAATTGTACAAGAGTAAGCATAGGGAGGACGAAAATGACCTAAATGTTCATCCAATGACACAAACACACCTATTGGATGCACAAGATTGGTTAGAAACCGTAATTGGACAAGAATAAGCCTAGGGAGGACGAAAATGACCTAAATGTTCATCCAATGACACAAATGAACATATTAGATGCACAAGATTGGTTAAAACTCCTAATTGGACAAGAATAAGCCTAGGGAAAACGAAAATGACCTAAATGTTCATCCAATGACACAATTGAACTTATTGGATGCACAAGATTGGTTAAAAACCCTAATGGGACAAGAATAAGCCTAGAGAGGATGAAAATGACCTAAATGTTCATCCAATGACACAAACACACCTATTGGATGCACAAGATTGTTTAGAAACCCTAATTGGACAAGAGTAAGCATAGGGAGGACGAAAATGACCTAAATGTTCATCCAATGACACAAACACACCTATTGGATGCACAAGATTGGTTAAAAACCCTAATTGGACAAGAATAAGCCTAGGGAGGACGAAAATGACCTAACTATTCATCCAATGACACAATTGAACTTATTGGATGCACAAGATTGGTTAAAAACCCTAATTGGACAAGAATAAGCCTAGAGAGGATGAAAATGACCTAAATGTTCATCCAATGACACAAACACACCTATTGGATGCACAAGATTGTTTAGAAACCCTAATTGGACAAGAATAAGCCTAGGGAGGACGAAAATGACCTAAATGTTCATCCAATGACACAAATGAACATATTAGATGCACAAGATTGGTTAAAACTCCTAATTGGACAAGAATAAGCCTAGGGAAGACGAAAATGACCTAAATGTTCATCCAATGACACAATTGAACTTATTGGATGCACAAGATTGGTTAAAAACCCTAATGGGACAAGAATAAGCCTAGGGGGACGAAAATGACCTAAATGTTTATCCAATGTCACAAACACACCTATTGGATGCACAAGATTGGTTAGAAACCCTAATTGGACAAGAATAAGCCTAGGGAGGACGAAAATAACCTAAATGTTAATCCAATGACACAAATGAACTTATTGGATGCACAAGATAGGTTAAAAACCGTAATTGGACAAGAATAAGCCTAGGGAGGACGAAAATGACCTAAATGTTCATCCAATGACACAATTGAACTTATTAGATGCACAAGATTGGTTAAAAACCCTAATTGGACAAAAATAAGCCTAGGGAGGACGAAAATGACCTAAATGTTCATCCAATGACACAAACACACCTATTGGATGCACAAGATTGGTTAAAAACCCTAATTGGACAAGAATAAGCCTAGGGAGGACGAAAATGACCTAAATGTTAATCCAATGAAACAAATGAACTTATTGGATGCACAAGATTGGTTAAAAACCCTAATTGGACAAGAATAAGCCTAGGGAGGACGAAAATGACCTAAATGCTCATCCAATGACACAAACACACCTATTGGATGCACAAGATTGGTTAAAAACCCTAATTGGACAAGAATAAGCCTAGGGAGGACGAAAATGACCTAATTGATCATCCAATGACACAAACACACCTATTGGATGCACAAGAGTGGTTAAAAACCCTAATTGGACAAGAATATGCCTAGGGAGGACGAAAATGACCTAAATGTTAATCCAATGACACAAATGAACTTATTGGATGCACAAGATTGGTTAAAAACCCTAACTGGACAAGATTAAGCCTAGGGAGGACGAAAATGACCTAATTGATCATCCAATGACACAAACACACCTGTTGGATGCACAAGATTGGTTAAAAACCCTAATTGGACAAGAATATGCATAGGGAGGATGAAAATGACCTAAATATTAATTCAATGACACAAACAAAGTTATTGGATGCACAAGATTGGTTAAAAACCCTAATTGGACAAGAATAAGCCTAGGGAGAACGAAAATGACCTAAATGTTAATCCAATGACACAACTCAACTTATTGGATGCACAAGATTTGTTAAAAACCCTAATTGGACAAGAATAAGCCTAGGGAGGACGAAAATGACCTAATTGATCATCCAATGATACAAACACACCTATTGGATGCAAAAGATTGGTTAAAAACCGTAGTTGGACAAGAATATGCCTAGGGAGGACGAAAATGACCTAATTGATCATCCAATGACACCAATGAACTTATTGGATGCACAAGATTGGTTAAAAACCCTAATTGGACAAGAATAAGCCTAGGGAGGACGAAAATGACCTAATTGATCATCCAATGACACAAACACACCTATTGGATGCACAAGATTGGTTAAAAACCCTAATTGGACAAGAATAAGCCTAGGGAGGACGAAAATGACCTAATTGATCATCCAATGACACAAACACACCTATTGGATGCACAAGATTGGTTAAAAACCCTAGTTGGACAAGAATATGCATAGGGAGGACGAAAATGACCTAATTGATCATCCAATGACACAAATGAACTTATTGGATGCACAAGATTGGTTAAAAATCGTAATTGGACAAGAATAAGCCTAGGGAGGACGAAAATGACCTAAATGCTAATCCAATGACACAACTCAACTTATTGGATGCACAAGATTGGTTAAAAACCCTAATTGGGCAAGAATAAGCCTAGGGAGGACGAAAATGACCTAATTGATCATCCAATGACACAAACACACCTATTGGATGCACAAGATTGGTTAAAAACCCTAATTGGGAAAGAATAAGCCTAGGGAGGACGAAAATGACCTAATTGATCATTCAATGACACAAACACACCTATTGGATGCACAAGATTGGTTAAAAACCCTAATTGGACAAGAATAAGCCTAGGGAGGACGAAAATGACCTAAATGTTCATCCAATGACACAAACACACCTATTGGATGCACAAGATTGGTTAAAAACCCTAATTGGACAAGAATAAGCCTAGGGAGGACGAAAATGACTTAAATGTTCATCCAATGACACAAATGAACTTATTGGATGCATAAGATTGGTTAAAAACCCTAATTGGACAAGAATAAGCTTAGGGTGGACGAAAATGACCTAATTGTTCATCCAATGACACAAATGAACTTATTGGATGCACAAGATTGGTTAAAAACCCTAATTGGACAAGAATAAGCCTAGGGAGGACGAAAATGACCTAAATGTTCATCCAATGACACAAACACACCTATTGGATGCACAAGATTGGTTAGAAACCCTAATTGGACAAGAATAAGCCTAGGAAGGACGAAAATGACCTAAATGTTAATCCAATGACACAAATGAACTTATTGGATGCACAAGATTGCTTAACACCCTAATTGGACAAGAATAAGACTAGGGAGGACGAAAATGACCTAAATGTTCATCCAATGACACAAATGAACTTATTGGATGCACAAGATTGCTTAAAACCCTAATTGGACAAGAATAAGACTAGGGTGGACGAAAATGACCTAAATGTTCATCCAATGACACAAATGAACTTATTGGATGCACAAGATTGGTTAAAAACCCTAATTGGACAAGAATAAGCCTAGGGAGGACGAAAATGACCTAAATGTTCATCCAATGACACAAACACACCTATTGGATGCACAAGATTGGTTAGAAACCCTAATTGGACAAGAATAAGCCTAGGGAGGACGAAAATGACCGAAATGTTAATCCAATGACACAAATGAACTTATTGGATGCACAAGATTGGTTAAAAACCCTAATTGGACAAGAATAAGCCTAGGGAGGACGAAAATGACCTAAATGTTCATCCAATGACACAAACACACCTTTTGAATGCACAAGATTGGTTAGAAACCCTAATTGGACAAGAATAAGCCTAGGAAGGACGAAAATGACCTAAATGTTAATCCAATGACACAAATGAACTTATTGGATGCACAAGATTGGTTAAAAACCCTAATTGGACAAGAATAAGCCTAGGGAGGACGAAAATGACCTAAATGTTCATCCAATGACACAAACACACCTATTGGATGCACAAGATTGGTTAGAAACACTAATTGGACAAGAATAAGCCTAGGAAGGACGAAAATGACCTAAATGTTAATCCAATGACACAAATGAACTTATTGGATGCACAAGATTAGTTAAAAACCCCAATTGGACAAGAATAAGCCTAGGGAGGACGAAAATGACCTAAATGTTCATCCAATGACACAAACACACCTATTGGATGCACAAGATTGGTTAGAAACCCTAATTGGACAAGAATAAGCCTAGGAAGGACGAAAATGACCTAAATGTTAATCCAATGACACAAATGAACTTATTGGATGCACAAGATTGGTTAAAAACCCTAATTGGACAAGAATAAGCCTAGGGAGGACGAAAATGACCTAAATGTTCATCCAATGACACAAACACACCTATTGGATGCACAAGATTGGTTAAAATCCCTAAATGGCCAAGAATAAGCCTAGGGAGGACGAAAATGACCTAAATGTTCATCCAATGACACAAATGAACTTATTGGATGCACAAGATTGGTTAAAAACCCTAATTGGAAAAGAATAAGCCTAGGGTGGACGAAAATGACCTAATTGTTCATCCAATGACACAAATGAACTTATTGGATGCACATGATTGGTTAAAAACCCTAATTGGACAAGAATAAGCCTAGGGAGGACGTAAATGACCTAAATGTTAATCCAATGACACAAATGAACTTATTCGACGCACAAGATTGCTTAAAAACCTAATTGGACAAGCATAAGCCTAGGGAGGACAAAAATGACCTAAATGTTCATCCAATGACACAAACACACCTATTGGATGCACAAGATTGGTTAGAAACCCTAATTGGACAAGAATAAGCCTAGGGAGGACGAAAATGACCTAAATGTTAATCCAATGACACAAATGAACTTATTGGATGCACAAGATTTGTTAAAAACCCTAATTGGTCAAGAATAAGCCTAGGAAGGACGAAAATGACCTAAATGTTAATCCAATGACACAAATGAACTTATTGGAGGCACAAGATTGGTTAAAAACCCTAATTCGACAAGAATAAGCTTAGGGAGGACGAAAATGACCTAAATGTTCATCCAATGACACAAATGAACTTATTGGATGCACAAGATTGGTTAAAAACCCTAATTGGACAAGAATAAGCTTAGGGAGGACGAAAATGACCTAAATGTTCATCCAAAGACACAAACACACCTATTGGATGCACAAGATTGGTTAGAAACCCTAATTGGACAAGAATAAGCCTAGGGAGGACGAAAATGACCTAAATATTCATCCAATGACACAAATGAACTTATTGGATGCACAAGATTGCTTAAAACCCTAATTGGACAAGAATAAGACTAGGGAGGACGAAAATGACCTAAATGTTCATCCAATGACACAAACACACCTATTGGATGCACAAGATTGGTTAGAAACCCTAATTGGACAAGAATAAGCCTAGGGAGGACGAAAATGACCTAAATGTTAATCCAATGACACAAATGAACTTTTGGATGCACAAGATTGGTTAGAAACCCTAATTGGACAAGAATAAGCCTAGGGAGGACGAAAATGACCTAATTGTTCATCAAATGACTAAACACACCTATTGGATGCACAAGATTGGTTAGAAACCCTAATTGGACAAGAATAAGCCTAGGGAGGACGAAAATGATCTAAATGTTCACCCAATGACACAAATGAACTTATTGGATGCACAAGATTGGTTAAAAACCCTAATTGGACAAGAATAAGCCTAGGGAGGACGAAAATGACCTAAATGTTCATCCAATGACACAAACACACCTATTGGATGCACAAGATTGGTTAGAAACCCTAATTGGACAAGAATAAGCTTAGGAAGGACGAAAATGACCTAAATGTTCATCGAATGACACAAACACACCTACTGAATGCACAAGATTGTTTAGAAACCCTAATTGGACAAGAATAAGCATAGGGAGGACGAAAATGACCTAAATGTTCATCCAATGACACAAACACACCTATTGAATGCACAAGATTGTTTAGAAACCCTAATTGGACAAGAATAAGCTTAGGGAGGACGAAAATGACCTAAATGTTCATCCAATGACACAAACACCTATTGGATGCACAAGATTGTTTTGAAACCCTAATTGGACCAGAATAAGCCTAGGGAGGACGAAAATGACCTAAATGTTCATCCAATGACACAAATGAACATATTGGATGCACAAGATTGGTTAAAAACCCTAATTGGACAAGAATAAGCCTAGGGAGGACGAAAATGACCTAAATGTTCATCCAATGACACAAACACACCTATTGGATGCACAAGATTGTTTAGAAACCCTACTTGGACAAGAATAAGCCTAGGGAGGACGAAAATGACCTAAATGTTAATCCAATGACACAAATGAACTTATTGGATGCACAAGATTGCTTAAAACCCTAATTGGACAAGAATAAAACTAGGGAGGACGAAAATAACCTAAATGTTCATTCAATGACACTAGGGAGGACGAAAATGACCTAAATGTTCATCCAATGACACAAACACACCTATTGGATGCACACGATTGGTTAGAAACCCTAATTTGACAAGAATAAGCCTAGGGAGGACGAAAATGACCTAACTATTCATCCAATGACACAAGTGAACTTATTGGATGCACAAGATTGGTTAAAAACCCTAATTGGACAAGAATAAGCCTAGGGAGGACGAAAATGACCTAAATGTTCATCCAATGACACAAACACACTTATTGGATGCACACGATTGGTTAGAAACCCTAATTTGACAAGAATAAGCCTAGGGATGACGAAAATGACCTAACTATTCATCCAATGACACAAGTGAACTTATTGGATGCACAAGATTGGTTAAAAACCCTAATTGGACAAGAATAAGCCTAGGGAGGACTAAAATGACCTAAATGTTCATCCAATGACACAAACACACCTATTGGATGCACAAAATTGGTTAGAAACCCAAATTAGACAAGAATAAGCCTAGGGAGGACGAAAATGACCTAAATGTTCATCCAATGACACAAACACACCTATTGGATGCACAAGATTGGTTAAAAACCCTAATTGGACAAGAATAAGCCTAGGGAGGACTAAAATGACCTAAATGTTCATCCAATGACACAAACACACCTATTGGACGCACACGATTGGTTAGAAACCCTAATTTGACAAGAATAAGCCTAGGGAGGACGAAAATGACCTAACTATTCATCCGATGACACAAATTAACTTATTGGATGCACAAGATTGCTTAAAACCCTAATTGGACAAGAATAAGACTAGGGAGGACGAAAATGACCTAAATGTTCATCCAATAACACAAACACACCTATTGGATGCACAAGATTGGTTAGAAACCCTAATTTGACAAGAATAAGTCTAGGGAGGACGAAAATGACATAACTATTCATCCAATGACACAAATGAACTTATTGGATGCACAAGATTGGTTAAAAACCCTAATTGGACAAGAATAAGCCTAGGGAGGACGAAAATGACCTAAATGTTCATCCAATGACACAAACACACCTATTGGATGCACAAGATTGGTTAGAAACCCTAATTGGACAAGCATAAGCCTAGGGAGGACGAAAATGACCTAAATGTTAATCCAATGACACAAATGAACTTATTGGATGCACAGGATCGGTTAAAAACCCTAATTGGACAAGAATAAGCCTAGAGAGGTCGAAAATAACCTAAATGTTCATCAAATGACTAAACACACCTATTGGATGCACAAGATTGGTTAGAAACCCTAATTGGACAAGAATAAGCCTAGGGAGGACGAAAATGACCTAAGTGTTCACCCAATGACACAAATGAATTTATTGGATGCACAAGATTGGTTAAAAACCCTAATTGGACAAGAATAAGCCTAGGGAGGACGAAAATGACCTAAATGTTCATCCAATGACACAAACACACCTATTGGATGCACAAGATTGGTTAAAAACCCTAATTGGATAAGAATAAGCATAGGGAGGACGAAAATGACCTAAATGTTCATCCAATGACACAATTGAACTTATTGGATGCACAAGATTGGTTAAAAACCCTAATTGGACAAGAATAAGCCTAGGGAGGACGAAAATGACCTAAATGTTCATCCAATGACACAAACACACCTAATGGATGCACAAGATTGTTTAGAAACCCTAATTGGACAAGAATAAGCCTAGGGAGGACGAAAATGACCTAAATGTTCATCCAATGACACAAATGAACATATTGGATGCACAAGATTGGTTAAAAACCCTAATTGGACAAGAATAAGCCTAGGGAGGACGAAAATGCCATAAATGTTCATCCAATGACACAAACACACCTATTGGATGCACAAGATTGGTTAAAAACCATAATTGGATAAGAATATGCATAGGGAGGACGAAAATGACCTAAATGTTCATCCAATGACACAAATGAACTTATTGGATGCACAAGATTGGTTAAAAACCCTAATTGGACAAGAATAAGCCTAGGGAGGACGAAAATGACCTAAATGTTCATCCAATGACACAAACACACCTAATGGATGCACAAGATTGGTTAGAAACCCTAATTGGACAAGAATAAGCCTAGGGAGGACGAAAATGACCTAAATGTTAATCCAATGACACAAATGAACTTATTGGATGCACAAGATTGGTTAAAAACCCTAATTGGGCAAGAATAAGCCTACGGAGGACGAAAATGACCTAAATGTTCATCCAATGACACAAACACACCTATTGGATGCACAAGATTGGTTAGAAACCCTAATTGGACAAGAATAAGCCTAGGGAGGACGAAAATGACCTAAATGTTAATCCAATGACACAAATGAACTTATTGGATGCACAAGATTGGTTAAAAACCCTAATTGGACAAGAATAAGCCTAGGTAGGACGAAAATAACCTAAATGTTCATCAAATAACTAAACACACCTATTGGATGCACAAGAGTGGTTAGAAACCCTAATTGGACAAGAATAAGCCTTGGGAGGAAGAAAATGACCTAAATGTTCATCCAATGACACAAATGAACTTATTGGATGCACAAGATTGGTTACAAACCCTAATTGGGCAAGAATAAGCCTAGGGAGGACGAAAATGACCTAAATGTTGATCCAATGACACAAACACACCTATTGGATGCACAAGATTGGTTAGAAACCCTAATTGGACAAGAAAAAGCCTAGGGAGGACGAAAATGACCTAAATGTTAATCCAATGACACAAATGAACTTATTGGATGCACAAGATTGGTTAAAAACCCTAATTGGACAAGAATAAGCCTAGGGAGGACGAAAATGACCTAAATGTTAATCCAATGACACAAACACACCTATTGGATGCACAAGATAGGTTAGAAACCCTAATTGGACAAGAATAAGCCTAGGGAGGACGAAAATGACCTAAATGTTAATCCAATGACACAAATGAACTTATTGGATGCACAAGATTGGTTAAAAACCCTAATTGGACAAGAATAAGCCTAGGGAGGACGAAAATGACCTAAATGTTAATCCAATGACACAAATGAACTTATTAGATGCACAAGATTGGTTAAAAACCCTAATTACACAAGAATAAGCCTACGGAGGACGAAAATGACCTAAATGTTAATCCAATGACACAAACATACCTATTGGATGCACAAGATTGGTTAAAAACCCTAATTGGACAAGAACAAGCCTAGGGAGGACGAAAATGACCTAAATGTTAATCCAATGACACAAATGAACTTATTGGATGCACACGATTGGTTAAAAACCCTAATTGGACAAGAATAAGCCTAGGGAGGACGAAAATGACCTAAATGTTAATCCAATGACACAAATGAACTTATTGGATGCACAAGATTGGTTAAAAACCCTAATTGGACAAGAATAAGCCTAGGGAGGACGAAAATGACCTAAATGTTAATCCAATGACACAAATGAACTTATTAGATGCACAAGATTGGTTAAAAACCCTAATTGGACAAGAATAAGCCTAGGGAGGACGAAAATGACCTAAATGTTCATCCAATGACACAAACACACCTATTGGATGCACAAGATTAGTTAGAAACCCTAATTGGACAAGAATGAGCCTAGGGAGGACGAAAATGACCTAAATGTTAATCCAATAAAACAAATGAACTTATTGGATGCACAAAATTGCTTAAAACCCTAATTGGACAAGAATAAGCCTAGGGAGGACGAAAATGACCTAAATGTTCATCCAATGACACAAACACACCTATTGGATGCACAAGATTGGTTAAAAACCCTAATTGGACAAGAATAAGCCTAGGGAGGACGGAAATGACCTAAATGTTCATCCAAAGACACAAACACACCTATTGGATGCACACGATTGGTTAGAAACCCTAATTTGACAAGAATAAGCCTAGGGAGGACGAAAATGACCTAACTATTCATCCAATGACACAAATAAACTTATTGGATGCACAAGATTGCTTAAAACCCTAATTGGACAAGAATAAGACTAGGGAGGACGAAAATGACCTAAATGTTCATCCAATAACACAAACACACCTATTGGATGCACAAGATTCGTTAGAAACCCTAATTTGACAAGAATAAGTCTAGGGAGGACGAAAATGACATAACTATTCATCCAATGACACAAATGAACTTATTGGATGCACAAGATTGGTTAAAAACCCTAATTGGACAAGAATAAGCCTAGGGAGGACGAAAATGACCTAAATGTTCATCCAATGACACAAACACACCTATTGGATGCACAAGATTGGTTAGAAACCCTAATTGGACAAGCATAAGCCTAGGGAGGACGAAAATGACCTAAATGTTAATCCAATGACACAAATGAACTTATTGGATGCACAGGATTGGTTAAAAACTCTAATTGGACAAGAATAAGCCTAGAGAGGTCGAAAATAACCTAAATGTTCATCAAATGACTAAACACACCTATTGGATGCACAAGATTGGTTAGAAACCCTAATTGGACAAGAATAAGCCTAGGGAGGACGAAAATGACCTAAGTGTTCACCCAATGACACAAATGAATTTATTGGATGCACAAGATTGGTTAAAAACCCTAATTGGACAAGAATAAGCCTAGGGAGGACGAAAATGACCTAAATGTTCATCCAATGACACAAACAAACCTATTGGATGCACAAGATTGGTTAAAAACCCTAATTGGACAAGAATAAGCCTAGGGAGGACGAAAATGACCTAAACGTTCATCCAATGACACAAACACACCTATTGGATGCACACGATTGGTTAGAAACCCTAATTTGACAAGAATAAGCCTAGGGAGGACGAAAATGACCTAAATGTTAATCCAATGACACAAATGAACTTATTGGATGCACAAGATTGGTTAAAAACCCTAATTGGACAAGAATAAGCCTTGGGAGGACGAAAATGACCTAAATGTTCACCCAATGACACAAATGAACTTATTGGATGCACAAGATTGGTTAAAAACCTTAATTGGACAAGAATAAGCCTAGGGAGGACGAAAATGACCTAAATGTTCATCCAATGACACAAACACACCTATTGGATGCCCAAGATTGGTTAAAAACCCTAATTGGACAAGAATAAGCCTAGGGAGGACGAAAATGACCTAAATGTTCATCCAATGACACAAACACACCTATTGGATGCACACGATTGGTTAGAAACCCTAATTTGACAAGAATAAGCCTAGGGAGGACGAAAATGACCTAAATGTTCATCCAATGACACAAATGAACTTATTGGATGCACAAGATTGCTTAAAACCCTAATTGGACAAGAATAAGACTAGGGAGGACGAAAATGACCTAAATGTTCATCCAATGACACAAACACACCTATTGGATGCACAAGATTGGTTAGAAACCCTAATTGAACAAGAATAAGCCTAGGGAGGACGAAAATGACCTAAATGTTCATCCAAGGAAACAAATGAACTTATTGGATTCACAAGATTGCTTAAAAACTCTAATTGGACAAGAATAAGCCTAGGGAGGACGAAAATGACCTAAATGTTCATCCAATGACACAAAGGAACTTATAGGATGCACAAGATTGGTTAAAAACCATAATTGGACAAGAATATGCCTAGGGAGGACGAAAATGACCTAAATGTTCATCCAATGACACAATTGAACTTATTCGATGCACAAGATTGCTTAAAAACCCTAATTGGACAAGAATAAGCCTAGGGAGGACGAAAATGACCTAAATGTTCATCCAATGACACAAACACACCTATTGGATGCACAAGATTGGTTAAAAACCCTAATTTGACAAGAATAAGCCTAGGGAGGACGAAAATGACCTAAATGTTCATCCAATGACACAAACACACCTATTGGATGCACACGATTGGTTAGAAACCCTAATTTGACAAGAATAAGCCTAGGGAGGACGAAAATGACCTAACTATTCATCCAATGACACAAATGAACTTATTGGATGCACAAGAATGCTTAAAACCCTAATTGGACAAGAATAAGACTAGGGAGGACGAAAATGACCTAAATGTTCATCCAATGACACAAACACACCTATTGGATGCACACGATTGGTTAGAAACCCTAATTTGACAAGAATAAGCCTAGGGAGGACGAAAATGACCTAACTATTCATCCAATGACACAAATGAACTTATTGGATGCACAAGAATGCTTAAAACCCTAATTGGACAAGAATAAGACTAGGGAGGACGAAAATGACCTAAATGTTCATCCAATGACACAAACACATCTATTGGATGACACGATTGGTTAGAAACCCTAATTTGACAAGAATAAGCCTAGGGAGGACGAAAATGACCTAACTATTCATCCAATGACACAAATGAACTTATAGGATGCACAAGATTGGTTAGAAACCCTAATTTGACAAGAATAAGCCTAGGGAGGACGAAAATAACTTAAATGTTCATCCAATGACACAAACACACCTATTGGATGCACAAGATTGGTTAAAAACCCTAATTGGACAAGAATAAGCATACGGAGGACGAAAATGACCAAAATGTTCATCCAATGACACAAACACACCTATTGGATGCACAAGATTGGTTAAAAACCCTAATTGGACAAGAATAAGCCTAGGGAGGACGAAAATGACCTAAATGTTCATCCAATGACACAAACACACCTATTGGATGCACACGATTGGTTAGAAACCCTAATTTGACAAGAATAAGCCTAGGGAGGATGAAAATGACCTAACTATTCATCCAATGACACAAATGAACTTATTGGATGTACAAGATTGGTTAAAACCCTAATTGGACAAGAATAAGACTAGGGAGGACGAAAATGACCTAAATGTTCATCCAATGACACAAACACACCTATTGGATGCACAAGATTGATTAGAAACCCTAATTGGACAAGAATAAGCCTAGGGAGGACGAAAATGATCTAAATGTTAATCCAATGACACAAATGAACTTATTGGATGCACAAGATTGGTTAAAAACCCTAATTGGACAAGAATAAGCCTAGGGAGGACGAAAATAACCTAAATGTTCATCAAATGACTAAACACACCTATTGGATGCACAAGATTGGTTAGAAACCCTAATTGGACAAGAATAAGCCTAGGGAGGACGAAAATGACCTAAATGTTCACCCAATGACACAAATGAACTTATTGGAGGCACAAGATTGGTTAAAAACTCTAATTGGACCAGAATAAGCCTAGGGAGGACGAAAATGACCATAATGTTCATCTAATGACACAAACACACCTATTGGATGCACAAGATTGGTTAAAAGCCCTAATTGGACAAGAATAAGCCTAGGGAGGACGAAAATGACCTAAATGTTAATCCAATGACACAAATGAACTTATTGGATGCACAAGATTTGTTAAAAACCCTAATTGGACAAGAATAAACCTAGGGAGGACGAAAATGACCTAAATGTTCATCCAATGACACAAACACACCTATTGGATGCACAAGATTGGTTAAAATCCCTAATTGGACAAGAATAAGCCTAGGGAGGACGAAAATGACCTAAATGTTAATCCAATGACACAAATGAAGTTATTGGATGCACAAGATTGCTTAAAACCCTAATTGGACAAGAATAAGCCTAGGGAGGACGAAAATGACCTAAATGTTCATCCAATGACACAAATGAACTTATTGGATGCACAAGATTGCTTAAAATCCTAATTGGACAAGAATAAGACTAGGGAGGACGAAAATGACCTAAATGTTCATCCAATGACACAAACACACCTATTGGATGCACAAGATTGGTTAGAAACCCTAATTGGACAAGAATAAGCCTTTGGATGACGAAAATAACCTAAATGTTAATCCAATGACACAAATGAACTTATTGGATGCACAAGATTGGTTTAAAACCCTAATTGGACAAGAATAAGCCTACGGAGGACAAAAATAACCTAAATGTTAATCCAATGACACAAATGAACTTATTGGATGCACAAGATTGGTTAGAAACCCTAATTGGACAAGAATAAGCCTAGGGAGGACGAAAATAACCTAAATGTTAATCCAATGACACAAATGAACTTTTTGGATGCACAAGATTGGTTAGAAACCCTAATTGGACAAGAATAAGCCTTGGGAGGACGAAAATGACCTAAATGTACATCCAATGACACAAATGAACTTATAGGATGCACAAGATTGGCTAAAAACACTAATTGGACAAGAATAAGCCTAGGGAGGACGAAAATGACCTAAATGTTAATCCAATGACACAAATGAACTTATTGGATGCACAAGATTGGTTAAAAACCCTAATTGGACAAGAATAAGCCTAGGGAGGACGAAAATGACCTAAATGTTAATCCAATGACACAAATGAACTTATTGGATGCACAAGATTGGTTTAAAACCCTAGTTGGACAAGAATAAGCCTACGGAGGACAAAAATAACCTAAATGTTAATCCAATGACACAAATGAACTTATTGGATGCACAAGATTGGTTAAAAACCCTAATTGAACAAGAATAAACCTAGGGAGGACGAAAATGACCTAAATGTTCATCCAATGACACAAACACACCTATTGGATGCACAAGATTGGTTAGAAACCCTAATTGGACAAGAATAAGCCTTGGGAGGACGAAAATGACCTAAATGTTCATCCAATGACACAAATGAATTTATTGGATGCACAAGATTGGTTAAAAACCCTAATTGGACAAGAATAAGACTAGGGAGGAAGAAAATGACCTAAATGTTCATCCAATGACACAAACACACCTATTGGATGCACAAGATTGGTTAGAAACCCTAATTGGACAAGAATAAGCCTTAAGAGGACGAAAATGACCTAAATGTTCATCCAATGACACAAATGAACTTATTGGAGGCACAAGATTGGTTAAAAACCCTAAATGGACAAGAATAAGCCTAGGGAGGACGAAAATGACCTAAATGTTCATCCAATGACACAAACACACCTATTGGATGCACAAGATTGGTTAGAAACCCTAATTGGACAAGCATAAGCCTAGGGAGGACGAAAATGACCTAAATGTTAATCCAATGACACAAATGAACTTATTGGATGCACAAGATTGGTTAAAAAACCTAATTGGACAAGAATAAGCCTAGAGAGGACGAAAATAACCTAAAAGTTCATCAAATGACTAAACACACCTATTGGATGCACAAGATTGGTTAGAAACCCTAATTGGACAAGAATAAGCCTAGGGAGAACGAAAATGACCTAAGTGTTCACCCAATGACACAAATGAACTTATTGGATGCACAAGATTGGTTAAAAACCCTAATTGGACAAGAATAAGCCTAGGGAGGACGAAAATGACCTAAATGTTCATCCAATGACACAAACACACCTATTGGATGCACAAGATTGGTTAGAAACCCTAATTGGACAAGAATAAGCCTAGGGAGGACGAAAATAACTTAAATGTTCATCCAATGACACAAACACACATATTGGATGCACAAGATTGGTTAAAAACCCTAATTGGACAAGAATAAGCATACGGAGGACGAAAATGACCAAAATGTTCATCCAATGACACAAATGAACTTATTGGATGCACAAGATTGGTTAAAAACCCTAATTGGACAAGAATAAGCCTAGGGAGGACGAAAAATGACCTAAATGTTCATCCAATGACACAAACACACCTATTGGATGCACAAAATTGTTTAGAAACCCTAATTGGACAAGAATAAGCCCAGGGAGGACGAAAATGACCGAAATGTTCATCCAATGACACAAATGAACATATTGGATGCACAAGATTGGTTAAAAACCCTAATTGGACAAGAATAAGCCTAGGGAGGACGAAAATGACCTAAATGTTCGTCCAATGACACAATTGAACTTATTGGATGCACAAGATTGGTTAAAAACCCTAATGGGACAAGAATAAGCCTAGGGAGGACGAAAATGACCTAAATGTTCATCCAATGTCACAAACACACCTATTGGATGCAAAAGATTGGTTAGAAACCCTAATTGGACAAGAATAAGCCTAGGGAGGACGAAAATGACCTAAATGTTCATCCAATGACACAAATGAACATATTGGATGCACATGATTGGTTAAAAACCCAAATTGGACAAGAATAAGCCTAGGGATGACGAAAATGACCTAAATGTTCATCCAATGACACAAATGAACTTATAGAATGCACAAGATTGCTTAAAACCCTAATTGGACAAGAATAAGACTAGGGAGGACGAAAGTAACCTAAATGTTCATCCAATGACACAAACACACCTATTGGATGCACAAGATTGGTTAGAAACCCAAATTGGACAAGAATAAGCCTAGGGAGGACGAAAATGACCTAAATGTTCATCCAATGACACAAACACACCTATTGGATGCACACGATTGGTTAGAAACCCTAATTTGACAAGAATAAGCCTAGGGAGGACGAAAATGACCTAACTATTCATCCAATGACACAAGTGAACTTATTGGATGCACAAGATTGGTTAAAAACCCTAATTGGATAAGAATAAGCCTAGGGAGGACGAAAATGTCCTAAATGTTCATCCAATGACACAAACACACCTATTGGATGCACACGATTGGTTAGAAACCCTAATTTGACAAGAATAAGCCTAGGGAGGACGAAAATGACCTAACTATTCATCCAATGACACAAGTGAACTTATTGGATGCACAAGATTGGTTAAAAACCCTAATTGGACAAGAATAAGCCTAGGGAGGACGAAAATGACCTAAATGTTCATCCAATGACACAAACACACCTATTCGATGCACACGATTGGTTAGGAACCCTAATTTGACAAGAATAAGCCTAGGGAGGACGAAAATGACCTAACTATTCATCCAATGACACAAGTGAACTTATTGGATGCACAAGATCGGTTAAAAACCCTAATTGGACAAGAATAAGCCTAGGGAGGACGAAAATGACCTAAATGTTCATCCAATGACACAAACACACCTATTGGATGCACAAGATTGGTTAGAAACCCAAATTGGACAAGAATAAGCCTAGGGAGGACGAAAATGACCTAAATGTTCATCCAATGACACAAACACACCTATTGGATGCACAAGATTGGTTAGAAACCCTAATTGGACAAGAATAAGCCTAGGGAGGACGAAAATGACCTAAATGTTCATCCAATGACACAAACACACCTATTGGATGCACAAGATTGGTTAAAAACCCTAATTGGACAAGAATAAGCATACGGAGGACGAAAATGACCTAAATTTTCATCAAATGACAAAAACACACCTATTGGATGCACAAGATTGGTTAGAAACCCTTATTGGACAAGAATAAGCCTTGGGAGGACAAAAATGACCTAAATGTTCATCCAATGACACAAATGAACTTATTGGATGCACAAGATTGGTTAAAAACCCTAATTGGACAAGAATAAGCCTAGGGAGGACGAAAATGACCTAAATGTTCATCCAATGACACAAACACACCTATTGGATGCACAAGATTGGTTAGAAACCCTTATTGGACAAAAATAAGCCTAGGGAGGACGAAAATGACTTAAATGTTAATCCAATGACACAAATGAACTTATTGGATGCACAAGATTGGTTAAAAACCCTAATTGGACAAGAATAAGCCTAGGGAGGACGAAAATGACCTAAATGTTCATCCAATGACACAAACACACCTATTGGATGCACAAGATTGGTTAGAAACCCTAATTGGACAAGAACATGCCTAAGGAGGACGAAAATGACCTAAATGTTCATCCAATGACACAAACACACCTATTGGATGCACAAGATTGGTTAAAAACCCTAATTGGACAAGAATAAGCATAGGGAGGACGAAAATGACCTAAATGTTCATCCAATGACACAAATGAACTTATTGGATGCACAAGATTGGTTAAGAACCCTAATTGGACAAGAATAAGACTAGGGAGGACGAAAATGACCTAAATGTTCATCCAATGACACAAACACACCAATTGGATTCACAAGATTGGTTAGAAACCCTAATTGGACAAGAATAAGCCTAGGGAGGACGAAAATGACCTAAATGTTAATCCAATGACACAAATGAACTTATTGGATGCACAAGATTGGTTAAAAACCCTAATTGGACAAGAATAAGCCTAGGGAGGACGAAAATGACCTAAATGTTCATCCAATGACACAAACACACCTATTGGATGCACAAGATTGGTTAGAAACCCTAATTGGACAAGAATAAGCCTAGGGAGGACGAAGATGACCTAAATGTTCACCCAATGACACAAATGAACTTATTGGATGCACAAGATTGGTTAAAAACCCTAATTAGACAAGAATAAGCCTATGGAGGACGAAAGTGACCTAAATGTTCATCCAATGACACAAACACACCTATTGGATGCCCAAGATTGGTTAAAAACCCTAATTGGATAAGAATAAGCATAGGGAGGAAGAAAATGACCTAAATGTTCATCCAATGACACAAACACACCTATTGGATGCACAAGATTGGTTAGAAACCCTAATTGGACAAGAATAAGCCTAGGGAGGACGAAAATGACCTAAATGTTCATCCAATGACACAAACACACCTATTAGATGCACAAGATTGGTTAAAAACTCTAATTGGACAAGAATAAGACTAGGGAGGACGAAAATGACCTAAATGTTCATCCAATGACACAAACACACCTATTGGATGCACAAGATTGGTTAGAAACCCTAATTGGACAAGAATAAGCCTTGGGAGGACGAAAATGACCTAAATGTTCATCCAATGACACAAATGAACTTATTGGATGCACAAGATTGGTTAAAAACCCTAATTGGACAAGAATAAGCCTAGGTAGGACGAAAATGACCTAAATGTTCATCCAATGACACAAACACACCTATTGGATGCACAAGATTGGTTAAAAACCCTAATTGGACAAGAATAAGACTAGGGAGGACGAAAATGACCTAAATGTTCATCCAATAACACAAACACACCTATTGGATGCACAAGATTGGTTAGAAACCCTAATTTGACAAGAATAAGTCTAGGGAGGACGAAAATGACCTAACTATTCATCCAATGACACAAGTGAACTTATTGGATGCACAAGATTGGTTAAAAACCCTAATTGGACAAGAATAAGCCTAGGGAGGACGAAAATGACCTAAATGTTCATCCAATGACACAAACACACCTATTGGATGCACAAGATTGGTTAGAAACCCTAATTGGACAAGAATATGCTTAGGGAGGACGAAAATGACCTAAATGTTCATCCAATGACACAAATGAACTTATTGGATGCACAAGATTGGTTAAAAACCCTAATTGGACAAGAATAAGCCTAGGGAGGACGAAAATGACCTAAATGTTCATCCAATGACACAAACACACCTATTTGATGCACAAGATTGGTTAGAAATCCTAATTGGACAAGAATAAGCCTAGGGAGGACGAAAATGACCTAAATGTTCATCCAATGACACAAATACACCTATTGGATGCACAAGATTGGTTAGAAACCCTAATTGGTTAAAAACCCGACTTGGGAGGACGAAAATGACCTAAATGTTCATGCAATGACACAAATGAACTTATTGGATGCACAAGATTGGTTAAAAACCCTAATTGGACAAGAATAAGCCTAGGGAGGACGAAAATGACCTAAATGTTCATCCAATGACACAAACACACCTATTGGATGCACAAGATTGGTTAGAAACCCTAATTGGACAAGCATAAGCCTAGGGAGGACGAAAATGACCTAAATGTTAATCCAATGACACAAATGAACTTATTGGATGCACAAGATTGGTTAAAAAACCTAATTGGACAAGAATAAGCCTAGAGAGGACGAAAATAACCTAAAAGTTCATCAAATGACTAAACACACCTATTGGATGCACAAGATTGGTTAGAAACCCTAATTGGACAAGAATAAGCCTAGGGAGAACGAAAATGACCTAAGTGTTCACCCAATGACACAAATGAACTTATTGGATGCACAAGATTGGTTAAAAACCCTAATTGGACAAGAATAAGCCTAGGGAGGACGAAAATGACCTAAATGTTCATCCAATGACACAAACACACCTATTGGATGCACAAGATTGGTTAGAAACCCTAATTGGACAAGAATAAGCCTAGGGAGGACGAAAATGACCTAAATGTTCATCCAATGACACAAACACACCTATTGGATGCACACGATTGGTTAGAAACCCTAATTTGACAAAAATAAGCCTAGGGAGGACGAAAATGACCTAACTATTCATCCAATGACACAAATGAACTTATTGGATGCACAAGATTGGTTAAAAACCCTAATTGGAAAAGAATAAGCCTAGGGAGGACGAAAATGACCTAAATGTTCATCCAATGACACAAACACACCTATTGGATGCACAAGATTGGTTAGAAACCCTAATTGTACAAGAATAAGCCTAGGGAGGACGAAAATGACCTAAATGTTAATCCAATGACACAAATGAACTTATTGGATGCACAAGATTGGTTAAAAACCCTAATTGGACAAGAATAAGCCTAGGGAGGACGAAAATAACCTAAATGTTCATCCAATGACACAAACACACCTATTGGAAGCACAAGATTGGTTAAAAACCCTAATTGTACAAGAATAAGCATAGGGAGGACGAAAATGACCTAAATGTTCATCCAATGACACAAACACACCTATTGGATGCACAAGATTGGTTAGAAACCCTAATTGGACAAGAATAAGCCTAGGGAGGACGAAAATGACCTAAATGTTCATCCAATGACACAAACACACCTATTGGATGCACAAGATTGGTTAAAAACCCTAATTGGACAAGAATAAGCCTAGGGAGGACGAAAATGACCTAACTATTCATCCAATGACACAGGTGAACTTATTGGATGCACAAGATTGGTTAAAAACCCTAATTGGACAAGAATAAGCCTAGGGAGGACGAAAATGACCTAAATGTTCATCCAATGACACAAACACACTTATTGGATGCACACGATTGGTTAGAAACCCTAATTTGACAAGAATAAGCCTAGGGATGACGAAAATGACCTAACTATTCATCCAATGACACAAGTGAACTTATTGGATGCACAAGATTGGTTAAAAACCCTAATTGGACAAGAATAAGCCTAGGGAGGACTAAAATGACCTAAATGTTCATCCAATGACACAAACACACCTATTGGATGCACAAAATTGGTTAGAAACCCAAATTGGACAAGAATAAGCCTAGGGAGGACGAAAATGACCTAAATGTTCATCCAATGTCACAAACACACCTATTGGATGCACAAGATTGGTTAAAAACCCTAATTGGACAAGAATAAGCCTAGGGAGGACTAAAATGACCTAAATGTTCATCCAATGACACAAACACACCTATTGGACGCACACGATTGGTTAGAAACCCTAATTTGACAAGAATAAGCCTAGGGAGGACGAAAATGACCTAACTATTCATCCAATGACACAAATTAACTTATTGGATGCACAAGATTGCTTAAAACCCTAATTGGACAAGAATAAGACTAGGGAGGACGAAAATGACCTAAATGTTCATCCAATAACACAAACACACCTATTGGATGCACAAGATTGGTTAGAAACCCTAATTTGACAAGAATAAGTCTAGGGAGGACGAAAATGACATAACTATTCATCCAATGACACAAATGAACTTATTGGATGCACAAGATTGGTTAAAAACCCTAATTGGACAAGAATAAGCCTAGGGAGGACGAAAATGACCTAAATGTTCATCCAATGACACAAACACACCTATTGGATGCACAAGATTGGTTAGAAACCCTAATTGGACAAGCATAAGCCTAGGGAGGACGAAAATGACCTAAATGTTAATCCAATGACACAAATGAACTTATTGGATGCACAGGATCGGTTAAAAACCCTAATTGGACAAGAATAAGCCTAGAGAGGTCGAAAATAACCTAAATGTTCATCAAATGACTAAACACACCTATTGGATGCACAAGATTGGTTAGAAACCCTAATTGGACAAGAATAAGCCTAGGGAGGACGAAAATGACCTAAGTGTTCACCCAATGACACAAATGAATTTATTGGATGCACAAGATTGGTTAAAAACCCTAATTGGACAAGAATAAGCCTAGGGAGGACGAAAATGACCTAAATGTTCATCCAATGACACAAACACACCTATTGGATGCACAAGATTGGTTAAAAACCCTAATTGGACAAGAATAAGCCTAGGGAGGACGAAAATGACCTAAATGTTCATCCAATGACACAAATGAACTTATTGGATGCACAAGATTGCTTAAAAACCCTAATTGGATAAGAATACGCCAAGGGAGGACGAAAATGACCTAAATGTTCATCCAATGACACAAATGAACTTATTGGATGCACAAGATTGCTTAAAAACCCTAATTGGACAAGAATAAGCCTAGGGAGGACGAAAATGACCTAAATGTTCATCCAATGACACAAATACACCTATTGGATGCACAAGATTGGTTAAAAACCCTAATAGGACAAGAATAAGCCTAGGGAGGACGAAAATGACCTAAATGTTCATCCAATGACACAAATGAACTTATTGGATGCACAAGATTGCTTAAAAACCCTAATTGGACAAGAATAAGCCTAGGGAGGACGAAAATGACCTAAATGTTCATCCAATGACACAAATACAACTATTTGATGCACAAGATTGGTTAGAAACACTAATTGGACAAGAATAAGCCTAGGTAGGACGAAAATGACCTAAATGTTCATCCAATGACACAAACACACCTATTGGATGCACAAGATTGGTTAAAAACCCTAATTGGACAAGAATAAGCCTAGGGAGGACGAAAATGACCTAAATGTTCATCCAATGACACAAATGAACTTATTGGATGCACAAGATTGGTTAGTAACCCTAATTGGACAAGAATAAGCCTAGGGAGGACGAAAATGACCTAAATGTTCATCCAATGACACAAACACACCTATTGGATGCACAAGATTGGTTAAAAACCCTAATTGGACAAGAATAAGCCTAGGGAGGACGAAAATGACCTAAATGTTCATCCAATGACACAAATGAACTTATTGGATGCACAACATTGGTTAGAAACCCTAATTGGACAAGAATAAGCCTAGGGAGGATGAAAATGACCTAAATGTTCATCCAATGACACAAACACACCTATTGGATGCACAAGATCGGTTAAAAACCCTAATTGGACAAGAATAAGCCTAGGGAGGACGAAAATGACCTAAATGTTCATCCAATGACACAAACACACCTATTGGATGCACAAGATTGGTTAAAAACCCTAATTGGACAAGAATAAGCCTAGGGAGGACGAAAATGACCTAAATGTTCATCCAATGATACAAATGAACTTATTGGATGCACAAGATTGGTTAAAAACCCTAATTGAACAACAATAAGCCTAGGGAGGACGAAAATGACCTAAATGTTCATCCAATGACACAAACGCACCTATTGGGTGCACAAGATTGGCTTAAAACCCTAATAGGACAAGAATAAGACTTGGGAGGACGAAAATGACCTAAATGTTCATCCAATGACACAAACACACCTATTGGATGCACAAGATTGGTTAAAAACCCTAATTGGACAACAATAAGCCTAGGGAGGATGAAAATGACCTAAATGTTCATCTAATGACACAAACACACCTATTGGATGCACAAGATTGGTTAAAAACCATAATTGCACAAAACTAAGCCTAGTGAGGACGAAAATAACCTAAATGTTCATCCAATGACACAAATGAACTTATTGGATGCATAAGATTGCTTAAAACCCTAATTGGACAAGAATAAGACTAGGGAGGACGAAAATGACCTAACTGTTCATCCAATGACACAAACACACCTATTGGATGCACAAGATTCGTTAGAAACCCTAATTGAACAAGAATAAGCCTAGGGAGGACGAAAATGACCTAAATGTTCATCCAATGAAACAAATGAACTTATTGGATTCACAAGATTGCTTAAAAACCCTAATTGGACAAGAATAAGCCTAGGGAGGACGAAAATGACCTAAATGTTCATCCAATGACACAAATGAACTTATTGGATGCACAAGATTGGTTAAAAACCCTAATTGGACAAGAATAAGCCTAGGGAGGACGAAAATGACCTAAATGTTCATCCAATGACACAAATGAACTTATTGGATGCACAAGATTGGTTAAAAACCCTAATTGGACAAGAATAAGCCTAGGGAGGACGAAAATGACCTAAATGTTCATCTAATGACACAAACACACCTTTTGGATGCACAAGATTGGTTAAAAACCCTAATTGGACAAGAATAACCCTAGGGAGGACGAAAATGACCTAAATGTTCATCCAATGACACAAATGAACTTATTGGATGCACAAGATTGCTTAAAAACCCTAATTAGACAAGAATAAGCCTAGGGAGGACGAAAATGACCTAAATTTTCATCCAATGACACAAATACACCTATTGGATGCACAAGATTGGTTAGAAACCCTAATTGGACAACATTAAGCCTAGGGAGGATGAAAATGACCTAAATGTTCGTCTAATGACACAAACACACCTATTGGATGCACAAGATTGGTTAAAAACCCGAATTGCACAAAACTAAGCCTAGTGAGGACGAAAATAACCTAAATGTTCATCCAATGACACAAATGAACTTATTGGATGCACAAGATTGCTTAAAACCCTAATTGGACAAGAATAAGACTAGGGAGGACGAAAATGACCTAAATGTTCATCCAATGAAACAAACACACCTATTGGATGCACAAGATTGGTTAGAAACCCTATTTGGACAAGAATATGCCTAGGGAGGATGAAAATGACCTAAATATTCATCCAATGACACAAATGAATTTATTGGAAGCACAAGATTGCTTAAAACCCTAATTGGACAAGAATAAGACTAGGGAGGACGAAAATGACCTAAATGTTCATCCAATGACACAAACACACCTATTGGATGCACAAGATTGGTTAGAAACCCTAATTGGACAAGAATAAGCCTTGGGAGGACGAAATGACCTAAATGTTCATCCAATGACACAAATGAACTTATTGGATGCACAAGATTGCTTAAAACCATAATTGGACAAGAATAAGACTATGGAGGACGAAAATGACCTAAATGTTCATCCAATGACACAAACACACCTATTGGATGCACAAGATTGGTTAGAAACCCTAATTGGACAAGAATATGCCTAGGGAGGATGAAAATGACCTAAATGTTCATCCAATGACACAAACACACCTATTGGATGCACAAGATTGGTTAAAAATCCTAATTGGACAAGAATAAGCCTAGGGAGGACGAAAATGACCTAAATGTTCATCCAATGACACAAACACACCTATTGGATGCACAAGATTGGTTAGAAACCCTAATTTGACAAGAATAAGCCTAGGGAGGACGAAAATGACCTAAATGTTCATCCATTGACACAAACACACCTATTGGATGCACAAGATTGGTTAAAAACCCTAATTGGACAAGAATAAGCATAGGGAGGATGAAAATGACCTAAATGTTCATCCAATGACACAAACACACCTATTGGATGCACAAGATTGGTTAGAAACCCTAATTGGACAAGAATAAGCCTAGGGAGGACGAAAATGACCTAAATGTTCATCCAATGACACAAACACACCTATTGGATGCACAAGATTGGTTAAAAACCCTAATTGGACAAGAATAAGCCTAGGGAGGACGAAAATGACCTAAATGTTCATCCAATGACACAAATACACCAATTGGATGCACCAGATTGGTTAGAAACCCTAATTGGACAAGAATAAGCCTAGGGAGGACAAAAATGACCTAAATGTTCATCCAATAACACAAATGAACTTATTGGATGCACAAGATTGCTTAAAAACTCTAATTAGACAAGAATAAGCCTAGGGAGGACGAAAATGACCTAAATGTTCATCCAATGACACAAACACACCTATTGGATGCACAAGATTGGTTAAAAACCCTAATTGGACAAGAATAAGCCTAGGGAGGACGAAAATGACCTAAATGTTCATCCAATGACACAAATACACCTATTGGATGCACAAGATTGGTTAGAAACCCTAATTGGACAAGAATAAGCCTAGGGAGGACGAAAATGACCTAAATGTTCATCCAATGACACAAACACACCTATTGGATGCACAAGATTGGTTAGAAACCCTAATAGGACAAAAATAAGCCTAGGGAGGACGAAAATGACCTAAATGTTCATTCAATAACACAAACGAATTTATTGGAAGCACAAGATTACTTAAAAACCCTAATTAGACAAGAATAAGCCTAGGGAGGACGAAAATGACCTAAATGTTCATCCAATAACACAAATGAACTTATTGGATGCACAAGATTGGTTAGAAACCCTAATTGGACAAGAATAAGCCTAGGGAGGACGAAAATGACCTAAATGTTCATCCAATGACACAAATGCACCTATTGGATGCACAAGATTGGTTAGAAACCCTAATTGGACAAGAATAAGCCTATGGAGGACGAAAAGGACCTAAATGTTCATCTAATGACACAAACACACCTATTGGATGCACAAGATTGGTTACAAACCCTAATTGGACAAGAATAAGCCTAGGGTGGACGAAAATGACCTAAATGTTTATCCAATGACACCAATGAACTTATTGGATGCACAAGATTGCTTAAAAACCCTAATTGGACAAGAATAAGCCTAGGGAGGACGAAAATGACCTAAATGTTCATCCAATGACACAAACACACCTATTGGATGCACAAGATTGGTTAGAAACCCTAATTGGACAAGAATAAGCCTAGGGAGGACGAAAATGACTTAAATGTTCATCCAATGACACAAACACACCTATTGGATAAACAAGATTGGTTAGAAACCCTAATTGGACAAGAATAAGCCTAGGGAGGACGAAAATGACCTAAATGTTCACCCAATGACACAAATAAACATATTGGATGCACAAGATTGGTTAAAAACCCTAATTGGACAAGAATAAGCCTAGGGAGGACGAAAATGACCTAAATGTTCATCCAATGACACAAACACACCTATTGGATGCACAAGATTGGTTAGAAACCCTAATTGGACAAGAATAAGCCTAGGGAGGACGAAAATGACATAAATGTTAATCCAATGACACAAATGAACTTATTGGACGCACAAGATTGGTTAAAAACCCTAATTGGACAAGAATAAGCCTAGGGAGGACGAAAATGACCTAAATGTTCATCCAATGACACAAACACACCTATTGGATGCACAAGATTGGTTAGAAACCCTAATTGGACAAGAATAAGCCTCGGGAGGACGAAAATGACCTAAATGTTCATCCAATGACACAAACACACCTATTGGATGCACAAGATTGGTTAAAAACCCTAATTGGACAAGAATAAGCCTAGGGAGGACGAAAATGACCTAAATGTTCATCCAATGAAACAAATAAACTTATTGGATGCACAAGATTGGTTAAAAACCCTAATTGGACAAGAATAAGCCTAGGGAGGACGAAAATGACCTAAATGTTCATCCAATGACACAAATGAACTTATTGGATGCACAAGATTGGTTAAAAACCCTAATTGGACAAGAATAAGCCTAGGGTGGACGAAAATGACCTAAATGTTCTTCCAATGACACAAATGAACTTATTGGATGCACAAGATTGGTTAAAAACCCTAATTGGACAAGAATAAGTCTAGGCAGGACGAAAATGACCTAAATGTTCATCCAATGACACAAATCAACTTATTGGATGCACATGATTGGTTAAAAACCCTAATTGGACAAGAATAAGCCTAGGGAGGACGAAAATGACCTAAATGTTCGTCTAAAGACACAAATGAACTTATTGGATGCACAAGATTGGTTAAAAACCCTAATTGGACAAGAATAAGCCTAGGGAGGACGAAAATGACCTAAATGTTCGTCCAATGACACAAACACACCTATTGGATGCACAAGATTGCATAAAACCCCTAATTGGACAAGAATAAGCCTAGGGAGGACGAAAATGACCTAAATGTTGATCCAATGACACAAATGAACTTATTGGATGCACAAGATTGGTTAAAAACCCTAATTGGACAAGAATAAGCCTAGGGAGGACGTAAATGACCTAAATGTTCATCCAATGACACAAATGAACTTATTGGATGCACAAGATTGGTTAATAACCCTAATTGGACAAGAATAAGCCTTTGGAGGACGAAAATGACCTAAATGTTCATCCAATGACACAAATGAACTTATTGGAGGCACAAGATTGGTTAAAAACCATTATTGGACAAGAATAAGCCTAGGGTGGACGAAAATGACCTAAATGTTTATCCAATGACACAAATGAACTTATTGGATGCACAAGATTGGTTAAAAACCCTAATTGGACAAGAATAAGCCTAGGGAGGACGAAAATGACCTAAATGTTCATCCAATGACTCAAACACACCTATTGGATGCACAAGATTGGTTAAAAACCCTAATTGGACAAGAATAAGCCTAGGAAGGACGAAAATGACCTAAATGTTAATCCAATGACACAAATGAACTTATTGGATGCACAAGATTGTTTAAAAACCCTAATTGGACAAGAATAAGCCTAGGGAGGACGAAAATAACCTAAATGTTCATCCAATGACACAAACACACCTATTGGATGGACAAGATTGGTTAAAAACCCTAATTGGACGAGAATAAGCCTAGGGAGGACGAAAATGACCTAAATGTTCATCCAATGACACAATTGAACTTATTGGATGCACAAGATTGGTTAAAAACCCTAATTGGACAAGAATAAGACTAGGGAGGACGAAAATGACCTAAATGTTAATCTAATGACACAAACACACTTATTGGATGCACAAGATTGGTTAGAAACCCGAATTGCACAAGAATAAGCCTAGGGAGAGCGAAAATGACCTAAAT
Organism: Cicer pinnatifidum; assembly: GCA_037974775.1. Lineage (NCBI taxonomy): Eukaryota > Viridiplantae > Streptophyta > Magnoliopsida > Fabales > Fabaceae > Cicer > Cicer pinnatifidum. Next base: position 91,623 of record JBBPBR010000484.1, on the reverse strand, counting down.
GTTAATCCAATGACACAAATGAACTTATTGGATGCACAAGATTGGTTAAAAACCCTAATTGGACAAGAATAAGACTAGGGAGGACGAAAATGACCTAAATGTTCATCCAATGACACAAACACACCTATTGAATGCACAAGATTGGTTAGAAACCCTAATCGGACAAGAATAAGCCTAGGAAGGACGAAAATGACCTAAATGTTAATCCAATGACACAAATGAACTTATTGGATGCACAAGATCGGTTTAAAACCCTAATTGGACAAGAATAAGCCTAGGGAGGACGAAAATGACCTAAATGTTCATCCAATGACACAAACACACCTATTGGATGCACAAGATTGGTTAAAAACCCTAATTGGACAAGAATAAGCCTAGGGAGGACGAAAATGACCTAAATGTTCATCCAATGACACAAACACACCTATTGGATGCACAAGATTGGTTAAAAACCCTAATTGGACAAGAATAAGCCTAGGGAGGACGAAAATGACCTAAATGTTCATCCAATGACACAAATTAACTTATTGGATGCACAAGATTGGTTAAAAACCCTAATAAGATAAGAATATGCCTAGGGAGGACGAAAATGACCTAAATGTTCATCCAATGACACAAATGAACTTATTGGATGCACAAGATTGCTTAAAAACCCTAATTGGACAAGAATAAGCCTAGGGAGGACGAAAATGACCTAAATGTTCATCCAATGACACAACTGAACTTATTGGTTGCACAAGATTGCTTAAAACCCTAATTGGACAAGAATAAGACTAGGGAGGACGAAAATGACCTAAATGTTCATCCAATGACACAAACACACCTATTGGATGCACAAGATTGGTTAAAAACCCTAATTGGACAAGAATAAGCCTAGGGAGGACGAAAATGACCTAAATGTTCATCCAATGACACAAACACACCTATTGGATGCACAAGATTGGTTAAAAACCCTAATTGAACAAGAATAAGCCTAGGGAGGACGAAAATGAACTAAATGTTCATCCAATGACACAAATTAACTTATTGGATGCACAAGATTACTTAAAAACCCTAATTGGACAAGAATAAGTCTTGGGAGGACGAAAATGACCTAAATGTTCATCCAATGACACAAATGAACTTATTGGATGCACAAGATTGGTTAAAAACCCTAATTGGACAAGAATAAGCCTAGGGAGGACGAAAATGACCTAAATGTTCATCCAATGACACAAACACACCTATTGGATGCACAAGATTGGTTAAAAACCCTAATTGGACAAGAATAAGCCTAGGGAGGACGAAAATGACCTAAATGTTCATCCAATGACACAAATACACCTATTGGATGCAAAAGATTGGTTAGAAACCCTAATTGGCCAAGAATAAGCCTAGGGAGGACGAAAATGACCTAAATGTTCATCCAATGACACAAACACACCTATTGGATGCACAAGATTGGTTAAAAACCCTAATTGGACAAGAATAAGCCTAGGGAGGACGAAAATGACCTAAATGTTCATCCAATGACACAAATACACCTATTGGATGCACAACATAGGTTAAAAACCCTAATTGGACAAGAATAAGCCTAGGGAGGACGAGAATGACCTAAATGTTCATCCAATGACACAAATACACCTATTGGATGCACAAGATTGGTTAAAAACCCTAATTGGACAAGAATAAGCCTAGGGAGGACGAAAATGACCTAAATGTTCATCCAATAACACAAACACACCTATTGGATGCACAAGATTGGTTAGAAACCCTAATTTGACAAGAATAAGTCTAGGGAGGACGAAAATGACCTAACTATTCAGCCAATGACACAAATGAACTTATTGGATGCAAAAGAATGCTTAAAACCCTAATTGGACAAGAATAAGACTAGGGAGGACGAAAATGACCTAAATGTTCATCCAATGACACAAACACACCTATTGGATGCACACGATTGGTTAGAAACCCTAATTTGACAAGAATAAGCCTAGGGAGGACGAAAATGACCTAACTATTCATCCAATGACACAAATGAACTAATTGGATGCACAAGATTGCTTAAAACCCTAATTGGACAAGAATAAGACTAGGGAGGACGAAAATGACCTAAATGTTCATCCAATGACACAAACACTCCTATTGGATGCACAAGATTGGTTAGAAACCCTAATTCGACAAGAATATGCCTAGGGAGGACGAAAATGACCTAAATGTTCATCCAATGACACAAACACACCTATTGGATGCACAAGATTGGTTAAAAACCCTAATTGGACAAGAATAAGCCTAGGGAGGACGAAAATGACCTAAATGTTCATCCAATGACACAAACACACCTATTGGATGCACACGATTGGTTAGAAACCCTAATTTGACAAGAATAAGCCTAGGGAGGACGAAAATGACCTAACTATTCATCCAATGACACAAATGAACTAATTGGATGCACAAGATTGCTTAAAACCCTAATTGGACAAGAATAAGACTAGGGAGGACGAAAATGACCTAAATGTTCATCCAATGACACAAACACTCCTATTGGATGCACAAGATTGGTTAGAAACCCTAATTCGACAAGAATATGCTTAGGGAGGATGAAAATGACCTAAATGTTCATCCAATGACACAAACACACCTATTGGATGCACAAGATTGGTTAAAAACCCTAATTGGACAAGAATAAGCCTAGGGAGGACGAAAATGACCTAAATGTTCATCCAATGACACAAACACACCTATTGGATGCACACGATTGGTTAGAAACCCTAATTTGACAAGAATAAGCCTAGGGAGGACGAAAATGACCTAAATGTTAATCCAATGACACAAATGAATTTATTGGATGCACAAGATTGGTTAAAAACCCTAATTGGACAAGAATAAGCCTAGGGAGGACAAAAATGACCTAAATGTTCATCCAAAGACACAAACACACCTATTGGATGCACAAGATTGTTTAGAAACCCTAATTGGACAAGAATAAGCCTAGGGACGTCGAAAATGACCTAAATGTTCATCCAATGACGCAAATGAACATATTGGATGCACAAGATTGGTTAAAAACCCTAATTGGACAAGAATAAGCCTAGGGAAGACGAAAATGACCTAAATGTTCACCCAATGACACAAATGAACTTATTGGATGCACAAGATTGGTTAAAAACCCTAATTGGACAAGAATAAGCCTAGGTAGGACGAAAATGACCTAAATGTTCATCCATTGACACAAACACACCTATTGGATGCACAAGATTGGTTAGAAACCCAAATTGGACAAGAATAAGCCTAGGGAGGACGAAAATGACCTAAATGTTCATCCAATGACACAAACACACCTATTGGATGCACAAGATTGGTTAAAAACCCTAATTGGACAAGAATAAGCCTAGGGAGGACGAAAATGACCTAAATGTTCATCCAATGACACAAACACACCTATTGGATGCACACGATTGGTTAGAAACCCTAATTTGACAAGAATAAGCCTAGGGAGGACGAAAATGACCTAACTATTCATCCAATGACACAAATGAACTTATTGGATGCACAAGATTGCTTAAAACCCTAATTGGACAAGAATAAGACTAGGGAGGACGAAAATGACCTAAATGTTCATCCAATAACACAAACACACCTATTGGATGCACAAGATTGGTTAGAAACCCTAATTTGACAAGAATAAGTCTAGGGAGGACGAAAATGACATAACTATTCATCCAATGACACAAATGAACTTATTGGATGAACAAGATTGGTTAAAAACCCTAATTGGACAAGAATAAGCCTAGGGAGGACGAAAATGACCTAAATGTTCATCCAATGACACAAACACACCTATTGGATGCACACGATTGGTTAGAAACCCTAATTTGACAAGAATAAGCCTAGGGAGGACGAAAATGACCTAACTATTCATCCAATGACAAAAGTGAACTTATTGGATGCACAAGATTGGTTAAAAACCCTAATTGGACAAGAATAAGCCTAGGGAGGACGAAAATGACCTAAATGTTCATCCAATGACACAAACACACTTATTGGATGCACACGATTGGTTAGAAACCCTAATTTGACAAGAATAAGCCTAGGGATAACGAAAATGACCTAACTATTCATCCAATGACACAAGTGAACGTATTGGATGCACAAGATTGGTTAAAAACCCTAATTGGACAAGAATAAGCCTAGGGAGGACTAAAATGACCTAAATGTTCATCCAATGACACAAACACACCTATTGGATGCACAAGATTGGTTAGAAACCCAAATTGGACAAGAATAAGCCTAGGGAGGACGAAAATGACCTAAATGTTCATCCAATGACACAAACACACCTATTGGATGCACACGATTGGTTAGAAACCCTAATTTGACAAGAATAAGCCTAGGGAGGACGAAAATGACCTAACTATTCATCCAATGACACAAGTGAACTTACTGGATGCACAAGATTGGTTAAAAACCCTAATTGGACAAGAATAAGCCTAGGGAGGACGAAAATGACCTAAATGTTCATCCAATGACACAAACACACTTATTGGATGCACACGATTGGTTAGAAACACTAATTTGACAAGAATAAGCCTAGGGATGACCAAAATGACCTAACTATTCATCCAATGACACAAGTGAACTTATTGGATGCACAATATTGGTTAAAAACCCTAATTGGACAAGAATAAGCCTAGGGAGGACGAAAATGACCTAAATGTTCATCCAATAACACAAACACACCTATTGGATGCACAAGATTGGTTAGAAACCCTAATTTGACAAGAATAAGTCTAGGGAGGACGAAAATGACCTAACTATTCATCCAATGACACAAATGAACTTATTGGATGCACAAGAATGCTTAAAACCCTAATTGGACAAGAATAAGACTAGGGAGGACGAAAATGACCTAAATGTTCATCCAATGACACAAACACACCTATTGGATGCACACGATTGGTTAGAAACCCTAATTTGACAAGAATAAGCCTAGGGAGAACGAAAATGACCTAACTATTCATCCAATGACACAAATGAACTTATAGGATGCACAAGATTGCTTAAAATCCTAATTGGACAAGAATAAGACTAGGGAGGACGAAAATAACCTAAATGTTCATCCAATGACACAAACACACCTATTGGATGCACAAGATTGGTTAGAAACCCAAATTGGACAAGAATAAGCCTAGGGAGGACGAAAATGACCTAAATGTTCATCCAATGACACAAACACACCTATTGGATGCACACGATTGGTTAGAAACCCTAATTTGACAAGAATAAGCCTAGGAAGGAAAAAAATGACCTAACTATTCATCCAATGACACAAGTGAACTTATTGGATGCACCAGAATGGTTAAAAACCCTAATTGGACAAGAATATGCCTAGGGAGGACGAAAATAACTTAAATGTTCATCCAATGACACAAACACACCTATTGGATGCACAAGATTGGTTAAAAACCCTAATTGGACAAGAATAAGCATACGGAGGACGAAAATGACCAAAATGTTCATCCAATGACACAAACACACCTATTGGATGCACAAGATTGGTTAGAAACCCTAATTGGACAAGAATAAGCCTAGGGAGGACGAAAATGACCTAAATGTTCATCCAATGACACAAACACACCTATTGGATTCACAAGATTGGTGAGAAAACCCTAATTGGACAAGAATAAGCCTAGGAAGGACGAAAATGACCTAAATGTTAATCCAAGGACACAAATGAGTTTATTGGATACACAAGATTGGTTAAAAACCCTAATTGGACAAGAATAAGCCTAGGGAGGACGAAAATGACCTAAATGTTCATCCAATGACACAAACACACCTATTGGATGCACAAGATTGGTTAGAAACCCTAATTGGACAAGAATAAGCCTAGGGAGGACGAAAATGACCTAAATGTTAATCCAATGACACAAATGAACTTATTGGATGCACAAGATTGGTTAAAAACCCTATTTGGACAAGAATAAGCGTAGGGAGGACGAAAATGACCTAAATGTTCATCCAATGACACAAACACACCTATTGGATGCACAAGATTGGTTAAAAACCCTAATTGGACAAGAATAAGCCTAGGGAGGACGAAAATGACCTAAATGTTCATCCAATGACACAAACACACCTATTGGATGCACAAGATTGGTTAAAAACCCTAATTGGACAAGAATAAGCTTAGGGAGGACGAAAATGACCTAAATGTTCATCCAATGACACAAATGAACTTATTGGATGCACAAGATTGGTTAAAAAACCTAATTGGACAAGAATAAGCCTAGGGAGGACGAAAATGACCTAAATGTTCATCCAATGACACAAACGCACCTATTGGATGCACAAGATTGGTTAAAAACCCTAATTGGACAAGAATAAGCCTAGGGAGGACGAAAATGACCTAAATGTTCATCCAATGACACAAACACACCTATTGGATGCACACGATTGGTTAGAAACCCTAATTTGACAAGAATAAGCCTAGGGAGGACGAAAATGACCTAACTATTCATCCAATGACACAAATGAACTTATTGGATGCACAAGATTGGTTAAAAACCCTAATTGGAAAAGAATAAGCCTAGGGAGGACGAAAATGACCTAAATGTTCATCCAATGAAACAAACACACCTATTGGATGCACAAGATTGGTTAGAAACCCTAATTGGACAAGAATAAGCCTAGGGAGGATGAAAATGACCTAAATGTTAATCCAATGACACAAATGAACTTATTGGATGCACAAGATTGATTAAAAACCCTAATTGGACAAGAATAAGCCTAGGGAGGACGAAAATAACCTAAATGTTCATCAAATGACTAAACACACCTATTGGATGCACAAGATTGGTTAAAAACCCTAATTGGACAAGAATAAGCCTAGGGAGGACGAAAATGACCTAAATTTTCATCCAATGACACAAACACACCTATTGGATGCACAAGATTGGTTAAAAACCCTAATTGGACAAGAATAAGCCTTGGGAGGACGAAAATGACCTAAATGTTCATCCAATGACACAAACACACCTATTGGATGCACAAGATTGGTTAAAAACCCTAATTGGACAAGAATAAGCCTAGGGAGGACGAAAATGACCTAAATGTTAATCCAATGACACAAATGAACTTATTGGATGCACAACATTGGTTAAAAACCCTAATTGGACAAGAATAAGCCTAGGGAGGACGAAAATGACCTAAATGTTCATCCAATGACACAAACACACCCATTGGATGCACAAGATTGTTTAGAAACCCTAATTCGACAAGAATAAGCCTAGGGAGGACGAAAATGACCAAAATGTTCATCCAATGACACAAATGAACATATTGGATGCACAAGATTGGTTAAAAACCCTAATTGGACAAGAATAAGCCTAGGGAGGACGAAAATGACCTAAATGTTCATCCAATGACACAATTGAACTTATTGGATGCACAAGATTGGTTAAAAACCGTAATTGGACAAGAATAAGCCTAGGGAGGACGAAAATGACCTAAATGTTCATCCAATAACACAAATGAACTTATTGGATGCACAGGATTGGTTAAAAACCCTAATTGGACAAGACTAAGCCTAGGAAGGACGAAAATGACCTAAATGTTCATCCGATGACACAAACACACCTATTGGATGCACAAGATTGGTTAAAAACCCTAATTGGACAAAAATAAGCCTAGGGAGGACGAAAATGACCTAAATGTTCATCCAATGACACAAACACACCTATTGGATGCACACGATTGGTTAGAAACCCTAATTTGACAAGAATAAGCCTAGGGAGGACGAAAATGACCTAACTATTCATCCAATGACACAAACACATTTATTGGATGCACACGATTGGTTACAAACCCTAATTTGACAAGAATAAGCCTAGGGAGGACGAAAATGACCTAAATGTTCATCCAATGACACAAACACACCTATTGGATGCACAAGATTGGTTAGAAACCCTAATTGAACAAGAATAAGCCTAGGGAGGACGAAAATGACCTAAATGTTAATCCAATGACACAAATGAACTTATTGGATGCACAAGATTGGTTAAAAACCCTAATTGGACAAGAATAAGCCTCGGGAAGACGAAAATAACCTAAATGTTCATCAAATGACTAAACACACCTATTCGATGCACAAGAATGGTTAGAAACCCTAATTGGACAAGAATAAGCCTAGGGAGGACGAAAATGACCTAACTATTCATCCAATGACACAAATGAACTTATTGGATGCACAAGATAGCTTAAATCCCTAATTGGACAAGAATAAGACTAGGGAGGACGAAAATGACCTAAATGTTCATCCAATGACACAGACACACCTATTGGATGCACAAGATTGGTTAGAAACCCTAATTGGACAAGAATAAGCCTAGGGAGGACGAAAATGACCTAAATGTTCACCTAATGACACAAATGAACTTATTGGATGCACAAGATTGGTTAAAAACCCTAATTGGACAAGAAAAAGCCTAGGGAGGACGAAAATGACCTAAATGTTCATCCAATGACACATACACACCTATTGGATGCACAAGATTGTTTAGAAACCCTAATTGGACAAGAATAAGCCTAGGGAGGACGAAAATGACCTAACTATTCATCCAATGACACAAATGAACTTATTGGATGCACAAGATTGGTTAAAAACCCTAATTGGACAAGAATACGCCTACGGAGGAGGAAAATGACCTAAATGTTCATCCAATGACACAATTGAACTTATTGGATGCACAAGATTGGTTAAAAACCCTAATGGGACAAGAATAAGGTTAGGGAGGACGAAAATGACCTAAATGTTCATCCAATGTCACAAACACACCTATTGGATGCACAAGATTGGTTAGAAACCCTAATTGGACAAGAATAAGCCTAGGGAGGACGAAAATGACATAAATGTTAATCCAATGACACAAATGAACTTATTGGATGCACAAGATTGGTTAAAAACCCTAATTGGACAAGAATAAGCCTAGGGAGGACGAAAATGACCTAAATGTTCATCCAATCTCACAATTGAACTTATTGGATGCACAAGATTGGTTAAAAACCCTAATTGGACAAGAATAAGCCTAGGGAGGACGAAAATGACCTAAATGTTCATCCAATGACACAAACACACCTATTGGATGCACAAGATTGGTTAAAAACCCTAATTGGACAAGAATAAGCCTAGGGAGGACGAAAATGACCTAAATGTTCATCCAATGACACAAACACACCTATTGGATGCACAAGATTGGTTAGAAACCCTAATTGGACAAGAATAAGCCTAGGGAGGACGTAAATGACCTAAATGTAAATCGAATGACACAAATGAACTTATTGGATGCTCAAGATTGGTTAAAAACCCTAGTTGGACAAGAATAAGCCTAGGGAGGACAAAAATGACCTAAATGTTCATCCAATGACACAAACACACCTATTGGATTCACAAGATTGGTTAAAAACCCTAATTGGACAAGAATAAGCCTAGGGAGGACGAAAATGGCCTAAATGTTCATCCAATGACACAAACACACCTATTGGATGCACAAGATTGGTTAGAAACCGTAATTTGACAATAATAAGCCTAGGGAGGACGAAAATGACCTAACTATTCATCCAATGACACAAATGAACTTATTGGATGCACAAGATTGCTTAAAACCCTAATTGGACAAGAATAAGACTAGGGAGGACGAAAATGACCTAAATGTTCATCCAATGACACAAACACACCTATTGGATGCACAAGATTGGTTTGAAACCCTAATTGGACAAGAATAAGCCTAGGGAGGATGAAAATGACCTAAATATTCATCCAATGACACAAATGAACTTATTGGATGCACAAGATTGCTTAAAACCCTAATTGGACAAGAATAAGCCTAGGGAGGACAAAAATGACCTAAATGTTCATCCAATGACACAAACACACCTATTGGATGCACAAGATTGTTTAAAAACCCTAATTAGACAAGAATAAGCCTAGGGAGGACGAAAATGACCTAAATGTTCATCCAATGACGCAAATGAACATATTGGATGCACAAGATTGGTTAAAACCCTAATTGGACAAGAATAAGCCTAGGGAAGACGAAAATGACCTAAATGTTCATCCAATGACACAATTGAACTTATTGGATGCACAAGATTGGTTAAAAACCCTAATGGGACAAGAATAAGCCTAGGGAGGACGAAAATGACCTAAATGTTCATCCAATGTCACAAACACACCTATTGGATGCACAAGATTGGTTAGAAACCCTAATTGTACAAGAATAAGCATAGGGAGGACGAAAATGACCTAAATGTTCATCCAATGACACAAACACACCTATTGGATGCACAAGATTGGTTAAAAACCCTAATTGGACAAGAATAAGCCTAGGGAGGACGAAAATGACCTAACTCTTCATCCAATGACACAAGTGAACTTATTGGATGCACAAGATTGGTTAAAAACCCTAATTGGACAAGAATAAGCCTAGGGAGGACGAAAATGACCTAAATGTTCATCCAATGACACAAACACACTTATTGGATGCACACGATTGGTTAGAAACCCTAATTTGACAAGAATAAGCCTAGGGATGACGAAAATGACCTAACTATTTATCCAATGACACAAGTGAACTTATTGGATGCACAATATTGGTTAAAAACCCTAATTGGACAAGAATAAGCCTAGGGAGGACGAAAATGACATAAATGTTCATCCAATGACACAAACACACCTATTGGATGCACATGATTGGTTAGAAACCCAAATTGGACAAGAATAAGCCTAAGGAGGACGAAAATGACCTAAATGTTCATCCAATGACACAAACACACCTATTGGATGCACAAGATTGGTTAAAAACCCTAATTGGACAAGAATAAGCCTAGGGAGGACGAAAATGACCTAAATGTTCATCCAATGACACAAACACACCTATTGGACGCACACGATTGGTTACAAACCCTAATTTGACAAGAATAAGCCTAGGGAGGACGAAAATGACCTAACTATTCATCCAATGACACAAATGAACTTATTGGATGCACAAGAATGCTTAAAACCCTAATTGGACAAGAATAAGACTAGGGAGGATGAAAATGACCTAAATGTTCATCCAATGACACAAACACACCTATTGGATGCACGAGATTGGTTAGAAACCCTAATTTGACAACAATAAGCCTAGGGAGGACGAAAATAACTTAAATGTTCATCCAATGACACAAACACACCTATTGGATGCACAAGATTGGTTAAAAACCCTAATTGAACAAGAATAAGCATACAGAGGACGAAAATGACCAAAATGTTCATCCAATGACACAAACACACCTATTGGATGCACAAGATTGGTTAGAAACCCTAATTGGACAAGAATAAGCCTAGGGAGGACGAAAATGACCTAAATGTTCATCCAATGACACAAACACACCTATTGGATGCACAAGATTGGTTAAAAACCCTAATTGGACAAGAATAAGCCTAGGGAGGACGAAAATGACCTAAATGTTAATCCAATGACACAAATGAACGTATTGGATGCACAAGATTGGTTAAAAAACCTAATTGGACAAGAATAAGACTAGGGAGGACGAAAATAACCTAAATGTTCATCCAATGACACAAACACACCTATTTGATGCACAAGATTGGTTAGAAACCCAAATTGGACAAGAAAAAGCCTAGGGAGGACGAAAATGACCTAAATGTTCATCCAATGACACAAACACACCTATTAGATGCACAAGATTGGTTAAAAAACCTAATTGGACAAGAATAAGCCTAGGGAGGACGAAAATGACCTAAATGTTCATCCAATGACACAAACACACCTATTGGATGCACGAGATTGGTTAGAAACCCTAATTTGACAACAATAAGCCTAGGGAGGACGAAAATAACTTAAATGTTCATCCAATGACACAAACACACCTATTGGATGCACAAGATTGGTTAAAAACCCTAATTGGACAAGAATAAGCCTAGGGAGGACGAAAATGACCTAAATGTTCATCCAATGACACAAACACACCTATTGGATGCACAAGATTGGTTAAAAACCCTAATTGGACAAGAATAAGCCTAGGGAGGACGAAAATGACGTAAATGTTCATCCAATGACACAAATGAACTTATTGGATGCACAAGATTGCTTAAAAACCCTAATTGGACAAGAATAAGCCTAGGGAGGACGAAAATTACCTAAATGTTCATCCAATGACACAAATACACCTATTGGATGCAAAAGATTGGTTAGAAACCCTAATTTTACAAGAATAAGCCTAGGGAGGACGAAAATGACCTAAATGTTCATCCAATTACACAAACACACCTATTGGATGCACAAGATTGGTTAAAAACCCTAATTGGACAAGAATAAGCCTAGGGAGGACGAAAATGACCTAAATGTTCATCCAATGACACAAATGAACTTATTGGATGCACAAGATTGGTTAAAAACCCTAATTAAACAAGAATAAGCCTAGGGAGGACGAAAATGGCCTAAATGTTCATCCAATGACACAAACATACCTATTGGATGCACAAGATTGGTTAGAAACCCTAATTGGACAAGAATAAGCCTAGGGAGGACGAAAATGACCTAAATGTTAATCCAATGACACAAATGAACTTATTGGATGCACAAGATTGGTTAAAAACCCTAATTGGACAAGAATAAGCCTAGGGAGGACGAAAATGACCTAAATGTTAAACCAATGACACAAAGGAACTTATTGGATGCACAAGATTGGTTAAAAACCCTAATTGGACAAGAATAAGCCTAGGGAGGACGAAAATGACCTAAATGTTCATCCAATGACACAAACACACCTATTGGATGCACAAGATTGGTTAAAAACCCTAATTGGACAAGAATAAGCCTAGGGAGGACGAAAATGACCTAAATGTTCATCCAATGTCACAAATGAACTTATTGGATGCACAAGATTGGTTAGAAACCCTAATTGGACAAGAATACGCCTATGGAGAACGAAAATGACCTAAATGTTCATCCAATGACACAAATGAACTTATTGGATGCACAAGATTGGTTAAAAACCCTAATTGGACAAGAATAAGCCTAGGGAGGACGAAAATGACCTAAATGTTCATCCAATGACACAAACACACCTATTGGATGCACGAGATTGGTTAGAAACCCTAATTTGACAAGAATAAGCCTAGGGAGGACGAAAATAACTTAAATGTTCATCCAATGACACAAACACACCTATTGGATGCACAAGATTGGTTAAAAACCCTAATTGGACAAGAATAAGCATACGGAGGACGAAAATGACCAAAATGTTCATCCAATGACACAAACACACCTATTGGATGCACAAGATTGGTTAGAAACCCTAATTGGACAAGAATAAGCCTAGGGAGGACGAAAATGACCTAAATGTTCATCCAATGACACAAACACACCTATTGGATGCACACGATTGGTTAAAAACCCTAATTGGACAAGAATAAGCCTAGGGAGGACGAAAATGACCTAAATGTTCATCCAATGACACAAATACACCTATTGGATGCACAAGATTGGTTAGAAACCCTAATTGGACAAGAATAAGCCTAGGGTTGACGAAAATGACCTAAATGTTTATCCAATGACACAAATGAACTTATTGGATGCACAAGATTGGTTAAAAACCCTAATTGGACAAGAATAAGCCTAGGGAGGATGAAAATGACCTAAATGTAACTCCAATGACACAAACACACCTATTGGATGCACAAGATTGGTTAGAAACCCTAATTGGACAAGAATAAGCCTAGGGAGGACGAAAATGACCTAAATGTTCATCCAATGACACAAACACACCTATTGGATGCACAAGATTGGTTAAAAACCCTAATTGGACAAGAATAAGCCTAGGGAGGACGAAAATGACCTAAATGTTCATCCAATGACACAAATACACCTATGGGATGCACAAGATTGGTTAGAAACCCTAATTGGACAAGAATAAGCCTAGGGAGGACGAAAATGACCTAAATGTTCATCCAATGACACAAACACACCTATTGGATGCACAAGATTGGTTAAAAACCCTAATTGGACAAGAATAAGCCTAGGGAGGACGAAAATGACCTAAATGTTCATCCAATGACACAAATGAACTTATTGGATGCACAAGATTGCTTAGAAACCGTAATTGGACAAGAATAAGCCTAGGGAGGACGAAAATGACCAAAATGTTCATCCAATGACACAAATGAACTTATTGGATGCACAAGATTGCTTATAAACCCTAATTGGACAAGAATAAGCCTAGGGAGGACGAAAATGACCTAAATGTTCATCCAATGACACAAATGAACTTATTGGATGCACAAGATTGCTTAAAAACCCTAATTGGACAAGAATAAGCCTAGGGAGGACGAAAATAACCTAAATGTTCATCCAATGACACAAATACACCTATTGGATGCAAAAGATTGGTCAGAAACCCTAAATTGACAAGAATAAGCCTAGGGAGGACGAAAATGACCTAAATGTTCATCCAATGACACAAACACACCTATTGGATGCACAAGATTGGTTAAAAACCCTAATTGGACAACAATAAGCCTTGGGAGGACGAAAATGACCTAAATGTTTATCCAATGACACAAAAGAACTTATTGGATGCACAAGATTGGTTAAAAACCCTAATTGGACAAGAATAAGCATAGGGTGGACGAAAATGACCTAAATGTTTATCCAATGACACAAATGAACTTATTGGATGCACAAGATTGGTTAAAAACCCTAATTGGACAAGAATAAGCCTAGGGAGGACGAAAATGACCTAAATGTTCATCCAATGACACAAACACACCTATTGGACGCACACGATTGGTTAGAAACCCTAATTTGACAAGAATAAGCCTAGGGAGGACGAAAATGACCTAACTATTCATCCAATGACACAAATGAACGTATTGGATGCACAAGATTGGTTAAAAACCCTAATTGGACAAGAATAAGCCTAGGGAGGACGAAAATGACCTAAATGTTCATCCAATGACACAAACACACCTATTGGATGCACAAGATTGGTTAGAAACCCTAATTGGACAAGAATATGCTTAGGGAGGACGAAAATGACCTAAATGTTCATCCAATGACACAAACACACCTATTGGATGCACACGATTGGTTAGAAACCCTAATTTGACAAGAATAAGCCTAGGGAGGACGAAAATGACCTAACTATTCATCCAATGACACAAGTAAACTTATTGGATGCACAAGATTGGTTAAAAACCCTAATTGGATAAGAATAAGCCTAGGGAGGACGAAAATGACCTAAATGTTCATCCAATGACACAAACACACCTATTGGATGCACAAGATTGGTTAGAAACCCAAATTGGACAAGAATAAGCCTAGGGAGGACGAAAATGACCTAAATGTTCATCCAATGACACAAACACACCTATTGGATGCACAAGATTGGTTAAAAACCCTAATTGGACAAGAATAAGACTAGGGAGGACGAAAATGACCTAAATGTTCATCCAATGACACAAATGAAATTATTGGATGCACAAGATTGGTGAAAAACCTTAATTGGACAAGAATAAGCCTAGGAAGGACGAAAATGACCTAAATGTTCATCCAATGACACAAATGAACTTATTGGATGCACAAGATTGCTTAAAAACCCTAATTGGACAAGAATAAGCCTAGGGAGGACGAAAATGACCTAAATGTTCATCCAATGACACAAATACACCTATTCGATGCACAAGATTAGTTAGAAACCCTAATTGGACAAGAATAAGCCTAGGGAGGACGAAAATGACCTAAATGTTCATCCAATGACACAAACACACCTATTGGATGCACAAGATTGGTTAAAAACCCTAATTGGACAAGAATAAGCCTAGGGAGGACGAAAATGACCTAAATGTTCATCCAATGACACAATAGAACTTATTGGATGCACAAGATTGGTTAAAAACCCTAATTGGACAAGAATAAGCCTAGGGAGGACGAAAATGACCTAAATGTTCATCCAATGACACAAACACACCTATTGGATGCACAAGATTGGTTAAAAACCCTAATTGGAAAAGAATAAGCGTAGGGAGGACGAAAATGACCTAAATGTTCATCCAATGACACAAACACACCTATTGGATGCACAAGATTGGTTAAAAACCCTAATTGGACAAGAATAAGCCTAGGGAGGACGAAAATGACGTAAATGTTCATCCAATGACACAAATGAACTTATTGGATGCACAAGATTGCTTAAAAACCCTAATTGGACAAGAATAAGACTAGAGAGGACGAAAATGACCTAAATGTTCATCCAATGACACAAACACACCTATTGGATGCAAAAGATTGGTTAGAAACTCTAATAGAACAAGACTAAGCCTAGGGAGGACGAAAATAACCTAAATGTTCATCCAATGACACAAATGAACTTATTGGATGCACAAGATTGCTTAAAAACCCTAATTGGACAAGAATAAGCCTAGGGAGGACGAAAATGACCTAAATGTTCATCCAATGACACAAATGAACTTATTGGATGCACAAGATTGGTTAAAAACCCTAATTGGACAACAATAAGCCTTGGGAGGACGAAAATGACCTAAATGTTAATCCAATGACACAAATGAACTTATTGGATGCACAAGATTGGTTAAAAACCCTAATTGGACAACAATAAGCCTTGGGAGGACGAAAATGACCTAAATGTTCATCCAATGACACAAATGAACTTATTGGATGCACAAGATTGGTTAAAAACCATAATTGGACAAGAATAAGCCTAGGGTGGACGAAAATGACGTAAATGTTTATCCAATGACACAAATGAACTTATTGGATGCACAAGATCGGTTAAAAACCCTAATTGGACAAGAATAAGCCTAGGGAGGACGAAAATGACCTAAATGTTCATCCAATGACACAAACACACCTATTGGATGCACAAGATTGGTTAAAAACCCTAATTGGACAAGAATAAGCCTAGGGAGGACGAAATTGACCAAAATGTTCATCCAATGACACAAACACACCTATTGGATGCACAAGATTGGTTAGAAACCCTAATTGAACAAGAATAAGCCTAGGGAGGACGAAAATGACTTAAATCTTAATCCAATGACACAAATGAACTTATTGGATGCACAAGATTGCTTTAAACCCTAATTGGACAAGAATAAGCCTAGGGAGCACGAAAATGACCTAATTGTTCATCAAATGACACAAACACACCTATTGGATGCACAAGATTGGTTAAAAACCCTAATTGGACAAGAATAAGCCTAGGGAGGACGAAAATGACCTAAATGTTCATCCAATGACACAAACACACCTATTGGATGCACAAGATTGGTTAAAAACCCTAATTGGACAAGAATAAGCCTAGGGAGGACGAAAATGACCTAAATGTTCATCCAATGACACAAATGTACATATTGGATGCACAAGATTGCTTAAAAACCCTAATTGGACAAGAATAAGCCTAGGGAGCACGAAAATGACCTAATTGTTCCTCCAATGACACAAATACACCTATTGGATGCAAAAGATTGGTTAGAAACCCTAATTTGACAAGAATAAGCCTAGGGAGGACGAAAATGACCTAAATGTTCATCCAATGACACAAACACACCTATTGGATGCACAAGATTGGTTAAAAACCCTAATTGGACAAGAATAAGCCTAGGGAGGACGAAAATGACCTAAATGTTCATCCAATGACACAAATACACCTATGGGATGCACAAGATTGGTTAGAAACCCTAATTGGACAAGAATAAGCCTAGGGAGGACGAAAATGACCTAAATGTTCATCCAATGACACAAACACACCTATTGGATGCACAAGATTGGTTAAAAACCCTAATTGGACAAGAATAAGCCTAGGGAGGACAAAAATGACCTAACTATTCATCCAATGACACAAATGAACTTATTGGATGCACAAGATTGCTTAAAACCCTAATTGGACAAGAATAAGACTAGGGAGGACGAAAATAACCTAAATGTTCATCCAATGACACAAACACACCTATTGGATGCACAAGATTGGTTAGAAACCCAAATTGGACAAGAATAAGCCTAGGGAGGACGAAAATGACCTAAATGTTCATCCAATGACACAAACACACCTATTAGATGCACAAGATTGGTTAAAAAACCTAATTGGACAAGAATAAGCCTAGGGAGGACGAAAATGACCTAAATGTTCATCCCATGACACAAATACACCTATTGGACGCACACGATTGGTTACAAACCCTAATTTGACAAGAATAAGCCTAGGGAGGACGAAAATGACCTAACTATTCATCCAATGACACAAATGAACTTATTGGATGCACAAGAATGCTTAAAACCCTAATTGGACAAGAATAAGACTAGGGAGGACGAAAATGACCTAAATGTTCATCCAATGACACAAACACACTTATTGGATGCACACGATTGGTTAGAAACCCTAATTTGATAAGAATAAGCCTAGGGATGACGAAAATGACCTAACTATTTATCCAATGACACAAGTGAACTTATTGGATGCACAATATTGGTTAAAAACCCTAATTGGACAAGAATAAGCCAAGGGAGGACGAAAATGACATAAATGTTCATCCAATGACACAAACACACCTATTGGATGCACATGATTGGTTAGAAACCCAAATTGGACAAGAATAAGCCTAAGGAGGACGAAAATGACCTAAATGTTCATCCAATGACACAAACACACCTATTGGATGCACAAGATTGGTTAAAAACCCTAATTGGACAAGAATAAGCCTAGGGAGGACGAAAATGACCTAAGTGTTCATCCAATGACACAAACACACCTATTGGACGCACACGATTGGTTACAAACCCTAGTTTGACAAGAATAAGCCTAGGGAGGACGAAAATGACCTAACTATTCATCCAATGACACAAATGAACTTATTGGATGCACAAGAATGCTTAAAACCCTAATTGGACAAGAATAAGCCTACGGAGGACGAAAATGACCTAAATGTTCATCCAATGACACAAACACACCTATTGGATGCACAAGATTGTTTACAAACCCTAATTGGACAAGAATAAGCCTAGGGAGGACGAAAATGACCTAAATGTTCATCCAATGACACAATTGAACTTATTGGATACACAAGATTGGTTAAAAACCCTAATGGGACAAGAATAAGCCTAGGAAGGACGAAAATGACCTAACTATTCATCCAATGACACAAGTGAACTTATTGGATGCACCAGAATGGTTAAAAACCCTAATTAGACAAGAATATGCCTAGGGAGGACGAAAATGACCTAAATGTTCATCCAATGACACAAACACACCTATTGGATGCACGAGATTGGTTAGAAACCCTAATTTGACAACAATAAGCCTAGGGAGGACGAAAATAACTTAAATGTTCATCCAATGACACAAACACACCTATTGGATGCACAAGATTGGTTAAAAACCCTAATTGGACAAGAATAAGCATACAGAGGACGAAAATGACCAAAATGTTCATCCAATGACACAAACACACCTATTAGATGCACAAGATTAGTTAAAAAACCTAATTGGACAAGAATAAGCCTAGGGAGGACGAAAATGACCTAAATGTTCATCCAATGACACAAATACACCTATTGGACGCACACGATTGGTTACAAACCCTAATTTGACAAGAATAAGCCTAGGGAGGACGAAAATGACCTAACTATTCATCCAATGACACAAATGAACTTATTGGATGCACAAGAATGCTTAAAACCCTAATTGGACAAGAATAAGACTAGGGAGGACGAAAATGACCTAAATGTTCATCCAATGACACAAACACACCTATTGGATGCACGAGATTGGTTAGAAACCCTAATTTGACAACAATAAGCCTAGGGAGGACGAAAATAACTTAAATGTTCATCCAATGACACAAACACACCTATTGGATGCACAAGATTGGTTAAAAACCCTAATTGGACAAGAATAAGGATACAGAGGACGAAAATGACCAAAATGTTCATCCAATGACACAAACACACCTATTGGATGCACAAGATTGGTTAGAAACCCTAATTGGACAAGAATAAGCCTAGGGAGGACGAAAATGACCTAAATGTTCATCCAATGACACAAACACACCTATTGGATGCACAAGATTGGTTAAAAACCCTAATTGGACAAGAATAAGCCTAGGGAGGACGAAAATGACCTAAATGTTAATCCAATGACACAAATGAACGTATTGGATGCACAAGATTGGTTAAAAACCCTAATTGGACAAGAATAAGACTAGGGAGGATGAAAATAACCTAAATGTTCATCCAATGACACAAACACACCTATTGGATGCACAAGATTGGTTAGAAACCCAAATTGGACAAGAATAAGCCTAGGGAGGACGAAAATGACCTAAATGTTCATCCAATGACACAAACACACCTATTGGATGCACAAGATTGGTTAGAAACCCTAATTGGACAAGAATAAGCCTAGGAAGGACGAAAATGACCTAAATGTTAATCCAATGACACAAATGAACTTATTGGATGCACAAGATTGGTTAAAAACCATAATCGGACAAGAATAAGCCTAGGGAGGACGAAAATAACCTAAATGTTCATCCAATGACCCAAATGAACTTATTGGATGCACAAGATTGGTTAAAAACCCTAATTGGACAAGAATAAGACTAGGGAGGACGAAAATGACCTAAATGTTCATCCAATGACACAAACACACCTATTGGATGCACAAGATTGGTTAGAAACCCTAATTGGAAAAGAATAAGCCTAGGGAGGATGAAAATGACCTAAATATTCATCCAATGACACAAATGAACTTATTGGATGCACAAGATTGCTTAAAACCCTAATTGGACAAGAATAAGACTAGGGAGGACGAAAATAACCTAAATGTTCATCCAATGACACAAACACACCTATTGGATGCACAAGATTGGTTAGAAACCCTAATTGGACAAGAATAAGCCTAGGAAGGACGAAAATGACCTAAATGTTAATCCAATGACACAAATGAACTTATTGGATGCACAAGATTGGTTAAAAACCCTAATTGGACAAGAATAAGCCTAGGAAGGACGAAAATGACCTAAATGTTTATCTAATGACACAAATGAACTTATTTAAGGCACAAGATTGGTTAAAAACCCTAATTGGACAAGAATAAGCCTAGGGAGGACGAAAATGACCTAAATGTTCATCCAATGACACAAACACACCTATTGGATGCACAAGATTGGTTAGAAACCCTAAATGGACAAGAATAAGCCTAGGGAGGATGAAAATGACCTAAATATTCATCCAATGACACAAATGAACTTATTGGATGCACAAGATTGCTTAAAACCCTAATTGGACAAGAATAAGACTAGGGAGGACGAAAATAACCTAAATTTTCATCCAATGACACAAACACACCTATTGGATGCACAAGATTGGTTAGAAACCCTAATTGGACAAGAATAAGCCTAGGGAGGACGAAAATGACCTAAATGTTAATCCAATGACACAAATGAACTTATTGGATGCACAAGATTGGTTAAAAATCCTAATTGGACAAGAATAAGCCTAGGGAGGACTAAAATGACCTAAATGTTCATCCAATGACACAAACACACCTATTGGATGCACAAGATTGGTTAAAACCCTAATTGGACAAGAATAAGCCTAGGGAGGACGAAAATGACCTAAATGTTCATCCAATGACACAAACACACCTATTGGATGCACAAGATTGGTTAGAAACCCTAATTGGACAAGAATATGCCTAGGGAGGATGAAAATGACCTAAATATTCATCCAATGACACAAACACACCTATTGGATGCACAAGATTGTTTAGAAACCCTAATTGGACAAGAATAAGCCTAGGGAGGACGAAAATGACCTAACTATTCATCCAATGACACAAACACACCTATTGGATGCACAAGATTGTTTAGAAACCCTAATTGGACAAGAATAAGCCTAGGGAGGACGAAAATGACCTAACTATTCATCCAATGACACAAATGAACTTATTGGATGCACAAGATAGCTTAAATCCCTAATTGGACAAGAATAAGACTAGGGAGGACGAAAATGACCTAAATGTTCATCCAATGACACAAACACACCTATTGGATGCACAAGATTGGTTAGAAACCCTAATTGGACAAGAATAAGCCTAGGGAGGATGAAAATGACCTAAATATTCATCCAATGACACAAATGAACTTATTGGATGCAAAAGATTGCTTCAAACCCTAATTGGACAAGAATAAGACTAGGAAGGACAAAGATGACCTAAATGTTCATCCAATGACACAAACACACCTATTGGATGCACAAGATTGGTTAGAAACCCTAATTGGACAAGAATAAGCCTAGGAAGGACGAAAATGACCTAAATGTTAATCCAATGACACAAATGAACTTATTGGATGCACAAGATTGGTTAAAAACCCTAATTGGACAAGAATAAGCCTAGGGAGGACGAAAATGACCTAAATGTTCATCCAATGACACAAACACACCTATTAGATGCATAAGATTGGTTAGAAACCCTAATTGGACAAGAATAAGCCTAGGAAGGACGAAAATGACCTAAATGTTCATTCAATGACACAAATGAACTTATTGGACGCACAAGATTGCTTAAAACCCTAATTGGACAAGAATAAGACTAGGGAGGACGAAAACGACCAAAATGTTCATCCAATGACACAAACACACCTATTGGATGCACAAGATTGGTTAGAAACCCTAATTGGACAAGAATAAGCCTAGGAAGGACGAAAATGACCTAAATGTTAATCCAATGACACAAATGAACTTATTGGATGCACAAGATTGGTTAAAAACCCTAATTGGACAAGAGTAAGCCTAGGGAGGACCAAAATGACCTAAATGTTCATCCAATGACACAAACACACCTATTGGATGCACAAGATTGGTAAGAAACCCTAATTGTTCAAGAATAAGCCTAGGAAGGACGAAAATGACCTAAATGTTAATCCAATGACACAAATGAACTTATTGGATGCACAAGATTGGTTAAAAACCCTAATTGGACAAGAATAAGCCTAGGGAGGACGAAAATGACCTAAATGTTCATCCAATGACACAAACACACCTATTGGATGCACAAGATTGGTTAGAAACCCTAATTGGACAAGAATAAGCCTAGGGAGGACGAAAATGACCTAAATTTTCATCCAATGACACAAACACACCTATTGGATGCACAAGATTGGTTAAAAACCCTAATTGTACAAGAATAAGCATAGGGAGGACGAAAATGACCTAAATGTTCATCCAATGACACAAACACACCTATTGGATGCACAAGATTGGTTAGAAACCCTAATTGTACAAGAATAAGCATAGGGAGGATGAAAATGACCTAAATGTTCATCCAATGACACAAACACACCTATTGGATGCACAAGATTGGTTAGAAACCCTAATTGGACAAGAATATGCCAAGGGAGGATGAAAATGACCTAAATATTCATCCAATGACACAAATGAACTTATTGGAAGCACAAGATTGCTTAAAACCCTAATTGGACAAGAATAAGACTAGGGAGGACGAAAATGACCTAAATGTTCATCCAATGACACAAACACACCTATTGGATGCACAAGATTGGTTAGAAACCCTAATTGGACAAGAATAAGCCTTGGGATGACGAAAATGACCTAAATGTTCATCCAATGACACAAATGAACTTATTGGATGCACAAGATTGGTTAAAAACCCTAATTGGACAAGAATAAGCCTAGGATGGACGAAAATGACCTAAATGTTCATCCAATGACACAAACACACCTATTGGATGCACAAGATTGGTTAGAAACCCTAATTTGACAAGAATAAGCCTAGGGAGGACGAAAATGACCTAACTATTCATCCAATGACACAAATGAACTTATTGGATGCACAAGATTGCTTAAAACCCTAATTGGACAAGAATAAGACTAGGGAGGACGAAAATGACCTAAATGTTCATCCAATGACACAAACACACCTATTGGATGCACAAGATTGGTTAGAAACCCTAATTGGACAAGAATATGCCAAGGGAGGATGAAAATGACCTAAATATTCATCCAATGACACAAATGAACTTATTGGATGCACAAGATTGCTTAAAACCCTAATTGGACAAGAATAAGCCTAGGGAGGACGAAAATGACCTAAATGTTCATCCAATGACACAAACACACCTATTGGATGCACAAGATTGGTTAGAAACCCAAATTGTACAAGAATAAGCCTAGGGAGGACGAAAATGACCTAAATGTTCATCGAATGACACAAACACACCTATTGGATGCACAAGATTGGTTAAAAACCCTAATTGGACAAGAATAAGCCTAGGGAGGACGAAAATGACCTAAATGTTCATCCAATGACACAAACACACCTATTGGATGCACAAGATTGGTTAAAAACCCTAATTGGACAAGAATAAGCCTAGGGAGGACGAAAATAACCTAAATTTTCATCCAATGACATAAACACACCTATTGGATGCACAAGATTGGTTAAAAACCGTAATTGGACAAGAATAAGCCTAGGGAGGACGAAAATAACCTAAATTTTCATCCAATGACACAAATACACCTATTGGATGCACAAGATTGGTTAGAAACCCTAATTGGACAAGAATAAGCCTAGGGAGGACGAAAATGACCTAAATGTTCATTCAATAACACAAATGAACTTATTGGATGCACAAGATTGCTTAAAAACCCTAATTAGACAAGAATAAGCCTAGGGAGGACGAAAATGACCTAAATGTTCATCCAATGACACAAATGAACTTATTGGATGCACAAGATTGCTTAAAAACCCTAATTGGACAAGAATAAGCCTAGAGAGGACGAAAACGACCTAAATGTTCATCCAATGACACAAACACACCTATTGGATGCACAAGATTGGTTAGAAACCCTAATTGGACAAGAATAAGCCTAGGGAAGACGAAAATGACCTAAATGTTCATCCAATGACACAAACACACCTATTGGATGCACAAGATTGGTTAGAAACCCTAATTGGACAAGAATAAGCCTAGGGAGGACGAAAATGACCTAAATGTTCATCCAATGACACAAACACACCTATTGGATGCACAAGATTGGTTAAAAACCCTAATTGGACAAGAATAAGCCTAGGGAGGACGAAAATGACCTAAATGTTAATCCAATGACACAAATGAACGTATTGGATGCACAAGATTGGTTAAAAACCCTAATTGGACAAGAATAAGACTAGGGAGGACGAAAATAACCTAAATGTTCATCCAATGACACAAACACACCTATTGGATGCACAAGATTGGTTAGAAACCCAAATTGGACAAGAATAAGCCTAGGGAGGACGAAAATGACCTAAATGTTCATCCAATGACACAAACACACCTATTAGATGCACAAGATTGGTTAAAAAATCTAATTGGACAAGAATAAGCCTAGGGAGGACGAAAATGACCTAAACGTTCATCCAATGACACAAACACACCTATTGGACGCACACGATTGGTTAGAAACCCTAATTTGACAAGAATAAGCCTAGGGAGGACGAAAATGACCTAACTATTCATCCAATGACACAAATGAACTTATTGGATGCACAAGATTGCTTAAAACCGTAATTGGACAAGAATAAGACTAGGGAGGACGAAAATGACCTAAATGTTCATCCAATAACACAAACACACCTATTGGATGCACAAGATTGGTTAGAAACCCTAATTTGACAAGAATAAGTCTAGGGAGGACGAAAATGACCTAACTATTCAATCAATGACACAAATGAACTTATTGGATGCACAAGAATGCTTAAAACCCTAATTGGACAAGAATAAGAATAGGGAGGACGAAAATGACCTAAATGTTCATCCAATGACACAAACACACCTATTGGATGCACGAGATTGGTTAGAAACCCTAATTTGACAAGAATAAGCCTAGGGAGGACGAAAATGACCTAAAAGTTCATCCAATGACACAAATGAACATATTGGATGCACAAGTTGGTTAAAAACCCTAATTGGACAAGAATAAGCCTAGGGAGGACGAAAATGACCTAAATGTTCATCCAATGACACAATTGAACTTATTGGATGCACAAGATTGGTTAAAAACCCTAATGGGACAAGAATAAGCCTAGGGAGGACGAAAATGACATAAATGTTCATCCAATGTCACAAACACACCTATTGGATGCACAAGATTGGTTAGAAACCCTAATTGTACAAGAATAAGCATAGGGAGGACGAAAATGACCTAAATGTTCATCCAATGACACAAACACACCTATTGGATGCACAAGATTGGTTAAAAACCCTAATTGGACAAGAATAAGCCTAGGGAGGACGAAAATGACCTAAATGTTCATCCAATGACACAAACACACCTATTGGATGCACACGATTGGTTAGAAACCCTAATTTGACAAGAATAAGCCTAAGGAGGACGAAAATGACCTAACTATTCATCCAATGACACAAATGAACTTATTGGATGCACAAGATTGCTTAAAACCCTAATTGGACAAGAATAAGACTAGGGAGGACGAAAATAACCTAAATGTTCATCCAATGACACAAACACACCTATTGGATACACAAGATTGGTTAGAAACCCAAATTGGACAAGAATAAGCCTAGGGAGGACGAAAATGACCTAAATGTTCATCCAATGACACAAACACACCTATTGGATGCACACGATTGGTTAGAAACCCTAATTTGACAAGAATAAGCCTAGGAAGGAAGAAAATGACCTAACTATTCATCCAATGACACAAGTGAACTTATTGGATGCACCAGAATGGTTAAAAACCCTAATTGGACAAGAATATGCCTAGGGAGGACGAAAATAACTTAAATGTTCATCCAATGACACAAACACACCTATTGGATGCACAAGATTGGTTAAAAACCCTAATTGGACAAGAATAAGCATACAGAGGACGAAAATGACCAAAATGTTCATCCAATGACACAAACACACCTATTGGATGCACAAGATTGGTTAGAAACCCTAATTGGACAAGAATAAGCCTAGGGAGGACGAAAATGACCTAAATGTTCATCCAATGACACAAACACACCTATTGGATGCACAAGATTGGTTAAAAACCCTAATTGGACAAGAATAAGCCTAGGGAGGACGAAAATGACCTAAATGTTAATCCAATGACACAAATGAACTTATTGGATGCACAAGATTGCTTAACACCCTAGTTGGACAAGAATAAGCCTAGGGAGGACGAAAATGACCTAAATGTTCATCCAATGACACAAATGAACTTATTGGATGCACAAGATTGGTTAAATACCCTAATTGGACAAGAATAAGCCTAGGGAGGACGAAAATGACCTAAATGTTCATCCAATGACACAAACACACCTATTGGATGCACAAGATTGGTTAAAAACCCTAATTGGACAAGAATAAGCCTAGGGAGGACGAAAATGACCTAAATGTTCATCCAATGACACAAATGAACTTACTAGATGCACAAGATTGCTTAAAAACCCTAATAAGACAAGAATATGCCTAGGGAGGACGAAAATAACCTAAATGTTCATCCAATGAGACAAATGAACTTATTGGATGCACAAGATTGCTTAAAAACCCTAATTGGACAAGAATAAGCCTAGGGAGGACGAAAATGACCTAAATGTTCATCCAATGACACAAATACACCTATTGGATGCACAAGATTCGTTAGAAACCCTAATTGGACAAGAATAAGCCTAGGCAGGACGAAACTGACCTAAATGTTCATCCAATGACACAAACACACCTATTGGATGCACAAGATTGGTTAAAAACCCTAATTGGACAAGAATAAGCCTAGGGAGGACGAAAATGACCTAAATGTTCATCCAATGACACAAACACACCTATTGGATGCACAAGATTGGTTAAAAACACTAATTGGACAAGAATAAGCCTAGGGAGGACGAAAATGACCTAAATGTTCATCCAATGACACAAACATACCTATTGGATGCACAAGATTGGTTAAAAACCCTAATTGGACAAGAATAAGCCTTGGGAGGACGAAAATGACCTAAATGTTCATCCAATGACACAAATGAACTTATTGGATGCAAAAGATTGGTTAAAAACCCTAATTGGACAAGAATAAGCCTAGGGAGGACGAAAATGACCTAAATGTTCATCCAATGACAAAAACACACCTATTGGATGCACAAGATTGGTTAGAAACCCTAATTGGACAAGAATAAGCCTAGGGAGGACGAAAATGACCTAAATGTTAATCCAATGACACAAATGAACTTATTGGATGCACAAGATTGGTTAAAAATCCTAATTGGACAAGAATAAGCCTAGGCAGGACGAACATAACCTAAATGTTCATCAAATGACTAAACACACCTATTGGATGCACAAGATTGGTTAGAAACCATAATTGGACAAGAATAAGCCTAGGGAGGACGAAAATGACCTAAATGTTCATCCAATGACAAATGAACTTATTGGATGCACAAGATTTGTTAAAAACCCTAATTGGACAAGAATAAGCCTAGGGAGGACGAAAATGACCTAAATGTTCATCCAATGACACAAACATACCTATTGGATGCACAAGATTGGTTAAAATCCCTAATTGGACAAGAATAAGCCTAGGGAGGACGAAAATAACCTAAATGTTCATCAAATGACTAAACACACCTATTGGATGCACAAGATTGGTTAAAAACCCTAATTGGACAAGAATAAGCCTAGGGAGGACGAAAATGACCTAAATGTTCATCCAATGACACAAACACACCTATTGGATGCACAAGATTGGTTAAAAACCCTAATTGGACAACAATAAGCATAGGGAGGACGAAAATGACCTAAATGTTCCTCCAATGAAACAAACACACCTATTGGATGCACAAGATTCGTTAGAAACCCTAATTGGACAAGAATAAGCCTAGGGAGGACGAAAATGACCTAAATGTTCATCCAATGACACAAATGAACTTATTGGATGCACAAGATTGGTTAAAAACCCTAATTGGACAAGAATAAGCCTAGGGAGGACGAAAATAACCTAAATGTTCATCAAATGACTAAACACACCTATTGGATGCACAAGATTGGTTAAAAACCCTGATTGGACAAGAATAAGCCTAGGGAGGACGAAAATGACCTAAATGTTCATCCAATGACACAAACACACCTATTGGATGCACAAGATTGGTTAAAAACCCTAATTGGACAAGAATAAGACTAGGGAGGACGAAAATGACCTAAATGTTCATCCAATGACACAAACACACCTATTGGATTCACAAGATTGTTTAGAAACCCTAATTGGACAAGAATAAGCCTAGGGAGGATGAAAATGACCTAGATATTCATCCAATGACACAAATGAACTTATTGGATGCACAAGATTGCTTAAAACCCTAATTGGACAAGAATAAGACTAGGGAGGACGAAAATGACCTAAATGTTCATCCAATGACACAAACACACCTATTGGATGCACAAGATTGGTTAGAAACCCTAATTGGACAAGAATAAGCCTTGGGAGGACGAAAATGACCTAAATGTTCATCCAATGACACAAATGAACTTATTGGATGCACAAGATTGGTTAAAAACCCTAATTGGACAAGAATAAGCCTACGGAGGACGAAAATGACCTAAATGTTCATCCAATGACACAAACACACCTATTGGATGCACAAGATTGGTTAGAAACCCTAATTGGACAAGAATAAGCCTAAGGAGGATGAAAATGACCTAAATGTTAATCCAATGACACAAATGAACTTGTTGGATGCACAAGATTGGTTAAAAACCCTAATTGGACAAGAATAAGCCTTGGGAGGACGAAAATGACCTAAATGTTCATCCAATGACACAATTGAACTTATTGGATGCACAAGATTGGTTAAAAACCCTAATTGGACAAGAATAAGCCTAGGGAGGACGAAAATGACCTAAATGTTCATCCAATGACACAAACACACCTATTGGATGCATTAGATTGGTTAGAAACCCTAATTGGACAAGAATAAGCCTAGGGAGGACGAAAATGACCTAAATGTTAATCCAATGACACAAATGAACTTATTGGATGCACAAGATTGGTTAAAAACCCTAATTGGACAAGAATAAGCCTAGGGAGGACGAAAATGACCTAAATGTTCATCAAATGACACAAACACACCTTTTGAATGCACAAGATTGGTTAGAAACCCTAATTGGACAAGAATAAGCCTAGGAAGGACGAAAATGACCTAAATGTTAATCCCATGACACAAATGAACTTATTGGATGCACAAGATTGGTTAAAAACCCTAATTGGACAAGAATAAGCCTAGGGAGGACGAAAATGACCTAAATGTTCATCCAATGACACAAACACACCTATTGGATGCACAAGATTGGTTAGAAACCCTAATTGGACAAGAATAAGCCTAGGGAGCATGAAAATGACCTAAATATTCATCCAATGACACAAATGAACTTATTGGATGCACAAGATTGCTTAAAACCCTAATTGGACAAGAATAAGACTAGGGAGGACGAAAATGACCTAAATGTTAATCAAATGACACAAATGAACTTATTGGATGCACAAGATTGCTTAAAACCCTAATTGGACAAGAATAAGCCTAGGGAGGATGAAAATGACCTAAATGTTCATCCAATGACACAAACACACCTATTGGATGCACAAGATTGGTTAAAAACCCTAATTGGACAAGAATAAGCCTAGGCAGGACGAAAATGACCTAAATGTTCATCCAATGACACAAATGAACTTATTGGATGCACAAGATTGGTTAAAAACCCTAATTGGACAAGAATAAGACTAGGGAGGACGAAAATGACCTAAATGTTCATCCAATGACACAAACACACCTATTGAATGCACAAGATTGGTTAGAAACCCTAATCGGACAAGAATAAGCCTAGGAAGGACGAAAATGACCTAAATGTTAATCCAATGACACAAATGAACTTATTGGATGCACAAGATCGGTTAAAAACCCTAATTGGATAAGAATAAGCCTAGGGAGGACGAAAATGACCTAAATGTTCATCCAATGACACAAACACACCTATTGGATGCACAAGATTGGTTAAAAACCCTAATTGGACAAGAATAAGCCTAGGGAGGACGAAAATGACCTAAATGTTCATCCAATGACACAAACACACCTATTGGATGCACAAGATTGGTTAAAAACCCTAATTGGACAAGAATAAGCATAGGGAGGCAAAAATGACCTAAATGTTCATCCAATGACACAAATGAACTTATTGGATGCACAAGATTGCTTAAAACCCTAATTGGACAAGAATAAGACTAGGGAGGACGAAAATGACCTAAATGTTCATCCAATGACACAAACACACCTATTGGATGCACAAGATTGGTTAGAAACCCTAATTGGACAAGAATAAGCCTAGGGAGGACGAAAATGACCTAAATATTCATCCAATGACACAAATGAACTTATTGGATGCACAAGATTGGTTAAAACTCTAATTGGACAAGAATAAGCCTAGGGAGGACGAAAATGACCTAAATGTTCATCCAATGACACAAATGAACTTATTGGATGCACAAGATTGGTTAAAAACCCTAATTGGACAAGAATAAGACTAGGGAGGACGAAAATGACCGAAATGTTCATCCAATGACACAAACACACCTATTGGATTCACAAGATTGTTTAGAAACCCTAATTGGACAAGAATAAGCCTAAGGAGGATGAAAATGACCTAAATATTCATCCAATGACACAAATGAACTTATTGGATGCACAAGATTGCTTAAAACCCTAATTGGACAAGAATAAGCCTAGGGAGGACGAAAATGACCTAAATGTTCATCCAATGACACAAACACACCTATTGGATGCACAAGATTGGTTAGAAACCCAAATTGTACAAGAATAAGCCTAGGGAGGACGAAAATGACCTAAATGTTCATCGAATGACACAAACACACCTATTGGATGCACAAGATTGGTTAAAAACCCTAATTGGACAAGAATAAGCCTAGGGAGGACGAAAATGACCTAAATGTTCATCCAATGACACAAACACACCTATTGGATGCACAAGATTGGTTAAAAACCCTAATTGGACAAGAATAAGCCTAGGGAGGACGAAAATAACCTAAATTTTCATCCAATGACATAAACACACCTATTGGATGCACAAGATTGGTTAAAAACCGTAATTGGACAAGAATAAGCCTAGGGAGGACGAAAATAACCTAAATTTTCATCCAATGACACAAATACACCTATTGGATGCACAAGATTGGTTAGAAACCCTAATTGGACAAGAATAAGCCTAGGGAGGACGAAAATGACCTAAATGTTCATTCAATAACACAAATGAACTTATTGGATGCACAAGATTGCTTAAAAACCCTAATTAGACAAGAATAAGCCTAGGGAGGACGAAAATGACCTAAATGTTCATCCAATGACACAAATGAACTTATTGGATGCACAAGATTGCTTAAAAACCCTAATTGGACAAGAATAAGCCTAGAGAGGACGAAAACGACCTAAATGTTCATCCAATGACACAAACACACCTATTGGATGCACAAGATTGGTTAGAAACCCTAATTGGACAAGAATAAGCCTAGGGAAGACGAAAATGACCTAAATGTTCATCCAATGACACAAACACACCTATTGGATGCACAAGATTGGTTAGAAACCCTAATTGGACAAGAATAAGCCTAGGGAGGACGAAAATGACCTAAATGTTCATCCAATGACACAAACACACCTATTGGATGCACAAGATTGGTTAAAAACCCTAATTGGACAAGAATAAGCCTAGGGAGGACGAAAATGACCTAAATGTTAATCCAATGACACAAATGAACGTATTGGATGCACAAGATTGGTTAAAAACCCTAATTGGACAAGAATAAGACTAGGGAGGACGAAAATAACCTAAATGTTCATCCAATGACACAAACACACCTATTGGATGCACAAGATTGGTTAGAAACCCAAATTGGACAAGAATAAGCCTAGGGAGGACGAAAATGACCTAAATGTTCATCCAATGACACAAACACACCTATTAGATGCACAAGATTGGTTAAAAAACCTAATTGGACAAGAATAAGCCTAGGGAGGACGAAAATGACCTAAACGTTCATCCAATGACACAAACACACCTATTGGACGCACACGATTGGTTAGAAACCCTAATTTGACAAGAATAAGCCTAGGGAGGACGAAAATGACCTAACTATTCATCCAATGACACAAATGAACTTATTGGATGCACAAGATTGCTTAAAACCGTAATTGGACAAGAATAAGACTAGGGAGGACGAAAATGACCTAAATGTTCATCCAATAACACAAACACACCTATTGGATGCACAAGATTGGTTAGAAACCCTAATTTGACAAGAATAAGTCTAGGGAGGACGAAAATGACCTAACTATTCAATCAATGACACAAATGAACTTATTGGATGCACAAGAATGCTTAAAACCCTAATTGGACAAGAATAAGAATAGGGAGGACGAAAATGACCTAAATGTTCATCCAATGACACAAACACACCTATTGGATGCACGAGATTGGTTAGAAACCCTAATTTGACAAGAATAAGCCTAGGGAGGACGAAAATGACCTAAAAGTTCATCCAATGACACAAATGAACATATTGGATGCACAAGATTGGTTAAAAACCCTAATTGGACAAGAATAAGCCTAGGGAGGACGAAAATGACCTAAATGTTCATCCAATGACACAATTGAACTTATTGGATGCACAAGATTGGTTAAAAACCCTAATGGGACAAGAATAAGCCTAGGGAGGACGAAAATGGCCTAAATGTTCATCCAATGTCACAAACACACCTATTGGATGCACTAGATTGGTTAAAAACCCTAATTGGATAAGAATAAGCATAGGGAGGACGAAAATGACCTAAATGTTCATCCAATGACACAAATGAACTTATTGGATGCACAAGATTGGTTAAAAACCCTAATTGGACAAGAATAAGCCTAGGGAGGACGAAAATGACCTAAATGTTCATCCAATGACACAATTGAACTTATTGGATGCACAAGATTGGTTAAAAACCCTAATTGGACAAAAATGAGCCTAGGGAGGACGAAAATGACCTAAATGTTCATTCAATGACACAAACACACCTATTGGATGCACAAGATTGGTTAGAAACCCTAATTGGACAAGAATAAGCCTAGGGAGGACGAAAATGACCTAAATGTTAATCCAATGACACAAATGAATTTATTGGATGCACAAGATTGGTTAAAAACCCTAATTGGACAAGAATAAGCCTAGGGAGGACAAAAATGACCTAAATGTTCATCCAAAGACACAAACACACCTATTGGATGCACAAGATTGTTTAGAAACCCTAATTGGACAAGAATAAGCCTAGGGACGTCGAAAATGACCTAAATGTTCATCCAATGACGCAAATGAACATATTGGATGCACAAGATTGGTTAAAAACCCTAATTGGACAAGAATAAGCCTAGGGAAGACGAAAATGACCTAAATGTTCACCCAATGACACAAATGAACTTATTGGATGCACAAGATTGGTTAAAAACCCTAATTGGACAAGAATAAGCCTAGGTAGGACGAAAATGACCTAAATGTTCATCCATTGACACAAACACACCTATTGGATGCACAAGATTGGTTAGAAACCCAAATTGGACAAGAATAAGCCTAGGGAGGACGAAAATGACCTAAATGTTCATCCAATGACACAAACACACCTATTGGATGCACAAGATTGGTTAAAAACCCTAATTGGACAAGAATAAGCCTAGGGAGGACGAAAATGACCTAAATGTTCATCCAATGACACAAACACACCTATTGGATGCACACGATTGGTTAGAAACCCTAATTTGACAAGAATAAGCCTAGGGAGGACGAAAATGACCTAACTATTCATCCAATGACACAAATGAACTTATTGGATGCACAAGATTGCTTAAAACCCTAATTGGACAAGAATAAGACTAGGGAGGACGAAAATAACCTAAATATTCATCCAATGACACAAACACACCAATTGGATGCACAAGATTGGTTAGAAACCCTAATTTGACAAGAATAAGCCTAGGGAGGACGAAAATGACCTAACTATTTATCCAATGACACAAATGAACTTATTGGATGCACAAGATTGCTTAAAACCCTAATTGGACAAGAATAAGACTAGGGAGGACGAAAATGACCTAAATGTTCATCCAATGACACAAACACACCTATTGGATGCACAAGATTGGTTAGAAACCCTAATTGGACAAGAATATGCCTAGGGAGGATGAAAATGACCTAAATATTCATCCAATGACACAAACACACCTATTGGATGCACAAGATTGTTTAGAAACCCTAATTGGACAAGAATAAGCCTAGGGAGGACGAAAATGACCTAACTATTCATCCAATGACACAAACACACCTATTGGATGCACAAGATTGTTTAGAAACCCTAATTGGACAAGAATAAGCCTAGGGAGGACGAAAATGACCTAACTATTCATCCAATGACACAAATGAACTTATTGGATGCACAAGACTGCTTAAAACCCTGATTGGACAAGAATAAGACTAGGGAGGACGAAAATGACCTAAATGTTCATCCAATGCCACAAACACACCTATTGGATGCACAAGATTGGTTAGAAACCCTAATTGGACAAGAATATGCCTAGGGAGGATGAAAATGACCTAAATATTCATCCAATGACACAAATGAACTTATTGGAAGCACAAGATTGCTTAAAACCCTAATTGGACAATAATAAGACTAGGGAGGACGAAAATGACCTAAATGTTCATCCAATGACACAAACACACCTATTGGATGCACAAGATCGGTTAGAAACCCTAATTGGACAAGAATAAGCCTTGGGAGGACGAAAATGACCTAAAAGTTCATCCAATGACACAAATGAACTTATTGGATGCACAAGATTGGTTAAAAACCATAATTGGACAAGAATAAGCCTACGGAGGACGAAAATGACCTAAATGTTCATCCAATGACACAAACACACCTATTGGATGCACAAGATTGGTTAGAAACCCTAATTGGACAAGAATAAGCCTAGGGAGGATGAAAATGACCTAAATGTTAATCCAATGACACAAATGAACTTAATGGATGCACAAGATTGGTTAAAAACCCTAATTGGACAAGAATAAGCCTAGGGAGGACGAAAATAATCTAAATGTTCATCAAATGACTAAACACACCTATTGGATGCACAAGATTGGTTAAAAACCCTAATTGGACAAGAATAAGCATAGGGAGGACGAAAATGACCTAAATGCTCATCCAATGACACAAACACACCTATTGGATGCACAAGATTGTTTAGAAACCCTAATTGGACAAGAAAAAGCCTAGGGAGGACGAAAATGACCTAGATGTTCATCTAATGACACAAATGAACATGTTGGATGCACAAGATTGGTTAAAAACCATAATTGGACAAGAATAAGCCTACGGAGGACGAAAATGACCTAAATGTTCATCCAATGACACAATTGAACTTATTGGATGCACAAGATTGGTTAAAAACCCTAATGGGACAAGAATAAGCCTAGGGAGGACGAAAATGACCTAAATGTTCATCCAATGTCACAAACACACATATTGGATGCACAAGATTGGTTAGAAACCCTAATTGGACAAGAATAAGCCTAGGGAGGACGAAAATGACCTAAATGTTAATCCAATGACACAAATGAACTTATTGGATGCACAAGATTGGTTAAAAATCCTAATTGGACAAGAATAAGCCTAGGGAGGACTAAAATGACCTAAATGTTCATCCAATGACACAAACACACCTATTGGATGCACAAGATTGGTTAAAAACCCTATTTGGACAAGAATAAGCCTAGGGAGGACGAAAATGACCTAAATGTTCATCCAATGACACAAACACACCTATTGGATGCACAAGATTGTTTAGAAACCCTAATTGGACAAGAAAAAGCCTAGGGAGGACGAAAATGACCTAGATGTTCATCTAATGACACAAATGAACATGTTGGATGCACAAGATTGGTTAAAAACCATAATTGGACAAGAATAAGCCTACGGAGGACAAAAATGACCTAAATGTTCATCCAATGACACAATTGAACTTATTGGATGCACAAGATTGGTTAAAAACCCTAATGGGACAAGAATAAGCCTAGGGAGGACGAAAATGACCTAAATGTTCATCCAATGTCACAAACACACATATTGGATGCACAAGATTGGTTAGAAACCCTAATTGGACAAGAATAAGCCTAGGGAGGACGAAAATGACCTAAATGTTAATCCAATGACACAAATGAACTTATTGGATGCACAAGATTGGTTAAAAATCCTAATTGGACAAGAATAAGCCTAGGGAGGACTAAAATGACCTAAATGTTCATCCAATGACACAAACACACCTATTGGATGCACAAGATTGGTTAAAAACCATAATTGGACAAGAATAAGCCTAGGGAGGACGAAAATGACCTAAATGTTCATCCAATGACACAAACACACCTATTGGATGCACACGATTGGTTAGAAACCCTAATTTGACAAGAATAAGCCTAGGGAGGACGAAAATGACCTAACTATTCATCAAATGACACAAGTGAACTTTTTGGATGCACAAGATTGGTTAAAACCCCTAATTGGACAAGAATAAGCCTAGGGAGGAAGAAAATGACCTAAATGTTCATCCAATGACACAAACACACCTATTGGATGCACAAGATTGGTTAGAAACCCAAATTGGACAAGAATAAGCCTAGGGAGGACGAAAATAACCTAAATGTTCATCCAATGACACAAACACACCTATTGGATGCACAAGATTAGTTAAAAACCCTAATTGGACAAGAATAAGCCTAGGGAGGACGAAAATGACCTAAATGTTCATCCAATGACACAAACACACCTATTGGACGCACACGATTGGTTAGAAACCCTAATTTGACCAGAATAAGCCTAGGGAGGACGAAAATGACCTAACTATTCATCCAATGACACAAATGAACTTATTGGATGCACAAAATTGCTTAAAACCCTAATTGGACAAGAATAAGACTAAGGAGCACGAAAATGACCTAAATGTTCATCCAATAACACAAAAACACCTATTGGATGCACAAGATTGGTTAGAGACCCTAATTTGACAAGAATATGTCTAGGGAAGACGAAAATGACCTAACTATTCATCCAATGACACAAATGAACTTATTGGATGCACAAGATTGCTTAAAACCCTAATTGGACAAGAATAAGACTAGGGAGAACGAAAATGACCTAAATGTTCAACCGATGACACAAACACACCTATTGGATGCACGAGATTGGTTAGAAACCCTAATTTGACAAGAATAAGCCTAGGGAGGACGAAAATGACCGAAATGTTCATCCAATGACACAAATGAACATATTGGATGCACAAGATTGGTTAAAAACCCTAATTGGACAAGAATAAGCCTAGGGAGGACGAAAATGACCTTAATGTTCATCCAATGACACAAACACACCTATTGGATGCACAAGATTGGTTAAAAACCCTAATTGGACAAGAATAAGCCTAGGGAGGACGAAAATGACCTAAATGTTCATCCAATGACACAAACACACCTATTGGATGCACAAGATTGGTTAAAAACCCTAATTGGACAAGAATAAGCCTAGGGAGGACGAAAATGAACTAAATGTTCATCCAATGACACAAATTAACTTATTGGATGCACAAGATTACTTAAAAACCCTAATTGGACAAGAATAAGTCTTGGGAGGACGAAAATGACCTAAATGTTCATCCAATGACACAAATGAACTTATTGGATGCACAAGATTGGTTAAAAACCCTAATTGGACAAGAATAAGCCTAGGGAGGACGAAAATGACCTAAATGTTCATCCAATGACACAAACACACCTATTGGATGCACAAGATTGGTTAAAAACCCTAATTGGACAAGAATAAGCCTAGGGAGGACGAAAATGACCTAAATGTTCATCCAATGACACAAATACACCTATTGGATGCAAAAGATTGGTTAGAAACCCTAATTGGCCAAGAATAAGCCTAGGGAGGACGAAAATGACCTAAATGTTCATCCAATGACACAAACACACCTATTGGATGCACAAGATTGGTTAAAAACCCTAATTGGACAAGAATAAGCCTAGGGAGGACGAAAATGACCTAAATGTTCATCCAATGACACAAACACACCTATTGGATGCACAAGATTGGTTAGAAACCCTAATTGGACAAGAATAAGCCTAGGGAAGACGAAAATGACCTAAATGTTAATCCAATGACACAAATGAACTTATTGGATGCACAAGATTGGTTAAAAACCCTAATTGGACAAGAAAAGCCTATGGAGGACGAAAATAACCTAAATGTTCATCAAATGACTAAACACACCTATTGGATGCACAAGATTTGTTAGAAACCCTAATTGGACAAGAATAAGCCTAGCGAGGACGAAAATGACCTAAATGTTCACCCAATGACACAAATGAACTTATTGGATGCACAAGATTGTTTAAAAACCCTAATTGGACAAGAATAAGCCTAGGGAGGACGAAAATGACCTACATGTTCATCCAATGACACAAACACACCTATTGGATGCCCAAGATTGGTTAAAAACCTTAATTGGACAAGAATAAGAATAGGGAGGACGAAAATGACCTAAATGTTCATCCAATGACACAAACACACCTATTGGATGCACAAGATTGGTTAGAAACCCTAATTGGACAAGAATAAGCCTAGGGAGGACGAAAATGACCTAAATGTTAATCCTGACACAAACACAGCTATTGGATGCGCAAGATTGGTTAAAAACCCTAATTGGACAAGAATAAGCCTAGGGAGGACGAAAATGACCTAAATGTTAATCCAATGACACAAATGAACTTATTGGATGCACAAGATTGGTTAAAAACCCTAATTGGACAAGAATAAGCCTAGGGAGGACGAATATGACCTAAATGTTCATCCAATGACACAAACACACCTATTGGATGCACAAGATTGTTTAGAAACCCTAATTGGACAAGAATAAGCCTAGGGAGGACGAAAATGACTTAAATGTTCATCCAATGACACAAATGAACATATTGGATGCACGAGATTGGTTAAAAACCCTAATTGGACAAGAATAAGCCTAGGGAAGACGAAAATGACCTAAATGTTCATCCAATGACACAAACACACCTATTGGATTCACAAGATTGGTTAGAAACCCTAATTGGACAAGAATAAGCCTAGGGAGGACGAAAATGACCTAAATGTTCATCCAATGTCACAAACACACCTATTGGATTCACAAGATTGGTTAGAAACCCTAATTGGACAAGAATAAGCCTAGGGAGGACGAAAATGACCTAACTATTCATCCAATGACACAAATGAACTTATTGGATGCACAAGATTGCTTAAAACCCTAATTGGACAAGAATAAGACTAGGGAGGACCAAAATGACCTAAATGTTCATCCAATGACACAAACACACCTGTTGGATGCACAAGATTGGTTAGAAACCCTAATTGGACAAGAATATGCCTAGGGAGAATGAAAATGACCTAAATATTCATCCAATGACACAAATGAACTTATTGGAAGCACAAGATTGCTTAAAACCCTAATTGGACAAGAATAAGACTAGGGAGGACGAAAATGACCTAAATGTTCATCCAATGACACAAACACACCTATTGGATGCACAAGATTGGTTAGAAACCCTAATTGGACAAGAATAAGCCTACGAAGGACGAAAATGACCTAAATGTTAATCCAATGACACAAATGAACTTATTGGATGCACAAGATTGGTTAAAAACCCTAATTGGACAAGAATAAGCCTAGGGAGGACGAAAATGACCTAAATGTTCATCCAATGACACAAATGAACTTATTGGATGCACAAGATTTGTTAGAAACCCAAATTGGACAAGAATAAGCCTTGGGAGGACGAAAATGACCTAAATGTTCATCCAATGACACAAATGAACTTATTGGATGCATAAGATTGGTTAAGAACCCTAATTGGACAAGAATAAGCCTAGGGAGGACGAAAATGACCTAAATGTTAATCCAATGACACAAATGAACTTATTGGATGCACAAGATTGGTTAAAAACCCTAATTGGACAAGAATAAGCCTAGGGAGGACGAAAATGACCTAAATGTCCATCCAATGACACAAATACACCTATTGGATGCACAAGATTGGTTAGAAACCCTAATTGGACAAGAATAAGCCTAGGGAGGACGAAAATGACCTAAATGTTCATCCAATGACACAAACGCACCTATTGGATGCACAAGATTGGTTAAAAACCCTAATTGGACAAGAATAAGCCTAGGGAGGACGAAAATGACCTAAATGTTCATCCAATGACACAAACACACCTATTGGATGCACACGATTGGTTAGAAACCCTAATTTGACAAGAATAAGCCTAGGGAGGACGAAAATGACCTAACTATTCATCCAATGACACAAATGAACTTATTGGATGCACAAGATTGCTTAAAACCCTAATTGGACAAGAATAAGCCTAGGGAGGACGAAAATGATCTAAATGTTAATCCAATGACACAAATGAACTTATTGGATGCACAAGATAGGTTAAAAACCGTAATTGGACAAGAATAAGCCTAGGGAGGACGAAAATGACCTAAATGTTCATCCAATGACACAATTGAACTTATTGGATGCACAAGATTGGTTAAAAACCCTAATTGGACAAAAATAAGCCTAGGGAGGACGAAAATGACCTAAATGTTCATCCAATGACACAAACACACCTATTGGATGCACAAGATTGGTTAGAAACCCTAATTGGACAAGAATAAGCCTAGGGAGGACGAAAATGACCTAAATGTTAATCCAATGACACAAATGAACTTATTGGATGCACAAGATTGGTTAAAAACCCTAATTAAACAAGAATAAGCCTAGGGAGGACGAAAATGACCTAAACGTTCATCCAATGACACAAACACACCTATTGGATGCACACGATTGGTTAGAAACCCTAATTTGACAAGAATAAGCCTAGGGAGGACGAAAATGACCTCACTATTCATCCAATGACACAAATGAACTTATTGGATGCACAAGATTGCTTAAAACCCTAATTGGACAAGAATAAGCCTAGGGAGGACGAAAATGACCTAAATGTTCACCCAATGACACAATTGAACTTATTGGATGCACAAGATTGGTTAAAAACCCTAATTGGACAAAAATAAGCATAGGGAGGACGAAAATGACCTAAATGTTCATCCAATGACACAAACACACCTATTGGATGCACAAGATTGGTTAGAAACCGTAATTAGACAAGAATAAGCCTAGGGAGGACGAAAATGACCTAAATGTTAATCCAATGACACAAATGAACTTATTGGATGCACAAGATTGGTTAAAAACCCTAATTAAACAAGAATAAGCCTAGGGAGGACGAAAATGACCTAAACGTTCATCCAATGACACAAACACACCTATTGGATGCACACGATTGGTTAGAAACCCTAACTTGACAAGAATAAGCCTAGGGAGGACGAAAATGACCTAAATGTTCATCCAATGACACAAATGAACATATTGGAAGCACAAGATTGG
Source organism: Cicer pinnatifidum (assembly GCA_037974775.1). Taxonomy (NCBI): domain Eukaryota; kingdom Viridiplantae; phylum Streptophyta; class Magnoliopsida; order Fabales; family Fabaceae; genus Cicer; species Cicer pinnatifidum. The sequence continues at coordinate 48,939 of JBBPBR010000484.1, read as the reverse complement.
TTAAAAACCCTAATTGGACAAGAATAAGCCTAGGGAAGACGAAAATGACCTAAATGTTCATCCAATGACACAATTGAACTTATTTGATGCACAAGATTGGTTAAAAACCCTAATGGGACAAGAATAAGCCTAGGGGGGATGAAAATGACCTCAATGTTCATCCAATGTCACAAACACACCTATTGGATGCACAAGATTGGTTAGAAACCCTAATTGGACAAGAATAAGCCTAGGGAGGACGAAAATGACCTAAATGTTAATCCAATGACACAAATGAACTTATTGGATGAACAAGATTGGTTAAAAACCCTAATTGGACAAGAATAAGCCTAGGGAGGACGAAAATGACCTAAATGTTCATCCAATGACACAATTGAACTTATTGGATGCACAAGATTGGTTAAAAACCCTAATTGGACAAGAATAAGCCTAGGGAGGACGAAAATGACCTAAATGTTCATCAAATGACTAAATACATCTATTGGATGCACAACATTCGTTAGAAACCCTAATTGGACAAGAATAAGCCTAGGGAGGACGAAAATGACCTAAATGTTCACCCAATGACACAAATGAACTTATAGGATGCACAAGATTGGTTAAAAACCCTAATTAGACAAGAATAAGCCTAGGGAGGACGAAAATGACCTAAATGTTCATCCAATGACACAAACACACCTATTGGATGCACAAGATTGGTTAAAAACCCTAATTGGACAAGAATAAGCCTAGGGAGGACGAAAATGACCTAAATGTTCATCCAATGACACAAACACACCTATTGGATGCACACGATTGGTTAGAAACCCTAATTTGACAAGAATAAGCCTAGGGAGGACGAAAATGACCTAACTATTCATCCAATGACACAAGTGAACTTTTTGGATGCACAAGATTGGTTAAAAACCCTAATTGGACAAGAATAAGCCTAGGGAGGAAGAAAATGACCTAAATGTTCATCCAATGACACAAACACACCTATTGGATGCACAAGATTGGTTAGAAACCCAAATTGGACAAGAATAAGCCTAGGGAGGACGAAAATAACCTAAATGTTCATCCAATGACACAAACACACCTATTGGATGCACAAGATTAGTTAAAAACCCTAATTGGACAAGAATAAGCCTAGGGAGGACGAAAATGACCTAAATGTTCATCCAATGACACAAACACACCTATTTCACGCACACGATTGGTTAGAAACCCTAATTTGACCAGAATAAGCCTAGGGAGGATGAAAATGACCTAACTATTCATCCAATGACACAAATGAACTTATTGGATGCACAAAATTGCTTAAAACCCTAATTGGACAAGAATAAGACTAGGGAGGACGAAAATGACCTAAATGTTCATCCAATAACACAAACACACCTATTGGATGCACAAGATTGGTTAGAGACCCTAATTTGACAAGAATATGTCTAGGGAAGACGAAAATGACCTAACTATTCATCCAATGACACAAATGAACTTATTGGATGCACAAGATTGCTTAAAACCCTAATTGGACAAGAATAAGACTAGGGAGGACGAAAAAGACCTAAATGTTCAAGCGATGACACAAACACACCTATTGGATGCACGAGATTGGTTAGAAACCCTAATTTGACAAGAATAAGCCTAGGGAGGACGAAAATGACCGAAATGTTCATCCAATGACACAAATGAACATATTGGATGCCCAAGATTGGTTAAAAACCCTAATTGGACAAGAATAAGCCTAGGGAGGACGAAAATGACTTAAATGTTCATCCAATGACACAATTGAACTTATTGGATGCACAAGATTGGTTAAAAACCCTAATGGGACAAGAATAAGCCTAGGGAGGACGAAAATGACCTAAATGTTTATCCAATGACACAAATACACCTATTGGATGCACAAGATTGGTTAAAAACCCTAATTGGACAAGAATAAGCCTAGGGAGGACGAAAATGACCTAAATGTTCATCCAATGACACAAACACACCTATTGGATGCACAAGATTGGTTAGAAACCCTAATTGGACAAGAATAAGCCTAGGGAGGACGAAAATGACCTAAATGTTCATCCAATGACACAAACACACCTATTGGATGCACAAGATTGTTTAGAAACCCTAATTGGACAAGAATAAGCCTAGGGAGGACGAAAATGACCTAAATGTTAATCCAATGACACAAACACACCTATTGGATGCACAAGATTGGTTAGAAACCCTAATTGGACAAGAATAAGCCTAGGAAGGACGAAAATGACCTAAATGTTAATCATATGATACAAATGAACTTATTGGATGCACAAGATTGGTTAAAAACCCTAATTGGACAAGAATAAGCCTAGGGAGGACGAAAATGACCTAAATGTTCATCCAATGACACAAACACACCTATTGGATGCACAAGATTGGTTAGAAACCCTAATTAGACAAGAATAAGCCATGGGAGGACGAAAATTACCTAAATGTTCATCCAATGACACAAATGAACTTATTCGATGCACAAGATTGGTTAAAAACCCTAATTGGACAAGAATAAGCCTAGGGAGGACAAAAATGACCTAAATGTTCATCCAATGACACAAACACACCTATTGGATGCACAAGATTGGTTAGAAACCCTAATTGGACAAGAATAAGCCTAGGGAGGATGAAAATGACCTAAATGTTCATCCAATGACACAAACACACCTATTGGATGCACAAGAATGGTTAGAAACCCTAATTGAACAAGAATAAGCCTAGGGAGGACGAAAATGACCTAAATGTTCACCCAAAGACACAAATGAACTTATTGGATGTACAAGATTGGTTAAAAACCCAAATTGGACAAGAATAAGCCTAGGGAGGACGAAAATGACCTAAATGTTTATCCAATGACACAAACACACCTATTGGATGCACAAGATTGGTTAAAAACCCTAATTGTACAAGAATAAGCATAGGGAGGACGAAAATGACCTAAATGTTCATCCAATGACACAAACACACCTATTGGATGCACAAGATTGGTTAGAAACCCTAATTGGACAAGAATAAGCCTAGAGAGGACGAAAATGACCTAAATGTTCATCCAATGACACAATTGAACTCATTAGATGCACAAGATTGGTTAAAAACCCTAATTCGACAAGAATAAGCATAGGGAGGACGAAAATGACCTAAATGTTCATCCAATGACACAAAAACACCTATTGAATGCACAAGATTGGTTAGAAACCCTAATTGGACAAGACTAAGCTTAGGGAGGACGAAAATGACCTAAATGTTAATCCAATGACACGAATGAACTTATTGGATGCACAAGATTGGTTAAAAACCCTAATTGGACAAGAATAAGCCTAGGGAGGACGAAAATGACCTAAATGTTCATCCAATGACACAAACACACCTATTGGATGCACAAGATTGGTTAGAAACCCTAATTGGACAAGAATAAGCCTAGGGAGGACGAAAATGACCTAAATGTTAATCCAATGACACAAATGAACTTATTGGATGCACAAGATTGGTTAAAAACCCTAATTGGACAAGAATAAGCCTAGGGAGGACGAAAACGACCTAAATGTTCATCCAATGACACAAACACACCTATTGGATACACAAGATTGTTTAGAAACCCTAATTGGACAAGAATAAGCCTAGGGAGGACGAAAATGACCTAAATGTTAAACCAATGACACAAATGAACATATTGGATGCACAAGATTGCTTAAAACCCTAATTGGACAAGAATAAGACTAGGGAGGACGAAAATAACCTAAATGTTCATCCAATGACACAAACACACCTATTGGATGCACAAGATTGGTTAAAAACCCTAATTGGACAAGAATAACCCTAGGGAGGACGAAAATGACCTAAATGTTCATCCAATGACACAAACACACCTATTGGATGCACAAGATTGGTTAAAAACCCTAATTGGACAAGAATAAGCCTAGGGAGGACGAAAATGACCTAAATGTTCATCCAATGACACAAACACACCTATTGGATGAACAAGATTGGTTAGAAACCCTAATTGGACAAGAATAAACCTAGGGAGGACGAAAATGACTTAAATGTTAATCCAATGACACAAATGAACTTATTGGATGCACAAGATTGGTTAAAAACACTAATTGGACAAGAATAAGCCTAGGGTGGACGAAAATGACCTAAATGTTCATCCAATGACACAAATGAACTTATTGGATGCACAAGATTGGTTAAAAACCTTAAATGGACAAGAATAAGCCTAGGGAGGACGAAAATGACCTAAATGTTCATCCAATGACACAAACACACCTATTGGATGCACAAGATTGGTTAAAAACCCTAATTGGACAAGAATAAGCCTAGGGAGGACGAAAATGACCTAAATGTTCATCCAATGACACAAACACACCTATTGGATGCACAAGATTGGTTAGAAACCCTAATTGGACAAGAATAAGACTAGGGAGGACGATAATGACCTAAATGTTCATCCAATGACACAAATGAACTTATTGGATGCACAAGATTGCTTAAAAACCCTAATTGGACAAGAATAAGCCTAGGGAGGACGAAAATGACCTAAATGTTAATCCAATGACGCAAATGAACTTATTGGATGCACAAGATTGGTTAGAAACCCTAATTGGACAAGAATAAGCCTAGGGAGGACGAAAATGACTTAAATGTTAATCCAATGACACAAATGAACTTATTGGATGCACAAGATTGGTTAAAAACACTAATTGGACAAGAATAAGCCTAGGGTGGACGAAAATGACCTAAATGTTCATCCAATGACACAAATGAACTTATTGGATACACAAGATTGGTTAAAAACCCTAATTGGACAAGAATAAACCAAGGGAGGACGAAAATGACCTAAATGTTCATCCAATGACACAAACACACCTATTGGATGCACAAGATTGGTTAAAAACCCTAATTGGACAAGAATAAGCCTAGGGAGGACGAAAATGACCTAAATGTTCATCCAATGACACAAACACACCTATTGGATGCACAAGATTGGTTAAAAACCCTAATTGGACAAGAATAAGCCTAGGGAGGAAGAAAATGACCTAAATGTTCATCCAATGACACAAACACACCTATTGGATGCACAACTTTGGTTAAAAACCCTAATTGGACAAGAATAAGCCATGGGAGGACGAAAATGACCTAAATGTTCATCCAATGACACAAACTCACCTATTGGATGCACAAGATTCGTTAGAAACCCTAATTGGAAAGAATAAGCCTAGAGAGGATGAAAATGACTTAAATGTTAATCCGATGACACAAATGAACTTATTGGATGCACAAGATTGGTTAAAAACCCTAATTGGACAAGAATAAGCCTAGGGAGGGCGAAAATGACCTAAATGTTCATCCAATGCCACAAACACACCTATTGGATGCACAAGATTGGTTAAAAACCCTAATTGGACAAGAATAAGCCTAGGGAGGACGAAAATGACCTAAATGTTCATCCAATGACACAAACACACCTATTGGATGCACAAGATTGTTTAGAAACCCTAATTGGACAAGAATAAGCCTAGGGAGGACGAAAATGACCTAAATGTTCATCCAATGACACAAATGAACTTATTGGATGCAGAAGATTGGTTAAAAACCCTAATTGGACAAGAATAAGCCTAGGGAGGACGAAAATGACCTAAATGTTCATCCAATGACACAAATGAACTTATTGGATGCACAAGATTGGTTAAAAACCCTAATTGGACAAGAATAAGGTTAGGGAGGACGAAAATGACCTAAATATTCATCCAATGTCACAAACACACCTATTGGATGCACAAGATTGGTTAGAAACTCTAATTGGACAAGAATAAGCCTAAGGAGGACGAAAATGACATAAATGTTAATCCAATGACACAAATGAACTTATTGGATGCACAAGATTGGTTAAAAACCCTAATTGGACAAGAATAAGCCTAGGGAGGACGAAAATGACCTAAATGTTCATCCAATGACACAAACACACCTATTGGATGCACAAGATTGGTTAGAAACCCTAATTGCACAAGAATAAGCCTAGGGAGGACGAAAATGACCTAAATGTTCATCCAATGACACAAACACACCTATTGGATGCACAAGATTGGTTAGAAACCCTAATTGGACAAGAATAAGCCTAGGGAGGACGAAAATGAGCTAAATGTTAATCCAATGACACAAATGAACTTATTGGATGCACAAGATTGGTTAAAAACCCTAATTGGACAAGAATAAGCCTAGGGAGGACGAAAATGACCTAAATGTTCATCCAATGACACAAACACACCTATTGGATGAACAAGATTGGTTAGAAACCCTAATTGCACAAGAATATGCCTAGGGAGGACGAAAATGACCTAAATGTTCATCCAATGACACAAATGAACTTATTGGATGCACAAGATTGGTTAAAAACCCTAATTGGACAAGAATAAGCCTAGGGAGGACGAAAATGACCTAAATGTACATCAAATGACTAAACACACCTATTGGATGCACAAGATTGGTTAGATACCCTAATTGGACAAGAATAAGCCTAGGGAGGACGAAAATGACCTAAATGTTAATCCAATGACACAAATGAACTTATTGGATGCACAAGATTGGTTAAAAACCCTAATTGGACAAGAATAAGCCTAGGGAGGACGAAAATGACCTAAATGTTCATCCAATGACACAAACACACCTATTGGATGCACAAGATTGGTTAGAAACCCTAATTGGACAAGAATAAGCCTAGGGAGGACGAAAATGACCTAAATGTTAATCCAATGACACAAATGAACTTATTGGATGCACAAGATTGGTTAAAAACCCTATTTGGACAAGAATAAGCGTAGGGAGGACGAAAATGACCTAAATGTTCATCCAATGACACAAACACACCTATTGGATGCACAAGATTGGTTAAAAACCCTAATTGGACAAGAATAAGCCTAGGGAGGACGAAAATGACCTAAATGTTCATCCAATGACACAAACACACCTATTGGATGCACAAGATTGGTTAAAAACCCTAATTGGACATGAATAAGCCTAGGGAGGACGAAAATGACCTAAATGTTCATCCAATGACATAAACACACCTATTGGACGCACACGATTGGTTAGAAACCCTAATTTGACAAGAATAAGCCTAGGGAGGACGAAAATGACCTAACTATTCATCCAATGACACAAATGAACTTATTGGATGCACAAGATTGCTTAAAACCCTAATTGGACAAGAATAAGACTAGGGAGGACGAAAATGACCTAAATGTTCATCCAATGACACAAACACACCTATTGGATGCACGAGATTGGTTAGAAACCCTAATTTGACAAGAATAAGCCTAGGGAGGACGAAAATGACCTAAATGTTCATCCAATGACACAATTGAACTTATTGGATGCACAAGATTGGTTAAAAACCCTAATGGGACAAGAATAAGCCTAGGGAGGACGAAAATGACCTAAATGTTCATCCAATGTCACAAACACACCTATTGGATGCACAAGATTGGTTAGAAACCCTAATTGGACAAGAATAAGCCTAGGGAGAACGAAAATGACCTAAATGTTAATCCAATGACACAAATGAACTTATTGGATGCACAAGATTGGTTAAAAACACTAATTGGACAAGAATAAGCCTAGGGAGGACGAAAATGACCTAAATGTTCATCAAATGACTTAACACACCTATTGGATGCACAAGATTGGTTAGAAACCCTAATTGGACAAGAATAAGCCTAGGGAGGATGAAAATGACCTAAACGTTCATCCAAAGACACAAATGAACTTATTGGATGCACAAGATTGGTTAAAAACCCTAATTGGACAAGAATAAGCCTAGGGAGGACGAAAATGACCTAAATGTTCATCCAATGACACAAACACACCTATTGGATGCACAAGATTGTTTACAAACCCTAATTGGACAAGAATAAGCTTAGGGAGGACGAAAATGACCTAAATGTTCATCCAATGACACAATTGAACTTATTGGATACACAAGATTGGTTAAAAACCCTAATGGGACAAGAATAAGCCTAGGGAGGACGAAAATGACCTAAATGTTCATCCAATGTCACAAACACACCTATTGGATGCACAAGATTGGTTAGAATCCCTAATTGTACAAGAATAAGCATAGGGAGGACGAAAATGACCGAAATGTTCATCCAATGACACAAACACACCTATTGGATGCACAAGATTGGTTAGAAACCCTAATTGGACAAGAATAAGCGCCTAGGGAGGACGAAAATGACCTAAATGTTCATCAAATGACTAAACACACCTATTGGATGCACAAGATTGGTTAGAAAGCCTAATTGGACAAGAATAAGCCTAGGGAGGATGAAAATGACCTAAATGTTCACCCAATGACACAAACGAACTTATTGGATGCACAAGATTTGTTAAAAACCCTAATTGGACAAGAATAAGCCTAGGGAGGACGAAAATGACCTAAATGTTCATCCAATGACACAAACACACCTTTTGGATGCACAAGATTGGTTAAAAACCCTAATTGGACAAAAATAAGCCTAGGGAGGACGAAAATGACCTAAATGTTCATCCAATGACACAAACACACCTATTGGATGCACAAGATTGGTTAGAAACCCAAATTGGACAAGAATAAGCCTAGGGAGGACGAAAATGACCTAAATGTTCCTCCAATGACACAAACACACCTATTGGATGCACAAGATAGGTTAAAAACCCTAATTGGACAAGAATAAGCCTAGGGAGGACGAAAATGACCTAAATGTTCATCCAATGACACAAACACACCTATTGGATGCACACGATTGGTTAGAAACCCTAATTTGACAAGAATAAGCCTAGGGAGGACGAAAATGACCTAAATGTTCATCCAATGACACAAACACACCTATTCGATGCACAAGATTGGTTAGAAACCCTAATTGGACAAGAATAAGCCTAGGGAGGACGAAAATGACCTAAATGTTAATCCAATGACACAAATGAACTTATTGGATGCACAAGATTGGTTAAAAACCCTAATTGGACAAGAATAAGCCTAGGGAGGACGAAAATAACCTAAATGTTCATCAAATGACTAAACACACCTATTCGATGCACAAGAATGGTTAGAAATCCTAATTGGACAAGAAAAAGCCTAGGGAGGACGAAAATGACCTAACTATTCATCCAATGACACAAATGAACTTATTGGATGCACAAGATAGCTTAAAACCCTAATTGGACAAGAATAAGACTAGGGAGGACGAAAATGACCTAAATGTTCATCCAATGACACAAACACACCTATTGGATGCACAAGATTAGTTAAAAACCCTAATTGGACAAGAATAAGCCTAGGGAGGACGAAAATGACCTAAATGTTCATCCAATGACACAAATGAACTTATTGGATGCATAAGATTGGTTAAAAACCCTAATTGGACAAGAATAAGCTAAGGGTGGACGAAAATGACCTAATTGTTCATCCAATGACACAAATGAACTTATTGGATGCACAAGATTGGGTAAAAACCCTAATTGGACAAGAATATGCCTAGGGAGGACGAAAATGACCTAAATGTTCATCCAATGACACAAACACCCCTATTGGATGCACAAGATTGGTTAGAAACCCTAATTGCACAAGAATAAGCCTAGGGAGAGCGAAAATGACCTAAATGTTAATCCAATGACACAAATGAACTTATTGGATGCACAAGATTGGTTAAAAACCCTAATTGGACAAGAATAAGCCTAGGGAGGACGAAAATGACCTAAATGTTCATCCAATGACACAAACACACCTATTGGATGCACAAGATTGGTTAGAAACCCTAATTGGACAAGAATAAGCCAAGGGAGGACGAAAATGACCTAAATGTTCATCCAATGACACAAATGAACTTATTGGATGCACAAGATTGGTTAAAAATCCTAATTGGACAAGAATAAGTCTAGGGAGGACTAAAATGACCTAAATGTTCATCCAATGACACAAACACACCTATTGGATGCACAAGATTGGTTAAAAACCCTAATTGGACAAGAATAAGCCTAGGGAGGACGAAAATGACCTAACTATTCATCCAATGACACAAGTGAACTTATTGGATGCACAAGATTGGTTAAAAACCCTAATTGGACAAGAATAAGCCTAGGGAGGACGAAAATGACCTAAATGTTCATCCAATGACACAAACACACTTATTGGATGCACACGATTGGTTAGAAACCCTAATTTGACAAGAATAAGCCTAGGGAGGACGAAAATGACCTAACTATTCATCCAATGACACAAGTGAACTTATTGGATGCACAATATTGGTTAAAAACCCTAATTGGACAAGAATAAGCCTAGGGAGGACGAAAATGACATAAATGTTCATCCAATGACACAAACACACCTATTGGATGCACATGATTGGTTAGAAACCCAAATTGGACAAGAATAAGCCTAGGGAGGACGAAAATGACCTAAATGTTCATCCAATGACACAAACACACCTATTGGATGCACAAGATTGGTTAAAAACCCTAATTGGACAAGAATAAGCCTAGGGAGGACGAAAATGACCTAAATGTTCATCCAATGACACAAACACACCTATTGGACGCACACGAATTGTTAGAAACCCTAATTTGACAAGAATAAGCCTAGGGAGGACGAAAATGACCTAACTATTCATCCAATGACACAAATGAACTTATTGGATGCACAAGAATGCTTAAAACCCTAATTGGACAAGAATAAGACTAGGGAGGACGAAAATGACCTAAATATTCATCCAATGACACAAACACACCTATTGGATGCACGAGATTGGTTAGAAACCCTAATTTGACAACAATAAGCCTAGGGAGGACGAAAATAACTTAAATGTTCATCCAATGACACAAACACACCTATTGGATGCACAAGATTGGTTAAAAACCCTAATTGGACAAGAATAAGCCTAGGGAGGACTAAAATGACCTAAATGTTAATCCAATGACACAAATGAACGTATTGGATGCACAAGATTGGTTAAAAACCCTAATTGGACAAGAATAAGACTAGGGAGGACGAAAATAACCTAAATGTTCATCCAATGACACAAACACACCTATTGGATGCACAAGATTGGTTAGAAACCCAAATTGGACAAGAATAAGCCTAGGGAGGACGAAAATGACCTAAATGTTCATCCAATGACAAAAACACACCTATTAGATGCACAAGATTGGTTAAAAAAACCTAATTGGACAAGAATAAGCCTAGGGAGGACGAAAATGACCTAAATGTTCATCCAATGACACAAACACACCTATTGGACGCACACGATTGGTTAGAAACCCTAATTTGACAAGAATAAGCCTAGGGAGGACGAAAATGACCTAACTATTCATCCAATGACACAAATGAACTTATTGGATGCACAAGATTGCTTAAAACCGTAATTGGACAAGAATAAGACTAGGGAGGACGAAAATGACCTAAATGTTCATCCAATAACACAAACACACCTATTGGATGCACAAGATTGGTTAGAAACCCTAATTTGACAAGAATAAGTCTAGGGAGGACGAAAATGACCTAACTATTCAATCAATGACACAAATGAACTTATTGGATGCACAAGAATGCTTAAAACCCTAATTGGACAAGAATAAGAATAGGGAGGACGAAAATGACCTAAATGTTCATCCAATGACACAAACACACCTATTGGATGCACGAGATTGGTTAGAAACCCTAATTTGACAAGAATAAGCCTAGGGAGGACGAAAATGACCTAAAAGTTCATCCAATGACACAAATGAACATATTGGATGCACAAGATTGGTTAAAAACCCTAATTGGACAAGAATAAGCCTAGGGAGGACGAAAATGACCTAAATGTTCATCCAATGACACAATTGAACTTATTGGATGCACAAGATTGGTTAAAAACCCTAATGGGACAAGAATAAGCCTAGGGAGGACGAAAATGACATAAATGTTCATCCAATGTCACAAACACACCTATTGGATGCACAAGATTGGTTAGAAACCCTAATTGTACAAGAATAAGCATAGGGAGGACGAAAATGACCTAAATGTTCATCCAATGACACAAACACACCTATTGGATGCACAAGATTGGTTAAAAACCCTAATTGGACAAGAATAAGCCTAGGGAGGACGAAAATGACCTAAATGTTCATCCAATGACACAAACACACCTATTGGATGCACACGATTGGTTAGAAACCCTAATTTGACAAGAATAAGCCTAAGGAGGACGAAAATGACCTAACTATTCATCCAATGACACAAATGAACTTATTGGATGCACAAGATTGCTTAAAACCCTAATTGGACAAGAATAAGACTAGGGAGGACGAAAATAACCTAAATGTTCATCCAATGACACAAACACACCTATTGGATACACAAGATTGGTTTGAAACCCAAATTGGACAAGAATAAGCCTAGGGAGGACGAAAATGACCTAAATGTTCATCCAATGACACAAACACACCTATTGGATGCACACGATTGGTTAGAAACCCTAATTTGACAAGAATAAGCCTAGGAAGGAAGAAAATGACCTAACTATTCATCCAATGACACAAGTGAACTTATTGGATGCACCAGAATGGTTAAAAACCCTAATTGGACAAGAATATGCCTAGGGAGGACGAAAATAACTTAAATGTTCATCCAATGACACAAACACACCTATTGGATGCACAAGATTGGTTAAAAACCCTAATTGGACAAGAATAAGCATACGGAGGACGAAAATGACCAAAATGTTCATCCAATGACACAAACACACCTATTGGATGCACAAGATTGGTTAGAAACCCTAATTGGACAAGAATAAGCCTAGGGAGGACGAAAATGACCTAAATGTTCATCCAATGACACAAACACACCTATTGGATGCACAAGATTGGTTAGAAACCCTAATTGGACAAGAATAAGCCTAGGGAGGACGAAAATGACCTAAATGTTCATCCAATGACACAAACACACCTATTGGATGCACAAGATTGGTTAGAAACCTTAATTAGACAAGAGTAAGCCTAGGGAGGACGAAAATGACCTAAATGTTCATCCAATGACACAAATGAACTTATTGGATGCACAAGATTGGTTAAAAACCCTATTTGGACAAGAATAAGCCTAGGAAGGACGAAAATAACCTAAATGTTAATCCAATGACACAAACACACCTATTGGATGCACAAGATTGGTTAGAAACCCTAAGTGGACAAGAATAAGCCTAGGGAGGACGAAAATGACCTAAATGTTAATCCAATGACACAAATGAACTTATTGGATGCACAAGATTGGTTAAAAACCCTAATTGGACAAGAATAAGCCTAGGGAGGACGAAAATGACCTAAATGTTCATCCAATGACACAAACACACCTATTGGATGCACAAGATTGGTTAGAAACCCTAATTGGACAAGAATAAGCCTTGGGAGGACGAAAATGACCTAAATGTTCATCCAATGACACAAACACACCTATTGGATGCACAAGATTGGTTAGAAACCCTAATTGGACAAGAATAAGCCTAGGGAGGATTAAAATGACCTAAATGTTCATCCAATGACACAAACACACCTATTGGATGCACAAGATTGGTTAAAAACCCTAATTGGACAAGAATAAGCCTAGGGAGGACAAAAATGACCTAATTGTTAATCCAATGACACAAATGAACTTATTGGAAGCACAAGATTGGTTAAAAACCCTAATTGGACAAGAATAAGCCTAGGGAGGATGAAAATGACCTAAATGTTCATCCAATGACACAAATGAACTTATTGGATGCACAAGATTGGTTAAAAACCCTAATTGGACAAGAATAAGCCTAGGGAGAACGAAAATGACCTAAATGTTCATCCAATGACATAAACACACCTATTGGATGCACAAGATTGGTTAAAAACCCTAATTGGACAAGAATAAGCCTAGGGAGGACGAAAATGACCTAAATGTTCATCCAATGACACAAACACACCTATTGGATGCACAAGATTGGTTAAAAACCCTAATTGGACAAGAATAAGCCTAGGGAGGACGAAAATGACCTAAATGTTAATCCAATGATACAAACACACCTATTGGATGCATAAGATTGGTTAAAAACTTTAATTGGACAAGAATAAGCCCAGGGAGGACGAAAATGACCTAAATGTTATTCCAATGACATAAACACACCTATTGGTTGCACAAGATTGGTTAAAAACCCTAATTGGAAAAGAATAAGCCTAGGGAGGACGAAAATGACCTAAATGTTCATCCAATGACACAAACACACCTATTGGATGCACAAGATTGGTTAAAAACCCTAATTGGACAAGAATAAGCCTACGGAGGACGAAAATGACCTAAATGTTCATCCAATGACACAAATGAACATATTGGATGCACAAGATTGGTTAAAAACCCTAATTGGACAAGAATAAGCCTAGGGAGGACGAAAATGACCTAAATGTTCATCAAATGACTAAACACACCTATTGGATGCACAAGATTGGTTAGAAACCCTAATTGAACAAGAATAAGCCTAGGGAGGACGAAAATGACCTAAATGTTCATCCAATGACACAAACACACCTATTGGATGCACAAGATTGGTTAAAAACCCTAATTGGACAAGAATAAGCCTAGGGAGGACGAAAATGACCTAAATGTTCATCCAATGACACAAACACACCTATTGGACGCACACGATTGGTTAGAAACCCTAATTTGACAAGAATAAGCCTAGGGAGGACGAAAATGACCTAAATGTTCATCCATTGACACAAACACACCTATTGGATGCACAAGATTGGTTAAAAACCCTAATTGGACAAGAATAAGCCTAGGGAGGACGAAAATGACCTAAATGTTAATCCAATGACACAAATGAACTTATTGGATGCACAAGATTGGTTCAAAACCCTAATTGGACAAGAATAAGCCTAGGGAGGACGAAAATGACCTAAATGTTCATCCAATGACACAAACACACCTATTGGATGCACAAGATTGGTTAAAAACCCTAATTGGACAAGAATAAGCCTAGGGAGGACGAAAATGACCTAAATGTTAATCCAATGAGACAAATGAACTTATTGGATGCACAAGATTGGTTAAAAACCCTAATTGGACAAGAATAAGCCTAGGGAGGACGAAAATGACCTAAATGTTCATCCAATGACACAAACACACCTATTGGATGCACAAGATTGGTTAGAAACCCTAATTGGACAAGAATAAGCCTAGGGTGCACGAAAATGACCTAATTGTTCATCCAATGACACAAATGAACTTATTGGATGCAGATGATTGGTTAAAAACTCTAATTGGACAAGAATAAGCCTAGGGAGGACGAAAATGACCTAAATGTTAATCCAATGACACAAATGAACTTATTGGATGCACAAGATTGGTTAAAAACCCTAATTGGACAAGAATAAGACTAGGGAGGACGAAAATAACCTAAATGTTCATCCAATGACACAAACACACCTATTGGATGCACAAGATTGGTTAGAAACCCAAATTGGACAAGAATAAGCCTAGGGAGGACGAAAATGACCTAAATGTTCATCCAATGACACAAACACACCTATTAGATGCACAAGATTGGTTAAAAAACCTAATTGGACAAGAATAAGCCTAGGGAGGACGAAAATGACCTAAACGTTCATCCAATGACACAAACACACCTATTGGACGCACACGATTGGTTAGAAACCCTAATTTGACAAGAATAAGCCTAGGGAGGACGAAAATGACCTAACTATTCATCCAATGACACAAATGAACTTATTGGATGCACAAGATTGCTTAAAACCGTAATTGGACAAGAATAAGACTAGGGAGGACGAAAATGACCTAAATGTTCATCCAATAACACAAACACACCTATTGGATGCACAAGATTGGTTAGAAACCCTAATTTGACAAGAATAAGTCTAGGGAGGACGAAAATGACCTAACTATTCAATCAATGACACAAATGAACTTATTGGATGCACAAGAATGCTTAAAACCCTAATTGGACAAGAATAAGAATAGGGAGGACGAAAATGACCTAAATGTTCATCCAATGACACAAACACACCTATTGGATGCACGAGATTGGTTAGAAACCCTAATTTGACAAGAATAAGCCTAGGGAGGACGAAAATGACCTAAAAGTTCATCCAATGACACAAATGAACATATTGGATGCACAAGATTGGTTAAAAACCCTAATTGGACAAGAATAAGCCTAGGGAGGACGAAAATGACCTAAATGTTCATCCAATGACACAATTGAACTTATTGGATGCACAAGATTGGTTAAAAACCCTAATGGGACAAGAATAAGCCTAGGGAGGACGAAAATGACATAAATGTTCATCCAATGTCACAAACACACCTATTGGATGCACAAGATTGGTTAGAAACCCTAATTGTACAAGAATAAGCATAGGGAGGACGAAAATGACCTAAATGTTCATCCAATGACACAAACACACCTATTGGATGCACAAGATTGGTTAAAAACCCTAATTGGACAAGAATAAGCCTAGGGAGGACGAAAATGACCTAAATGTTCATCCAATGACACAAACACACCTATTGGATGCACACGATTGGTTAGAAACCCTAATTTGACAAGAATAAGCCTAAGGAGGACGAAAATGACCTAACTATTCATCCAATGACACAAATGAACTTATTGGATGCACAAGATTGCTTAAAACCCTAATTGGACAAGAATAAGACTAGGGAGGACGAAAATAACCTAAATGTTCATCCAATGACACAAACACACCTATTGGATACACAAGATTGGTTAGAAACCCAAATTGGACAAGAATAAGCCTAGGGAGGACGAAAATGACCTAAATGTTCATCCAATGACACAAACACACCTATTGGATGCACACGATTGGTTAGAAACCCTAATTTGACAAGAATAAGCCTAGGAAGGAAGAAAATGACCTAACTATTCATCCAATGACACAAGTGAACTTATTGGATGCACCAGAATGGTTAAAAACCCTAATTGGACAAGAATATGCCTAGGGAGGACGAAAATAACTTAAATGTTCATCCAATGACACAAACACACCTATTGGATGCACAAGATTGGTTAAAAACCCTAATTGGACAAGAATAAGCATACAGAGGACGAAAATGACCAAAATGTTCATCCAATGACACAAACACACCTATTGGATGCACAAGATTGGTTAGAAACCCTAATTGGACAAGAATAAGCCTAGGGAGGACGAAAATGACCTAAATGTTCATCCAATGACACAAACACACCTATTGGATGCACAAGATTGGTTAAAAACCCTAATTGGACAAGAATAAGCCTAGGGAGGACGAAAATGACCTAAATGTTAATCCAATGACACAAATGAACTTAGTGGATGCACAAGATTGGTTAAAAACCCTAATTGGACAAGAATAAGACTAGGGAGGACGAAAATAACCTAAATGTTCATCCAATGACACAAACACACCTATTGGATGCACAAGATTGGTTAGAAACCCAAATTGGACAAGAATAAGCCTAGGGAGGACGAAAATGACCTAAATGTTCATCCAATAACACCAACACACCTATTGGATGCACAAGATTGGTTAGAAACCCTAATTTGACAAGAATAAGTCTATGGAGGACGAAAATGACCTAACTATTCATCCAATGACACAAATGAACTTATTGGATGCACAAGATTGCTTAAAACCCTAATTGGACAAGAATAAGACTAGGGAGGACGAAAATAACCTAAATGTTCATCCAATGACACAAACACACCTATTGGATGCACAAGATTGGTTAGAAACCCAAATTGGACAAGAATAAGCCTAGGGAGGACGAAAATGACCTAAATGTTCATCCAATTACACAAACACACCTATTGGATGCACACGATTGGTTAGAAACCCAAATTGGACAAGAATAAGCCTAGGGAGGACGAAAATGACCTAAATGTTCATCCAATGACACAAACACACCTATTGGATGCACACGATTGGTTAGAAACCCTAATTTGACAAGAATAAGCCTAGGAAGGACGAAAATGACCTAACTATTCATCCAATGACACAAGTGAACTTATTGGATGCACCAGAATGGTTAAAAACCCTAATTAGACAAGAATATGCCTAGGGAGGACGAAAATAACTTAAATGTTCATCCAATGACACAAACACACCTATTGGATGCACAAGATTGGTTAAAAACCCTAATTGGACAAGAATAAGCATACGGAGGACGAAAATGACCAAAATGTTCATCCAATGACACAAACACACCTATTGGATGCACAAGATTGGTTAAAAACCCTAATTGGACATGAATAAGCCTAGGGAGGACGAAAATGACCTAAATGTTCATCCAATGACACAAACACACCTATTGGATGCACAAGATTGGTTAAAAACCCTAACTGGAAAAGAATAAGCCTAGGGAGGACGAAAATGACTTAAATCTGAATCCAATGACACAAATGAACTTATTGGATGCACAAGATTGGTTAAAAACCCTAATTGGACAAGAATAAGCCTTGGGAGGACGAAAATGACCTAAATGTTCATCCAATGACACAAATGAACTTATTGGATGCACAAGATTGGTTAAAAACCCTAATTGGACAAGAATAAGCCTAGGGTGGATTAAAATGACCTAAATGTTCATCCAATGACACAAATGAACTTATTGGATGCACAAAATTGGTTAAAAACCCTAATTGGACAAGAATAAGCCTAGGGAGAACGAAAATGACCTAAATGTTCATCCAATGACACAAACACACCTATTGGATGCACAAGATTGGTTAAAAACCCTAATTGGACAAGAATAAGCCTAGGGAGGACGAAAATGACCTAAATGTTCATCCAATGACACAAATTAACTTATTGGATGCACAAGATTGGTTAAAAACCTAATTGGACAAGAATAAGCCTAGGTTGGACGAAAATGACCTAAATGTTCATCCAATGACACAAATGAACTTATTTGATGCCCAAGATTGCTTAAAAACCCTAATTGGACAAGAATAAGCCTAGGGAGGACGAAAATGACCTCAATATTCATCCAATGACACAAATTAACTTATTGGATGCACAAGATTGGTTAAAAACCCTAATTGGACAAGAATAAGCCTTGGGAGGACGAAAATGACCTAAATGTTCATCCAATGACACAAATGAACTTATTGGATGCACAAGATTGGTTAAAAACCCTAATTGGACAAGAATAAGCCTAGGGTGGATTAAAATGACCTAAATGTTCATCCAATGACACAAATGAACTTATTGGATGCACAAAATTGGTTAAAAACCCTAATTGGACAAGAATAAGCCTAGGGAGAACGAAAATGACCTAAATGTTCATCCAATGACACAAACACACCTATTGGATGCACAAGATTGGTTAAAAACCCTAATTGGACAAGAATAAGCCTAGGGAGGACGAAAATGACCTAAATGTTCATCCAATGACACAAACACACCTATTGGATGCACAAGATTGGTTAAAAACCCTAACTGGACAAGAATAAGCCTAGGGAGGACGAAAATGACTTAAATCTTAATCCAATGACACAAATGAACTTATTAGATGCACAAGATTGCTTAAAAACCCTAATTGGACAAGAATAAGCATAGGGAGGACGAAAATGACCTAAATGTTCATCCAATGACACAAATGAACTTATTGGATGCACAAGATTGCTTAAAACCCTAATTGGACAAGAATAAGACTAGGGAGGACGAAAATGACCTAAATGTTCATCCAATGACACAAACACACCTATTGGATGCACAAGATTGGTTAGAAACCCTAATTGGACAAGAATAAGCCTTGGGAGGACGAAAATGACCTAAATGTTCATCCAATGACACAAATGAACTTATTGGATGCACAAGATTGGTTAAAAACCCTAATTGGAAAAGAATAAGCATAGGGATGACGAAAATGACCTAAATGTTCATCCAATGACACAAACACACCTATTGGTTGCACAAGATTGGTTAGAAACCCTAATTGGACAAGAATAAGCCTAGGTAGGACGAAAATGACCTAAATGTTAATCCAATGACACAAATGAACTTATTGGATGCACAAGATTGGTTAAAAACCCTAATTGGACAAGAATAAGCCTAGGGAGGACGAAAATGACCTAAATGTTCATCCAATGACACAAACACACCCATTGGATGCACAAGATTGGTTAAAAACCCTAATTGGACAAGAATAAGCCTAGGGAGGACGAAAATGACCTAAATGTTCATCCAATGACACAAACACACCTATTGGATGCACAAGATTGGTTAGAAACCCTAATTGGACAAGAATATGCCAAGGGAGGATGAAAATGACCTAAATATTCATCCAATGACACAAATGAACTTATTGGATGCACAAGATTGCTTAAAACCCTAATTGGACAAGAATAAGCCTAGGGAGGACGAAAATGACCTAAATGTTCATCCAATGACACAAACACACCTATTGGATGCACAAGATGGGTTAAAAACCCTAATTGGACAAGAATAAGCCTAGGGAGGACGAAAATGACTTAAATGTTCATCCAATGACACAAACACATCTATTGGATGCACAAGATTGGTTAAAAACCCTAACTGGACAAGAATAAGCCTAAGGAGGACGAAAATGACTTAAATCTTAATCCAATGACACAAATGAACTTATTGGATGCACAAGATTGCTTAAAACCCTAATTGGACAAGAATAAGCCTTGGGAGGACGAAAATGACCTAAATGTTCATCAAATGACACAAACACACCTATTGGATGCACAAGATTGGTTAAAAACCCAAATTGGACAAGAATAAGCCTAGGGAGGACGAAAATGACCTAAATGTTCATCGAATGACACAAACACACCTATTGGATGCACAAGATTGGTTAAAAACCCTAATTGGACAAGAATAAGCCTAGGGAGGACGAAAATGACCTAAATGTTCATCCAATGACACAAACACACCTATTGGATGCACAAGATTGGTTAAAAACCCTAATTGGACATGAATAAGCCTAGGGAGGACGAAAATGACCTAAATGTTCATCCAATGACATAAACACACCTATTGGACGCACACGATTGGTTAGAAACCCTAATTTGACAAGAATAAGCCTAGGGAGGACGAAAATGACCTAACTATTCATCCAATGACACAAATGAACTTATTGGATGCACAAGATTGCTTAAAACCCTAATTGGACAAGAATAAGACTAGGGAGGACGAAAATGACCTAAATGTTCATCCAATAACACAAACACACCTATTGGATGCACAAGATTGGTTAGATACCCTAATTTGACAAGAATAAGTCTAGGGAGGACGAAAATGACCTAACTATTCATCCAATGACACAAATGAACTTATTGGATGCACAAGAATGCTTAAAACCCTAATTGGACAAGAATAAGACTAGGGAGGACGAAAATGACCTAAATGTTCATCCAATGACACAAACACACCTATTGGATGCACACGATTGGTTAGAAACCCTAATTTGACAAGAATAAGCCTAGGGAGGACGAAAATGACCTAACTATTCATCCAATGACACAAATGAACTTATAGGATGCACAAGATTGCTTAAAACCCTAATTGGACAAGAATAAGATTAGGGAGGACGAAAATAACCTAAATGTTCATCCAATGACACAAACACACCTATTGGATGCACAAGATTGGTTAGAAACCCAAATTGGACAAGAATAAGCCTAGGGAGGACGAAAATGACCTAAATGTTCATCCAATTACACAAACACACCTATTGGATGCACACGATTGGTTAGAAACCCTAATTTGACAAGAATAAGCCTAGGGAGGACGAAAATGACCTAACTATTCATCCAATGACACAAGTGAACTTACTGGATGCACAAGATTGGTTAAAAACCCTAATTGGACAAGAATAAGCCTAGGGAGGACGAAAATGACCTAAATGTTCATCCAATGACACAAACACACTTATTGGATGCACACGATCGGTTAGAAACCCTAATTTGACAAGAATAAGCCTAGGGATGACCAAAATGACCTAACTATTCATCCAATGACACAAGTGAACTTATTGGATGCACAATATTGGTTAAAAACCCTAATTGGACAAGAATAAGCCTAGGGAGGACGAAAATGACCTAAATGTTCATCCAATGACACAAACACACCTATTGGATGCACATGATTGGTTAGAAACCCAAATTGGACAAGAATAAGCCTAGGGAGGACGAAAATGACCTAAATGTTCATCCAATGACACAAACACACCTATTGGATGCACAAGATTGGTTAAAAACCCTAATTTGACAAGAATAAGCCTAGGGAGGACGAAAATGACCTAAATGTTCATCCAATGACACAAACACACCTATTGGACGCACACGATTGGTTAGAAACCCTAATTTGACAAGAATAAGCCTAGGGAGGACGAAAATGACCTAACTATTCATCCAATGACACAAATGAACTTATTGGATGCACAAGAATGCTTAAAACCCTAATTGGACAAGAATAAGACTAGGGAGGACGAAAATGACCTAAATATTCATCCAATGACACAAACACACCTATTGGATGCACGAGATTGGTTAGAAACCCTAATTTGACAACAATAAGCCTAGGGAGGACGAAAATAACTTAAATGTTCATCCAATGACACAAACACACCTATTGGATGCACAAGATTGGTTAAAAACCCTAATTGGACAAGAATAAGCATTCAGAGGACGAAAATGACCAAAATGTTCATCCAATAACACAAACACACCTATTGGATGCACAAGATTGGTTAGAAACCCTAATTGGACAAGAATAAGCCTAGGGAGGACGAAAATGACCTAAATGTTCATCCAATAACACAAACACACCTATTGGATGCACAAGATTGGTTAAAAACCCTAATTGGACAAGAATAAGCCTAGGGAGGACTAAAATGACCTAAATGTTAATCCAATGACACAAATGAACGTATTGGATGCACAAGATTGGTTAAAAACCCTAATTGGACAAGAATAAGACTAGGGAGGACGAAAATAACCTAAATGTACATCCAATGACACAAACACACCTATTGGATGCACAAGATTGGTTAGAAACCCAAATTGGACAAGAATAAGCCTAGGGAGGACGAAAATGACCTAAATGTTCATCCAATGACAAAAACACACCTATTAGATGCACAAGATTGGTTAAAAAACCTAATTGGACAAGAATAAGCCTAGGGAGGACGAAAATGACCTAAATGTTCATCCAATGACACAAACACACCTATTGGACGCACACGATTGGTTAGAAACCCTAATTTGACAAGAATAAGTCTAGGGAGGACGAAAATGACCTAACTATTCATCCAATGACACAAATGAACTTATTGGATGCACAAGATTGCTTAAAACCGTAATTGGACAAGAATAAGACTAGGGAGGACGAAAATGACCTAAATGTTCATCCAATAACACAAACACACCTATTGGATGCACAAGATTGGTTAGAAACCCTAATTTGACAAGAATAAGTCTAGGGAGGACGAAAATGACCTAACTATTCAATCAATGACACAAATGAACTTATTGGATGCACAAGAATGCTTAAAACCCTAATTGGACAAGAATAAGAATAGGGAGGACGAAAATGACCTAAATGTTCATCCAATGACACAAACACACCTATTGGATGCACGAGATTGGTTAGAAACCCTAATTTGACAAGAATAAGCCTAGGGAGGACGAAAATGACCTAAAAGTTCATCCAATGACACAAATGAACATATTGGATGCACAAGTTGGTTAAAAACCCTAATTGGACAAGAATAAGCCTAGGGAGGACGAAAATGACCTAAATGTTCATCCAATGACACAATTGAACTTATTGGATGCACAAGATTGGTTAAAAACCCTAATGGGACAAGAATAAGCCTAGGGAGGACGAAAATGACATAAATGTTCATCCAATGTCACAAACACACCTATTGGATGCACAAGATTGGTTAGAAACCCTAATTGTACAAGAATAAGCATAGGGAGGACGAAAATGACCTAAATGTTCATCCAATGACACAAACACACCTATTGGATGCACAAGATTGGTTAAAAACCCTAATTGGACAAGAATAAGCCTAGGGAGGACGAAAATGACCTAAATGTTCATCCAATGACACAAACACACCTATTGGATGCACACGATTGGTTAGAAACCCTAATTTGACAAGAATAAGCCTAAGGAGGACGAAAATGACCTAACTATTCATCCAATGACACAAATGAACTTATTGGATGCACAAGATTGCTTAAAACCCTAATTGGACAAGAATAAGACTAGGGAGGACGAAAATAACCTAAATGTTCATCCAATGACACAAACACACCTATTGGATGCACAAGATTGGTTAGAAACCCAAATTGGACAAGAATAAGCCTAGGGAGGACGAAAATGACCTAAATGTTCATCCAAAGACACAAACACACCTATTGGATGCACACGATTGGTTAGAAACCCTAATTTGATAAGAATAGGTCTAGGGAGGACGAAAATGACCTAACTATTCATCCAATGACACAAGTGAACTTATTGGATGCACAAGATTGGTTAAAAACCCTAATTGGACAAGAATAAGCCTACGGAGGACGAAAATGACCTAAATGTTCATCCAATGACACAAACACACCTATTGGATGCACAAGATTGTTTAGAAACCCTAATTGGACAAGAATAAGCCTAGGGAGGACGAAAATGACCTAACTATTCATCCAATGACACAAATGAACTTATTGGATGCACAAGATTGCTTAAAACCCTAATTGGACAAGAATAAGACTAGGGAGAACGAAAATGACCTAAATGTTCATCCAATGACACAAACACACATATTGGATGAACAAGATTGGTTAGAAACCCTAATTGGACAAGAATATGCCTAGGGAGGATTAAAATGACCCAAATATTCATCCAATGACACAAATGAACTTATTGGAAGCACAAGATTGCTTAAAACCCTAATTGGACAAGAATAAGACTAGGGAGGACGAAAATGACCTAAATGTTCATCCAATGACACAAACACACCTATTGGATGCACAAGATTGGTTAGAAACCCTAATTGGACAAGAATAAGCCTTGGGAGGACGAAAATGACCTAAATGTTCATCCAATGACACAAAAGAACTTATTGGATGCACAAGATTGGTTAAAAACCCTAATTGGACAAGAATAAGCCTACGGAGGACGAAAATGACCTAAATGTTCATCCAATGACACAAACACACCTATTGGATGCACAAGATTGGTTAGAAACCCTAATTGGACAAGAATAAGCCTAAGGAGGATGAAAATGACCTAAATGTTAATCCAATGACACAGATGAACTTGTTGGATGCACAAGATTGGTTAAAAACCCTAATTGAACAAGAATAAGCCTAGGGAGGACGAAAATGACCTAAATGTTCATCCAATGACACAAACACACCTATTGGATGCACACGATTGGTTAGAAACCCTAATTTGACAAGAATAAGCCTAGGAAGGACGAAAATGACCTAACTATTCATCCAATGACACAAGTGAACTTATTGGATGCACCAGAATGGTTAAAAACCCTAATTGGACAAGAATATGCCTAGGGAGGACGAAAATAACTTAAATGTTCATCCAATGACACAAACACACCTATTGGATGCACAAGATTGGTTAAAAACCCTAATTGGACAAGAATAAGCATACGGAGGACGAAAATGACCAAAATGTTCATCCAATGACACAAACACACCTATTGGATGCACAAGATTGGTTAAAAACCCTAATTGGACAAGAATAAGCCTAGGGAGGACGAAAATGACCTAAATGTTCATCCAATGACACAAACACACCTATTGGATGCACACGATTGGTTAGAAACCCTAATTTGACAAGAATAAGCCTAGGGAGGACGAAAATGACCTAACTATTCATCCAATGACACAAATGAACTTATAGGATGCACGAGATTGGTTAGAAACCCTAATTTGACAAGAATAAGCCTAGGGAGGACGAAAATAACTTAAATGTTCATCCAATGACACAAACACACCTATTGGATGCACAAGATTGGTTAAAAACCCTAATTGGACAAGAATAAGCCTAGGGAGGACGAAAATGACCTAAATGTTCATCCAATGACACAAACACACCTATTGGATGCACAAGATTGGTTAAAAACCCTAATTGGACAAGAATAAGCCTAGGGAGGACGAAAATGACGTAAATGTTCATCCAATGACACAAATGAACTTATTGGATGCACAAGATTGCTTAAAAACCCTAATTGGACAAGAATAAGCCTAGGGAGGACGAAAATTACCTAAATGTTCATCCAATGACACAAATACACCTATTGGATGCAAAAGATTGGTTAGAAACCCTAATTTTACAAGAATAAGCCTAGGGAGGACGAAAATGACCTAAATGTTCATCCAATTACACAAACACACCTATTGGATGCACAAGATTGGTTAAAAACCCTAATTGGACAAGAATAAGCCTAGGGAGGACGAAAATGACCTAAATGTTCATCCAATGACACAAATGAACTTATTGGATGCACAAGATTGGTTAGAAACCTTAATTAGACAAGAATAAGCCTAGGGAGGACGAAAATGACCTAAATGTTCATCCAATGACACAAATGAACTTATTGGATGCACAAGATTGCTTAAAACCCTAATTGGATAAGAATAAGCCTTGGGAGGACAAAAATGACCTAAATGTTCATCAAATGACACAAACAAACCTATTGGATGCACAAGATTGGCTTAAAACCCTAATTGGACAAGAATAAGACTAGGGAGGACGAAAATGACCTAAATGTTCATCCAATGACACAAACACACCTATTGGATGCACAAGATTGGTTAAAAACCCTAATTGGACAAGAATAAGCCTAGGGAGGACGAAAATGACCTAAATGTTCATCCAATGACACAAACACACCTATTGGATGCACAAGATTGGTTAAAAACCCTAATTGGACAAGAATAAGCCTAAGGAGGACGAAAATGACCTAAATGTTCAACCAATGACACAAAGGAACTTATTTGATGCACAAGATTGGTTAAAAACCCTAATTGGACAAGAATAAGCCTTGGGAGGACGAAAATGACCTAAATGTTCATCCAATGACACAAATGAACTTATTGGATGCACAAGATTGGTTAAAAACCCTAATTGGACAAGAATAAGCCTAGGGTGGACGAAAATGACCTAAATGTTTATCCAATGACACAAAGGAACTTATTGGATGCACAAGATTGGTTAAAAACCCTAATTGGACAAGAATATGCCTAGGGAGGACGAAAATGACCTAAATGTTCATCCAATGACACAAACACACCTATTGGATGCACAAGATTGGTTAGAAACCCTAATTGGACAAGAATAAGCCTTGGGAGGACGAAAATGACCTAAATGTTCATCCAATGACACAAACGAACTTATTGGATGCACAAGATTGGTTAAAAACCCTAATTGGACAAGAATAAGCATAGGGAGGACGAAAATGACCTAAATGTTCATCCAATGACACAAATGAACTTATTGGATGCACAAGATTGGTTGAAAACCCTAATTGGACAAGAATAAGACTAGGGAGGACGAAAATGACCTAAATGTTCATCCAATGACACAA
Source organism: Cicer pinnatifidum (assembly GCA_037974775.1). Classification (NCBI taxonomy): domain Eukaryota; kingdom Viridiplantae; phylum Streptophyta; class Magnoliopsida; order Fabales; family Fabaceae; genus Cicer; species Cicer pinnatifidum. The sequence continues at coordinate 21,298 of JBBPBR010000484.1, read as the reverse complement.
ACACACCTATTGGATTCACAAGATTGGTTAGAAACCCTAATTGGACAAGAATATGCCTTGGGAGGACGAAAATGACCTAAATGTTCTTCCAATGACACAAATGAACTTATTGGATGCCCAAGATTGGTTAAAACCCTAATTGGACAAGAATAAGCCTAGGGAGGACGAAAATAACATAAATGTTCATCAAATGACTAAACACACCTAATGGATGCACAAGATTTGTAAGAAACCCTAATTGGACAAGAATAAGGCTAGGGAGGACGAAAATGACCTAAATGTTAATCCAATGACACAAATGAACTTATTGGATGCACAAGATTGGTTAAAAACCCTAATTGGACAAGAATAAGCCTAGGGAGGACGAACATGACCTAAATGTTCATCCAATGACACAAACACACCTATTGGATGCACAAGATTGGTTAAAAACCCTAATTGGACAAGAATAAGCCTAGGGAGGACGAAAATGACCTAAATGTTCATCCAATGACACAAACACACCTATTGGATGCACAAGATTGGTTAAAAACCCTAATTGGACAAGAATAAGCCTAGGGAGGACGAAAATGACCTAAATGTTCATCCAATGACACAAATGAACTTATTGGATGCACAAGATTGCTTAGAAACCGTAATTGGACAAGAATAAGCCTAGGGAGGACGAAAATGACCAAAATGTTCATCCAATGACACAAATGAACTTATTGGATGCACAAGATTGCTTATAAACCCTAATTGGACAAGAATAAGCCTAGGGAGGACGAAAATGACCTAAATGTTCATCCAATGACACAAATGAACTTATTGGATGCACAAGATTGCTTAAAAACCCTAATTGGACAAGAATAAGCCTAGGGAGGACGAAAATAACCTAAATGTTCATCCAATGACACAAATACACCTATTGGATGCAAAAGATTGGTCAGAAACCCTAAATTGACAAGAATAAGCCTAGGGAGGACGAAAATGACCTAAATGTTCATCCAATGACACAAACACACCTATTGGATGCACAAGATTGGTTAAAAACCCTAATTGGACAACAATAAGCCTTGGGAGGACGAAAATGACCTAAATGTTTATCCAATGACACAAAAGAACTTATTGGATGCACAAGATTGGTTAAAAACCCTAATTGGACAAGAATAAGCATAGGGTGGACGAAAATGACCTAAATGTTTATCCAATGACACAAATGAACTTATTGGATGCACAAGATTGGTTAAAAACCCTAATTGGACAAGAATAAGCCTAGGGAGGACGAAAATGACCTAAATGTTCATCCAATGACACAAACACACCTATTGGACGCACAAGATTGGTTAGAAACCCTAATTGGACAAGAATAAGCCTAGGGAGGACGAAAATGACCTAACTATTCATCCAATGACACAAATGAACTTATTGGATGCACAAGATTGCTTAAAACCCTAATTGGACAAGAATAAGACTAGGGAGGACGAAAATGACCTAAATGTTCATCCAATAACACAAACACACCTATTGGATGCACAAGATTGGTTAGAAACCCTAATTTGACAAGAATAAGCCTAGGGAGGACGAAAATGACCTAAATGTTCATCCAATGACACAAACACACCTATTGGATGCACAAGATTGGTTAAAAACCCTAATTGGACAAGAATAAGCCTAGGGATGACGAAAATGACGTAAATGTTCATCAAATGACTAAACACACCTATTGGATGCACAAGATTGGTTAAAAACCCTAATTGGACAAGAATAAGCCTAGGGAGGACGAAAATGACCTAAATGTTCATCCAATGACACAAACACACCTATTGGATGCACAAGATTGGTTAAAAACCCTAATTGGACAAGAATAAGCCTAGCGAGGACGAAAATCACCTAAATGTTCATCCAATGACACAAACATACCTATTGGATGCACAAGATTGTTTAGAAACCCTAATTGGACAAGAATAAGCCTAGGGAGGGCGAAAATGACCTAAATGTTCATCCAATGACACAAACACACCTATTGGATGCACAAGATTGTTTAGAAACCCTAATTGGACAAGAATAAGCCTAGGGAGGACGAAAATGACCTAAATGTTCACCCAATGACACAAATGAACTTATTGGATGCACAAGATTGGTTAAAAACCCTAATTGGACAAGAATAAGCCTAGGGAGGACGAAAATGACCTAAATGTTCATCCAATGACACAAACACACCTATTGGATGCACAAAATTGTTTAGAAACCCTAATTGGACAAGAATAAGCCTAGGGAGAACGAAAATGACCTAACTATTCATCCAATGACACAAACACACCTATTGGATGCACAAGATTGGTTAGAAACCCTAATTGGACAAGAATAAGCCTTGGGAGGACGAAAATGACCTAAATGTTCATCCAATGACACAAATGAACTTATTGGATGCACAAGATTGGTTAAAAACCCTAATTGGACAAGAATAAGCCTACGGAGGACGAAAATGACCTAAATGTTCATCCAATGACACAATTGAACTTATTGGATGCACAAGATTGGTTAAAAACCCTAATGGGACAAGAATAAGCTTAGGGAGGACGAAAATGACCTAAATGTTCATCCAATGTCACAAACACACCTATTGGATGCACAAGATTGGTTAGAAACCCTAATTGGACAAGAATAAGCCTAGGGAGGACGAAAATGACATAAATGTTAATCCAATGACACAAATGAACTTATTGGATGCACAAGATTGGTTAAAAACCCTAATTGGACAAGAATAAGCCTAGGGAGGACGAAAATGACCTAAATGTTCATCCAATCTCACAATTGAACTTATTGGATGCACAAGATTGGTTAAAAACCCTAATTGGACAAGAATAAGCCTAGGGAGGACGAAAATGACCTAAATGTTCATCCAATGACACAAACACACCTATTGGATGCACAAGATTGGTTAAAAACCCTAATTGGACAAGAATAAGCCTAGGGAGGACGAAAATGACCTAAATGTTCATCCAATGACACAAACACACCTATTGGATGCACAAGATTGGTTAGAAACCCTAATTGGACAAGAATAAGCCTAGGGAGGACGAAAATGACCAAAATGTTAATCCAATGACACAAATGAACTTATTGGATGCACAAGATTGGTTAAAAACCCTAATTGGACAAGAATAAGCCTAGGGAGGACGAAAATAACCTAAATGTTCTTCCAATGACACAAATGAACTTATTGGATGCACAAGAATGGTTAAAAACCCTAATTGGACAAGAATAAGCCTAGGGAGGACGAAAATGACCTAAATGTTCATCCAATGACACAAACACACCTATTTGATGCACAAGATTGGTTAGAAACCCTAATTGGACAAGAATAAGCCTAGGAAGGACGAAAATGACCTTAATGTTAATCCAATGACACAAATGAACTTATTGGATGCACAAGATTGGTTGAAAACCCTAATTGGACAAGAATAAGCCTAGGGAGGACGAAAATGACCTAAATGTTCATCCAATGACACAAACACACCTATTGGATGCACAAGATTGGTTAAAAACCCTAATTGGACAAGAATAAGCCTAGGGAGGACGAAAATGACCTAAATGTTCATCCAATGACACAAATGAACCTATTGGATGCATAAGATTGGTTAAAAACCCTAATTGGACAAGAATAAGCTTAGGGTGGACGAAAATGACCTAATTGTTCATCCAATGACACAAATGAACTTATTGGAATCACATGATTGGTTAAAAACCCTAATTGGACAAGAATAAGCCTAGGGAGGACGAAAATGACCTAAATGTTAATTCAATGACACAAATGAACTTATTGGATGCACAAGATTGCTTAAAACCCTAGTTGGACAAGAATAAGCCTAGGGAGGACGAAAATGACCTAAATGTTCATTCAATGACACAAACACACCTATTGGGTGCACAAGATTGGTTAAAAACCCTAATTGCACAAGAATAAGCCTAGGGAGGACGAAAATGACCTAAATGTTCATCCAATGACACAAATGAACTTATTGGATGCACAAGATTGGTTAAAAACCCTAATTGGACAAGAATAAGACTAGGGAGGACGAAAATGACCTAAATGTTCATCCAATGACACAAACACACCTATTGGATGCACAAGATTGGTTAGAAACCCTAATTGGACAAGAATAAGCCTAGGGAGGATGAAAATGACCTAAATATTCATCCAATGACACAAATGAACTTATTGGATGCACAAGATTGCTTAAAACCCTAATTGGACAAGAATAAGACTAGGGAGAACGAAAATGACCTAAATGTTCATCCAATGACACAAACACAACTATTGGATGCACAAGATTGGTTAGAAACCCTAATTGGACAAGAATAAGCCTAGGGAGGACGAAAATGACCTAAATGTTCATCCAATGACACAAATGAACTAATTGGATGCACAAGATTGGTTAAAAACCCTAATTGGACAAGAATAAGCCTAGGGAGGACGAAAATGACCTAAATGTTCATCCAATGACACAAACACACCTATTGGATGCACAAGATTGGTTAGAAACCCTAATTGGACAAGAATAAGCCTAGGGAGGATGAAAATGATCTAAATGTTAATCCAATGACACAAATGAACTTATTGGATGCACAAGATTGCTTAAAACCCTAATTGGACAAGAATAAGACTAGGGAGGACGAAAATGACCTAAATGTTCATCCAATGACACAAACACACCTATTGGATGCACAAGATTGGTTAGAAACCCTAATTGGACAAGAATAAGCCTTGGGAGGACGAAAATGACCTAAATGTTCATCCAATGACACAAATGAACTTATTGGATGCACAAGATTGGTTAAAAACCCTAATTGGAAAAGAATAAGCCTAGGGAGGATGAAAATGACCTAAATGTTCATCCAATGACACAAACACACCTATTGGATGCACAAGATTGGTTAGAAACCCTAATTGGACAAGAATAAGCCTTGGGAGGACGAAAATGACCTAAATGTTCATCCAATGACACAAATGAACTTATTGGATGCACAAGATTGGTTAAAAACTTTAATTGGACAAGAATAAGCCTAGGGAGGACGAAAATGACCTAAATGTTGATCCAATAACACAAACACACCTATGGGATGCACAAGATTGGTTAGAAACCCTAATTTGACAAGAATAAGTCTAGGGAGGACGAAAATGACCTAACTATTCATCCAATGACACAAATGAACTTATTGGATGCACAAGATTGCTTAAAACCCTAATTGGACAAGAATAAGACTAAGGAGGACGAAAATGACCTAAATGTTCATCCAATGACACAAACACACCTATTGGATGCACAAGATTGGTTAGAAACCCTAATTGGACAAGAATAAGCCTTGGGAGGACGAAAATGACCTAAATGTTCATCCAATGACACAAATGAACTTATTGGATGCACAAGATTGGTTAAAAACCCTAATTGGACAAGAATAAGCCTAGCGAGGACGAAAATGACCTAAATGTTGATCCAATAACACAAACACACCTATTGGATGCACAAGATAGGTTAGAAACCCTAATTTGACAAGAATAAGTCTAGGGAGGACGAAAATGACCTAACTATTCATCCAATGACACAAATGAACTTATTGGATGCACAAGATTGCTTAAAACCCTAATTGGACAAGAATAAGACTAGGGAGGACGAAAATGACCTAAATGTTCATCCAATGACACAAACACACCTATTGGATGCACAAGATTGGTTAGAAACCCTAATTGGACAAGAATATGCCTAGGGAGGATGAAAATGACCTAAATATTCATCCAATGACACAAATGAACTTATTGGAAGCACAAGATTGCTTAAAACCCTAATTGGACAATAATAAGACTAGGGAGGACGAAAATGACCTAAATGTTCATCCAATGACACAAACACACCTATTGGATGCACAAGATTGGTTAAAAACCCTAATTGGACAAGAATAAGCATACGGAGGACGAAAATGACCAAAATGTTCATCCAATGACACAAACACACCTATTGGATGCACAAGATTGGTTAAAAACCCTAATTGGACATGAATAAGCGTAGGGAGGACGAAAATGACCTAAATGTTCATCCAATGACACAAACACACCTATTGGATGCACAAGATTGGTTAAAAACCCTAATTGGACAAGAATAAGCCTAGGGAGGACGAAAATGACCTAAATGTTCATCCAATGACACAAACACACCTATTGGATGCACAAGATTGGTTAGAAACCCTAATTGGACAAGAATATGCTTAGGGAGGACGAAAATGACCTAAATGTTCATCCAATGACACAAACACACCTATTGGATGCACACGATTGGTTAGAAACCCTAATTTGACAAGAATAAGCCTAGGGAGGACGAAAATGACCTAACTATTCATCCAATGACACAAGTAAACTTATTGGATGCACAAGATTGGTTAAAAACCCTAATTGGATAAGAATAAGCCTAGGGAGGACGAAAATGACCTAAATGTTCATCCAATGACACAAACACACCTATTGGATGCACAAGATTGGTTAGAAACCCAAATTGGACAAGAATAAGCCTAGGGAGGACGAAAATGACCTAAATGTTCATCCAATGACACAAACACACCTATTGGATGCACAAGATTGGTTAAAAACCCTAATTGGACAAGAATAAGACTAGGGAGGACGAAAATGACCTAAATGTTCATCCAATAACACAAACACACCTATTGGATGCACAAGATTGGTTAGAAACCCTAATTTGACAAGAATAAGCCTAGGGAGGACGAAAATGACCTAACTATTCATCCAATGACACAAGTGAACTTATTGGATGCACAAGATTGGTTAAAAACCCTAATTGGACAAGAATAAGCCTAGGGAGGACGAAAATGACCTAAATGTTCATCCAATGACACAAACACACCTATTGGATGCACAAGATTGGTTAGAAACCCTAATTGCACAAGAATATGCCTAGGGAGGATGAAAATGACCTAAATATTCATCCAATGACACAAATGAACTTATTGGATGCACAAGATTGCTTAAAACCCTAATTGGACAAGAATAAGACTAGGGAGGACGAAAATGACCTAAATGTTCATCCAATGACACAAACACACCTATTGGATGCACAAGATTGGTTAGAAACCCTAATTGGACAAGAATAAGCCTAGGGAGAACGAAAATGACCTAAGTGTTCATCCAATGACACAAATGAACTTATTGGATGCCCATGATTGGTTAAAAACCCTAATTTGACAACAATAAGCCTAGGGAGGACGACAATGACCTAAATGTTCATCCAATGACACAAACACACCCATTGGATGCACAAGATTGGTTAAAAACCCTAATTGGACAAGAATAAGCCTAGGGAGGACGAAAATGACCTAACTATTCATCCAATGACACAAATGAACTTATTGGATGCACAAGATTGCTTAAAACCCTAATTGGACAAGAATAAGACTAGGGAGGACGAAAATGACCTAAATGTTCATCCAATGACACAAACACACCTATTGGATGCACAAGATTGGTTAGAAACCCTAATTGGACAAGAATAAGCCTAGGGAGGATGAAAATGACGTAAATATTCATCTTATGACACAAATGAACTTATTGGATGCACAAGATTGCTTAAAACCCTAATTGGACAAGAATAAGACTAGGGAGGACGAAAATGACCTAAATGTTCATCCAATGACACAAACACACCTATTGGATGCACAAGATTGGTTAGAAACCCTAATTGGACAAGAATATGCCTAGGGAGGATGAAAATGACCTAAATATTCATCCAATGACACAAACACACCTATTGGATGCACAAGATTGGTTAAAAACCCTAATTGGATAAGAATAAGCATAGGGAGGACGAAAATGACCTAAATGTTCATCCAATGACACAAATGAACTTATTGGATGCACAAGATTGGTTAAAAACCCTAATTGGACAAGAATAAGCCTAGGGAGGACGAAAATAACCTAAATGTTCATCAAATGACTAAACACACCTATTGGATGCACAAGATTGGTTAGAAACCCTAATTGCACAAGAATAAGCCTAGGGAGGACAAAAATGACCTAAATGTTCACCCAATGACACAAATGAACTTATTGGAAGCACTAGATTGGTTAAAAAACCTAATTGGACAAGAATAAGTCTAGGGAGGACGAAAATGACCTAAATGTTCATCCAATGACACAAACACACCTATTGGATGCACAAGATTGGTTAAAAACCCTAATTGGACAAGAATAAGCATAGGGAGGACGAAAATGACCTAAATGTTCATCGAATGACACAAACACACCTATTGGAACCACAAGATTGGTTAAAAACCCTAATTGGACAAGAATAAGCCTAGGGAGGACGAAAATGACCTAAATGTTAATCCAATGACACAAATGAACTTATTGGATGCACAAGATTGGTTAAAAACCCTAATTGGACAAGAATAAGCCTAGGGAGGACGAAAATGACCTATCCAATGACACAAACACACCTATTGGATGCACACGATTGGTTAGAAACCCTAATTTGACAAGAATAAGCCTAGGGAGGACGAAAATGACCTAACTATTCATCCAATGACACAAATGAACTTATTGGATGCACAAGATTGTTTAAAACCCTAATTGGACACGAATAAGACTAGGGAGGACGAAAATAACCTAAATGTTCATCCAACAACACAAACACACCTATTGGATGCACAAGATTGGTTAGAAACCCTAATTGGACAAGAATAAGCCTAGGGAGGACGAAAATGACCTAACTATTCATCCAATGACACAAATGAACTTATTGGATGCACAAGATTGCTTAAAACCCTAATTGGACAAGAATAAGACTAGGGAGGACGAAAATGACCTAAATGTTCATCCAATGACACAAATGAACTTATTCGATGCACAAGATTGGTTAAAAACCCTAATTGGACAAGAATAAGCCTACGGAGGACGAAAATGACCTAAATGTTCAATCAATGACACAAACACACCTATAGGATGCACAAGATTGGTTAGAAACCCTAATTGGACAAGAATAAGCCTAGGGAGGACGAAAATGACCTAAATGTTCACCCAATGACACAAATGAACTTATTGGATGCACAAGATTGGTTAAAAACCCTAATTGGACAAGAATAAGCATAAGGAGGACGAAAATGACCTAAATGTTCATCCAATGACACAACCACACCTATTGGATGCATAAGATTGGTTAGAAACCCTAATTGGACAAGAATAAGCCTAGGGAGGACGAAAATGACCTAAATGTTCACCCAATGACACAAATGAACTTATTGGATGCACAAGACTGGTTAAAAACCCTAATTGGACAAGAATAAGCCTAGGGAGGACGAAAATGACCTAAATGTTCATCCAATGACAGAAACACACCTATTGGATGCACAAGATTGGTTAGAAACCCTAATTGGACAAGAATAAGCCTAGGGAGGACGAAAATGACCTAAATGTTCACCCAATGACACAAATGAACTTATTGGATGCACAAGATTGGTTAAAAACCCTAATTGGACAAGAATAAGCCTAGGTAGGACGAAAATGACCTAAATGTTCATCAAATGACTAAACACACCTATTGGATGCACAAGATTGGTTAGAAACCCTAATTGGACAAGAATAAGCCTAGGGAGGACGAAAATGACCTAAATGTTCACCCAATGACACAAATGAACTTATTGGATGCACAAGATTGGTTAAAAACCCTAATTGGACAAGAATAAGCCTAGGGAGGACGAAAATGACCTAAATGTTCATCAAATGACTAAACACACCTATTGGATGCACAAGATTGGTTAGATACCCTAATTGGACAAGAATAAGCCTAGGGAGGACGAAAATGACCTAAATGTTAATCCAATGACACAAATGAACTTATTGGATGCACAAGATTGGTTAAAAACCCTAATTGGACAAGAATAAGCCTAGGGAGGACGAAAATGACCTAAATGTTCATCAAATGACTAAACACACCTATTGGATGCACAAGATTGGTTAGAAACCCTAATTGGACAAGAATAAGCGTAGGGAGGACGAAAATGACCTAAATGTTCATCCAATGACACAAACACACCTATTGGATGCACAAGATTGTTTAGAAACCCTAATTGGACAAGAATAAGCCTAGGGAGGACGAAAATGACCTAAATGTTCATCCAATGACACAATTGAACTTATTGGATGCACAAGATTGGTTAAAAACCCTAATTGGACAACAATAAGCCTAGGCAGGACGAAAATGACCTAAATGTTCATCCAATGACACAAACACACCTATTGGATGCACAAGATTGGTTAGAAACCCTAATTGGACAAGAATAAGCCTAGGGAGGACGAAAATGACCTAAATGTTCATCCAATGACACAAACACATCTATTGAATGCACAAGATTGTTTAGAAACCCTAATTGGACAAGAATAAGCTTAGGGAGGACGAAAATGACCTAAATGTTCATCCAATGACACAAACACACCTATTGGATGCACAAGATTGTTTAGAAACCCTAATTGGACAAGAATAAGCCTAGGGAGGACGAAAATGACCTAAATGTTCATCCAATGACACAATTGAACTTATTGGATACACAAGATTGGTTAAAAACCCTAATGGGACAAGAATAAGCCTAGGGAGGACGAAAATGACCTAAATGTTCATCCAATGTCACAAACACACCTATTGGATGCACAAGATTGGTTAGAATCCCTAATTGTACAAGAATAAGCATAGGGAGGACGAAAATGACCGAAATGTTCATCCAATGACACAAACACACCTATTGGATGCACAAGATTGGTTAGAAACCCTAATTGGACAAGAATAAGCGCCTAGGGAGGACGAAAATGACCTAAATGTTCATCAAATGACTAAACACACCTATTGGATGCACAAGATTGGTTAGAAAGCCTAATTGGACAAGAATAAGCCTAGGGAGGATGAAAATGACCTAAATGTTCACCCAATGACACAAACGAACTTATTGGATGCACAAGATTTGTTAAAAACCCTAATTGGACAAGAATAAGCCTAGGGAGGACGAAAATGACCTAAATGTTCATCCAATGACACAAACACACCTTTTGGATGCACAAGATTGGTTAAAAACCCTAATTGGACAAAAATAAGCCTAGGGAGGACGAAAATGACCTAAATGTTCATCCAATGACACAAACACACCTATTGGATGCACAAGATTGGTTAGAAACCCAAATTGGACAAGAATAAGCCTAGGGAGGACGAAAATGACCTAAATGTTCCTCCAATGACACAAACACACCTATTGGATGCACAAGATAGGTTAAAAACCCTAATTGGACAAGAATAAGCCTAGGGAGGACGAAAATGACCTAAATGTTCATCCAATGACACAAACACACCTATTGGATGCACACGATTGGTTAGAAACCCTAATTTGACAAGAATAAGCCTAGGGAGGACGAAAATGACCTAACTATTTATCCAATGACACAAATGAACTTATTGGATGCACAAGATTGCTTAAAACCCTAATTGGACAAGAATAAGACTAGGGATGACGAAAATGACCTAAATGTTCATCCAATAACACAAACACACCTATTGGATGCACAAGATTGGTTAGAAACCCTAATTTGACAAGAATAAGTCTAGGGAGGACGAAAATGACCTAACTATTCATCCAATGACACAAATGAACTTATTGGATGCACAAGATTGGTTAAAAACCCTAATTGGACAAGAATAAGCCTAGGGAGGACGAAAATGACCTAAATGTTCATCCAATGACACAATTGAACTTATTGGATACACAAGATTGGTTAAAAACCCTAATGGGACAAGAATAAGCCTAGGGAGGACGAAAATAACCTAAATGTTCATCCAATGACACAAACACACCTATTGGATGCACAAGATTGGTTAGAAACCCAAATTGGACAAGAATAAGCCTAGGGAGGACGAAAATGACCTAAATGTTCATCCAATGTCCCAAACACACCTATTGGATGCACAAGATTGGTTAGAAACCCTAATTGTACAAGAATAAGCATAGGGAGGATGAAAATGACCTAAATGTTCATCCAATGACACAAACACACCTATTGGATGCACAAGATTGGTTAGAAACCCTAATTGGACAAGAATATGCCAAGGGAGGATGAAAATGACCTAAATATTCATCCAATGACACAAATGAACTTATTGGAAGCACAAGATTGCTTAAAACCCTAATTGGACAAGAATAAGACTAGGGAGGACGAAAATGACCTAAATGTTCATCCAATGACACAAACACACCTATTGGATGCACAAGATTGGTTAGAAACCCTAATTGGACAAGAATAATCCTAGGAAGGACGAAAATGACCTAAATGTTTATCCAATGACACAAATGAACTTATTGGATGCACAAGATTGGTTAAAAACCCTAATTGGACAAGAATAAGCCGAGGGAGGACGAAAATGACCTAAATGTTCATCCAATGACACAAACACACCTATTGGATGCACACGATTGGTTAGAAACCCTAATTTGACAAGAATAAGCCTAGGGAGGACGAAAATGACCTAACTATTCATCCAATGACAAAAGTGAACTTATTGGATGCACAAGATTGGTTAAAAACCCTAATTGGACAAGAATAAGCCTAGGGAGGACGAAAATGACCTAAATGTTCATCCAATGACACAAACACACTTATTGGATGCACACGATTGGTTAGAAACCCTAATTTGACAAGAATAAGCCTAGGGATGACGAAAATGACCTAACTATTCATCCAATGACACAAGTGAACTTATTGGATGCACAATATTGGTTAAAAACCCTAATTGGACAAGAATAAGCCTAGGGAGGACGAAAATGACATAAATGTTCATCCAATGACACAAACACACCTATTGGATGCACATGATTGGTTAGAAACCCAAATTGGACAAGAATAAGCCTAGGGAGGACGAAAATGACCTAAATGTTCATCCAATGACACAAACACACCTATTGGATGCACAAGATTGGTTAAAAACCCTAATTGGACAAGAATAAGCCTAGGGAGGACGAAAATGACCTAAATGTTCATCCAATGACACAAACACACCTATTGGACGCACACGAATTGTTAGAAACCCTAATTTGACAAGAATAAGCCTAGGGAGGACGAAAATGACCTAACTATTCATCCAATGACACAAATGAACTTATTGGATGCACAAGAATGCTTAAAACCCTAATTGGACAAGAATAAGACTAGGGAGGACGAAAATGACCTAAATATTCATCCAATGACACAAACACACCTATTGGATGCACGAGATTGGTTAGAAACCCTAATTTGACAACAATAAGCCTAGGGAGGACGAAAATAACTTAAATGTTCATCCAATGACACAAACACACCTATTGGATGCACAAGATTGGTTAAAAACCCTAATTGGACAAGAATAAGCCTAGGGAGGACTAAAATGACCTAAATGTTAATCCAATGACACAAATGAACGTATTGGATGCACAAGATTGGTTAAAAACCCTAATTGGACAAGAATAAGACTAGGGAGGACGAAAATAACCTAAATGTTCATCCAATGACACAAACACACCTATTGGATGCACAAGATTGGTTAGAAACCCAAATTGGACAAGAATAAGCCTAGGGAGGACGAAAATGACCTAAATGTTCATCCAATGACAAAAACACACCTATTAGATGCACAAGATTGGTTAAAAAAACCTAATTGGACAAGAATAAGCCTAGGGAGGACGAAAATGACCTAAATGTTCATCCAATGACACAAACACACCTATTGGACGCACACGATTGGTTAGAAACCCTAATTTGACAAGAATAAGCCTAGGGAGGACGAAAATGACCTAACTATTCATCCAATGACACAAATGAACTTATTGGATGCACAAGATTGCTTAAAACCGTAATTGGACAAGAATAAGACTAGGGAGGACGAAAATGACCTAAATGTTCATCCAATAACACAAACACACCTATTGGATGCACAAGATTGGTTAGAAACCCTAATTTGACAAGAATAAGTCTAGGGAGGACGAAAATGACCTAACTATTCAGCCAATGACACAAATGAACTTATTGGATGCAAAAGAATGCTTAAAACCCTAATTGGACAAGAATAAGACTAGGGAGGACGAAAATGACCTAAATGTTCATCCAATGACACAAACACACCTATTGGATGCACACGATTGGTTAGAAACCCTAATTTGACAAGAATAAGCCTAGGGAGGACGAAAATGACCTAACTATTCATCCAATGACACAAATGAACTTATAGGATGCACAAGATTGCTTAAAATCCTAATTGGACAAGAATAAGACTAGGGAGGACGAAAATAACCTAAATGTTCATCCAATGACACAAACACACCTATTGGATGCACAAGATTGGTTAGAAACCCAAATTGGACAAGAATAAGCCTAGGGAGGACGAAAATGACCTAAATGTTCATCCAATGACACAAACACACCTATTGGATGCACACGATTGGTTAGAAACCCTAATTTGACAAGAATAAGCCTAGGGAGGACGAAAATGACCTAACTATTCATCCAATGACACAAATGAACTTATTGGATGCACAAGATTGCTTAAAACCCTAATTGGACAAGAATAAGACTAGGGAGGACGAAAATAACCTAAATATTCATCCAATGACACAAACACACCAATTGGATGCACAAGATTGGTTAGAAACCCTAATTTGACAAGAATAAGCCTAGGGAGGACGAAAATGACCTAACTATTTATCCAATGACACAAATGAACTTATTGGATGCACAAGATTGCTTAAAACCCTAATTGGACAAGAATAAGACTAGGGAGGACGAAAATGACCTAAATGTTCATCCAATGACACAAACACACCTATTGGATGCACAAGATTGGTTAGAAACCCTAATTGGACAAGAATATGCCTAGGGAGGATGAAAATGACCTAAATATTCATCCAATGACACAAACACACCTATTGGATGCACAAGATTGTTTAGAAACCCTAATTGGACAAGAATAAGCCTAGGGAGGACGAAAATGACCTAACTATTCATCCAATGACACAAATGAACTTATTGGATGCACAAGATTGGTTAAAAACACTAATTGGCCAAGAATAAGCCTAGGGAGGACGAAAATGACCTAAATGTTCATCCAATGACACAAACACACCTATTGGATGCACAAGATTGGTTAAAAACCCTAATTGGACAAGAATAAGCCTAGGGAGGACGAAAATGACCTAAATGTTCATCCAATGACACAAACACACCTATTGGATGCACACGATTGGTTAGAAACCCTAATTTGACAAGAATAAGCCTAGGGATGACGCAAATGACCTAACTATCATCCAATGACACAAATGAACTTTTGGATGCACAAGATTGGTTAAAAACCATAATTGGAAAAGAATAAGCCTAGGGAGGACGAAAATGACCTAAATGTTCATCCAATGACACAAACACACCTATTGGATGCACAAGATTGGTTAGAAACCCTAATTGGACAAGAATAAGCCTAGGGAGGACGAAAATGACCTAAATGTTAATCCAATGACACAAATTAACTTATTGGATGCACAAGATTGGTTAAAAACCCTAATTGGACAAGAATAAGCCTAGGGAGGACGAAAATAACCTAAATGTTCATCAAATGACTAAACACACCTATTTGATGCACAAGATTGGTTAGAAACCCTAATTGGACAAGAATAAGCCTAGGGAGGACGAAAATGACATAAATGTTAATCCAATGACACAAATGAACTTATTGGATGCCCAAGATTGGTTAAAAACCCTAATTGGACAAGAATAAGCCTAGGGAGGACGAAAATGACCTAAATGTTCATCCAATGACACAATTGAACTTATTGGATGCACAAGATTGGTTAAAAACCCTAATTGGAAAAGAATAAACCTAGGGAGGACGAAAATGACCTAAATGTTCATCCAATGACACAAACACACCTATTGGATGCACAAGATTGGTTAAAAACCCTAATTGGACAAGAATAAGCCTAGGGAGGACGAAAATGACCTAAATGTTCATCCAATGACACAAACACACCTATTGGATGCACAAGATTGGTTAGAAACCCTAATTGGACAAGAATAAGCCCAGGGAGGACGAAAATGACCTAAATGTTTATCCAATGACACAAATGAACTTATTGGATGCACAAGATTTGTTAAAAACCCTAATTGGACAAGAATAAGCCTAGGGAGGATGAAAATAACCTAAATGTTCATCAAATGACTAAACACACCTATTGGATGCACAAGATTGGTTAAAAACCCTAATTGGACAAGAATAAGCCTAAGGAGGACGAAAATGACCTAAATGTTCATCCAATGACACAAACACACCTATTGGATGCACAAGATTGGTTAAAAACACTAATTGGACAAGAATAAGCCTACGGAGGACGAAAATGACCTAAATGTTCATCCAATGACACAAACACACCTATTGGATGCACAAGATTGGTTAAAAACCCTAATTGGACAAGAATAAGCCTAGGGAGGACGAAAATGATCTAAATGTTCATCCAATGACACAAACACACCTATTGAATGCACAAGATTGTTTAGAAACCCTAATTGGACAAGAATAAGCCTAGGGAGGACGAAAATGACCTAAATGTTCACCCAATGACACAAATGAACTTATTGGATGCACAAGATTGGTTAAAAACCCTAATTGGACAAGAATAAGCCTAGGGAGGACGAAAATGACCTAAATGTTTATCAAATGACTAAACACACCTATTGGATGCACAAGATTGGATAGAAACCCTAATTGGACAAGAATAAGCCTAGGGAGGACGAAAATGACCTAAATGTTCACCCAATGACACAAATGAACTTATTGGATGCACAAGATTGGTTAAAAACCCTAATTGGACAAGAATAAGCCTAGGGAGGACGAAAATGACCTAAATGTTCATCCAATGACACAAACACACCTATTGGATGCACAAGATTGGTTAGAAACCCTAATTGGACAAGAATAAGCCTAGGGAGGACGAAAATAACTTAAATGTTCATCAAATGACTAAACACACCTATTGGATGCACAAGATTGGTTAGAAACCCTAATTGGACAAGAATAAGCCTAGGGAGAATGAAAATGACCTAAATATTCATCCAATGACACAAATGAACTTATTGGATGCACATGATTGCTTAAAACCCTAATTGGACAAGAATAAGACTAGGGAGGACGAAAATAACCTAAATGTTGATCCAATGACACAAACACACCTATTGGATGCACAAGATTGGTTAGAAACCCTAATTGGACAAGAATAAGCCTAGGGAGGACGAAAATGACCTAAATGTTCATCCAATGACACAAACACACCTATTGGATGCACGAGATTGGTTAGAAACCCTAATTTGACAAGAATAAGCCTAGGGAGGACGAAAATAACTTAAATGTTCATCCAATGACACAAACACACCTATTGGATGCACAAGATTGGTTAAAAACCCTAATTGGACAAGAATAAGCATACGGAGGACGAAAATGACCAAAATGTTCATCCAATGACACAAACACACCTATTGGATGCACAAGATTGGTTAAAAACCATTATTGGACATGAATAAGCCTAGGGAGGACGAAAATGACCTAAATGTTCATCCAATGACACAAACACACCTATTGGATGCACAAGATTGGTTAAAAACCCTAATTGGACAAGAATAAGCCTAGGGAGGACGAAAATGACCTAAATGTTCATCCAATGACACAAACACACCTATTGGATGCACAAGATTGTTTACAAACCCTAATTGGACAAGAATAAGCCTTGGGAGGACGTAAATGACCTAAATGTTCATCCAATGACACAAATGAACATATTGGATGCACAAGATTGGTTAAAAACCCTAATTGGACAAGAATAAGCCTAGGGAGGACGAAAATGACCTAAATGTTCATCCAATGACACAAATCAACTTATTGGATGCACATGATTGGTTAAAAACCCAAACTGGACAAGAATAAGCCTAGGGAGGACGAAAATGACCTAAATGTTCATCCAATGACACAAACACACCTATTGGATGCACAAGATTGGTTAAAAACCCTAATTGGACAAGAATAAGCCTAGGGAGGACGAAAATGACCTAAATGTTCATCCAAGGACACAAATGAACTTATTGGATGCACAAGATTGGTTAAAAACCCTAATTGGACAAGAATAAGTCTTGGGAGGACGAAAATGACCTAAATGTTCATCCAATGACACAAATGAACTTATTGGATGCACAAGATTGGTTAAAAACCCTAATTGGACAAGAATAAGCCTAGGGAGGACGAAAATGACCTAAATGTTCATCCAATGACACAAACACACCTATTGGATGCACAAGATTGGTTAAAAACCCTAATTGGACAAGAATAAGCCTAGGGAGGACGAAAATGACCTAAATGTTCATCCAATGACACAAATACACCTATTGGATGCAAAAGATTGGTTAGAAACCCTAATTGGCCAAGAATAAGCCTAGGGAGGACGAAAATGACCTAAATGTTCATCCAATGACACAAACACACCTATTGGATGCACAAGATTGGTTAAAAACCCTAATTGGACAAGAATAAGCCTAGGGAGGACGAAAATGACCTAAATGTTCATCCAATGACACAAATGAAATTATTGGATCCACAAGATTGGTTAGAAACCCTAATTGGACAAGAATAAGCCTAGGGAGGACGAAAATGACCTAAATGTTCATCCAATGACACAAATGAACTTATTGGATGCACAAGATTGGTTAAAAATCCTAATTGGACAAGAATAAGCCTAGGGAGGACGAAAATGACCTAAATGTTCATCCAATGACACAAATGAACTTATTGGATGCACAAGATTGCTTAAAACCCTAATTGGACAAGAATAAGACTAGGGAGGAAGAAAATGACCTAAATGTTCATCCAATGAGACAAATACACCTATTGGATGCACAAGATTGGTTAGAACCCCTAATTGGACAAGAATAAGCCTAGGGAGGACGAAAATGACCTAAATGTTCATCCAATGACACAAACACACCTATTGGATGCACAAGATTGGTTAAAAACCCTAATTGGACAAGAATAAGCCTAGGGAGGACGAAAATGACCTAAATGTTCATCCAATGACACAGACACACCTATTGGATGCACAAGATTGGTTAAAAACCCTAATTGGACAAGAATAAGCCTAGGGAGGACGAAAATGACGTAAATGTTCATCCAATGACACAAATGAACTTATTGGATGCACAAGATTGCTTAAAAACCCTAATTGCACAAGAATAAGCCTAGGGAGGACGAAAATGACCTAAATGTTTATCCAATGACACAAATACACCTATTGGATGCAAAAGATTGGTTAGAAACCCTAATTTGACAAGAATAAGCCTAGGGAGGACGAAAATGACCTAAATGTTCATCCAATGACACAAACACACCTATTGGATGCACAAGATTGGTTAAAAACCCTAATTGGACATGAATAAGCCTAGGGAGGACGAAAATGACCTAAATGTTCATCCAATGACATAAACACACCTATTGGACGCACACGATTGGTTAGAAACCCTAATTTGACAAGAATAAGCCTAGGGAGGACGAAAATGACCTAACTATTCATCCAATGACACAAATGAACTTATTGGATGCACAAGATTGCTTAAAACCCTAATTGGACAAGAATAAGACTAGGGAGGACGAAAATGACCTAAATGTTCATCCAATAACACAAACACACCTATTGGATGCACAAGATTGGTTAGAAACCCTAATTTGACAAGAATAAGCCTAGGGAGGACGAAAATGACCTAAATGTTCATCCAACGACACAAACACACCTATTGGATGCACAAGATTGGTTAGAAACCCAAATTGGACAAGAATAAGCCTAGGGAGGACGAAAATGACCTAAATGTTCATCCAATGACACAAACACACCTATTGGATGCACAAGATTGTTTAGAAACCCTAATTGGACAAGAATAAGCCTAGGGAGGACGAAAATGACCTAAATGTTCATCCAATGACACAATTGAACTTATTGGATACACAAGATTGGTTAAAAACCCTAATGGGACAAGAATAAGCCTAGGGAGGACGAAAATAACCTAAATGTTCATCCAATGACACAAACACACCTATTGGATGCACAAGATTGGTTAGAAACCCAAATTGGACAAGAATAAGCCTAGGGAGGACGAAAATGACCTAAATGTTCATCCAATGTCCCAAACACACCTATTGGATGCACAAGATTGGTTAGAAACCCTAATTGTACAAGAATAAGCATAGGGAGGAAGAAAATGACCTAAATGTTCATCCAATGACACAAACACACCTATTGGATGCACAAGATTGGTTAGAAACCCAAATTGGACAAGAATAAGCCTAGGGAGGACGAAAATAACCTAAATGTTCATCCAATGACACAAACACACCTATTGGATGCACAAGATTAGTTAAAAACCCTAATTGGACAAGAATAAGCCTAGGGAGGACGAAAATGACCTAAATGTTCATCCAATGACACAAACACTCCTATTGGACGCACACGATTGGTTAGAAACCCTAATTTGATCAGAATAAGCCTAGGGAGGATGAAAATGACCTAACTATTCATCCAATGACACAAATGAACTTATTGGATGCACAAAATTGCTTAAAACCCTAATTGGACAAGAATAAGACTAGGGAGGACGAAAATGACCTAAATGTTCATCCAAAAACACAAACACACCTATTGGATGCACAAGATTGGTTAGAGACCCTAATTTGACAAGAATATGTCTAGGGAAGACGAAAATGACCTAACTATTCATCCAATGACACAAATGAACTTATTGGATGCACAAGATTGCTTAAAACCCTAATTGGACAAGAATAAGACTAGGGAGGACGAAAATGACCTAAATGTTCAACCGATGACACAAACACACCTATTGGATGCACGAGATTGGTTAGAAACCCTAATTTGACAAGAATAAGCCTAGGGAGGACGAAAATGACCGAAATGTTCATCCAATGACACAAATGAACATATTGGATGCACAAGATTGGTTAAAAACCCTAATGGGACAAGAATAAGCCTAGGGAGGACGAAAATGACCTAAATGTTCATCCAATGACACAAATACACCTATTGGATGCACAAGATTGGTTAAAAACCCTAATTGGACAAGAATAAGCCTAGGGAGGACGAAAATGACCTAAATGTTCATCCAATGACACAAACACACCTATTGGATGCACAAGATTGGTTAGAAACCCTAATT